>JAOXYM010000019.1:9723319-9740144 GCA_028567055.1 Leptatherina wallacei
TCCCATTCACCGTTGCAAGGTGGCTGAGGCCTGCTAGAGGCAGGGTACACCCTCAACAAATCACCAGTCTACTATAAGACCAACAAATGACACCAACAGTACCATACACTCTCAAATTCACTCTTAAGGTCATTTTAGAATCACAAATTAGCTCAAAAAAGATTTTGTTTTGGGGGGGTGGGGGTTGGAAGAAACCTACTAATGCACGTAACCTTAACATCCAACATATATCAGCAAAGGTATAAGCTGAGCATTATGATTATCATTTTTTATTTGCACATGTAGGATGTAACAGATTTCTAACCCCATGACAAATGAAGTTGGGCCTAGATAATGACTGCTTTCATAAACAGTAGCACTACAGTAGAGTACAGCTGTTATAGGAACTCATGAGATGCACTGTCACAGTTAATACAATAAATAGTTACAGACCTGAAAACTGTCATTGCTGGTAAAGTGAATTGCTGTTTGCAGCCATGTATTCATCTGCTGCTCAGTGGAGTGTTTCCACATTTCGGTGCTCTGAACCTCAGACTGAGGCTGGACCAGGACCTGAAGATCTCCATGGGTTGCCCCAACATAATGGAAGAAACTCATCTGATAAATGAAATAACATCATGTGATTAATGGATTTACCTCAGTTTATGTTTGGATTTTATAGAGGATTAATTTACCTGACAGGTTTGACTGGGCAGGAAGATCGGACTGTTCAGTTCTGCTGTGGTTCTAGTCCCTCCAACAGGTAAAAGGGACAGAAAATATCCTGAGGAAGGGGAAGATACATACAGCTCATTAAAGACATTTGTGTGCCATGTAGTTCGCATATAACTATCTCAACAGCTCCAACCTGAGGAATTTGTGTGGTCCTGTTTGAGTCCTGCAGCCTCGGTTACTCTGGTCCATTCAGCGAGAGTCTCCAAGCTTTGGATCAGGTCACAAAAACCCTCCTCAAAGTCACATATTTTGTATGCAGAACCTGCAACTGAGGACAAGCACTTAAGCTGAACTGCTTACATCACTTCCACCCCTTTTTTGGGTTTCTATCTTAAATTTTCAAGATTCTGTCATTACTTTGGCAGGTATAGAGATAGTCATGTGGTTTGATGTTGTATATGTTTAATATGCACTGAAAGTCCTACACAGGAACTCATTTGAAAAGTTAATTGAAAGCTGTAACCCTCATCATCTATGGCCAAGGATGAGCTGTGAGTGTAACTGGGTTCTAATTAAATGGGAATAAACTCATCCACCTGAAATTGACAAGTGAACAATCTGGTCAGAATAACCTATCTAATTGCTGTTTGAGATAATGGTGATGATTTTACATAATCTTTATAATTGCACAATATCTTTTTACTTACTTCTTCTGCACCTGTTTAAAGGCACGTGAGTGGAAAATACTGCAAAGGCTGCCAATATTTTTGTGGAGCTGTATGTAAATGACTTAATACTGACTAAAATATTAATATCAATATTACCTCAGAATCTTTTAGGGCATATGTTGGTTTTAATCTAATAGAAAGCAACAACCTTTAAGGAGGAAGTCAAATTTGTGGCAAAAATCTATTAGTCAGAGTATCACTCATCTATGAATGCATACTGATCCATCATTCCACCTTCTTTCTAAGGGGTATTTTGCCACTGTAATCAAATACATTTAATAATAGTGGGACAGAAGTAACAAATAAAAAGGACAGTTAAATCATTAATTGCCAACATTTGTAGTATAATAAATCATGAACTACATTTTCATGTTGTGACTGCCTTTCCAATGAGTCTAATAAGGAACAACTGAGCTGAGGGAGTAACCAGGATGCTGAAGGACCAAATTAATAAAATTTCACAAGCCAAAATGTGCCATCACGGTAGCTGTGTTTATCCTTCATGCACAGAAGAAAGGTCATGATCATTTGACCCATGCAAAAGTTAAGCTAATGCATACAAATGTTAATGAAAACATGTTAGATAGATGTCTGAAATAGTATTTCATTCGTTTTTTTACTTGTCCAAAGTAATATTGTGTTTAGATCATTGACAGTATAGTGGCATCGACTCGCTTGTCAGCCTCTATTTCACGAAGTTCCAATAAAACGACCAGGACCTTACAGGCCCGAGCTAAATAACAAGCATCCATCATGACTAAGTAGTTTTGTTAAATCCATAAACGTGATTAATACTGTAAGTGAGCATTATATTGAATTGAATTTCTCATCTCGTAAATTAAACCCATAAGAAAAGAACTTTGGCTAAATCAAATTTTTTGACTCTCCATCAACATTTAAAGAGGTGGAGGACCCAAATGCAGGACTGAGGCAGGTGACAATATGATCTTGAGATGATATTTTTGTAAAAGGAAAAAAAAATTAAAAAAGATGCAGCTACAGCTGGAAAACCAGGGAAATACACAACAAAACTTGAACAAGGAACATATCTGATGTAGAGCTTCAAGGAAACGACTACATGGATTCAGCGGAGAACAACAACAACAACAAAAAACAGGCAGATTGTATACTGAGGAAGCTAATGACAAGCAACAAGTAGGCATAGCTTCGCAACAGGAACCAGGAGTAACTGATGCAGGAGTATAATGAACTGGAATTGGCAAATATGAAAGGAAGTTAACCAAGCTGAGACATGAAAACAGGGCAAAACATTAAACAGGAATAAAGCAAAAATACAAAAACTTCACTAACTTGAATGTGAAATAAACATGACATCAAAAACTAAGAAAGCATAGCTATAAAGCCAAGAAATAGCTATTCAGCCAATCACATGGCAGTATCTCAATGTATTCAGTCATGAAGACATAGTCAAGATGACTTGCTGAATTTCAAACTGAGCATCAGAATGGGGAAGAAAGGGGATCAGAGTGACTTTAAATGTGAAATTGTTTTGGTTCCAGATGAGCTGTTCTGAGTATCTCAGAAACTGCTGATCTACTGGGGTTTTCACAGACAACCATCTCTAGATTTTACAGAAAATTGTTTGAAAAAGAAAAAAATATCCAGTGAGTGGCAGCTGTCTGGACTGAAATGCTTTGATGATGTCAGAGGTCAGAGAAGAATGTGCAAACTGGTTGGATGAGAGAAAGGGCAACAGTAACTCAAATAACCAAAGGTGACAAACAAGGTATGCAGATTATCATATCTGAACGCACAACCTTGAAGCATGGGCTACAGCAGCAGAAGACCACACCGGGTGCAACTCCTGTCAGCTATGAACAGAAACTGAGGCTACAATTCACACAGGCTCACCAAAATTAGACAACAGAAGAGTGGAATAAAAAGACGGCAACTTGACTCCTTTTCTTGGTTCTTGAAGATGTTCTGTCTCTTATCCAAAAGGCTTCTTCGGTTCTAACTGTGTGGTGAAGAGTTGCAGGTTTGTAAGTTATTAACTCTACAAGTATGAAAGTTCTTTCAACACTTTTGGTTTCTAACCCAAACCAAGTGATGCTATTTTCTAAACCAAACCAGAAAGTGACAAAAAATGTCCTTATGGTATGTTGTCTTTACATGTAACCGAGGCAACCAGCAAAATGACATCCATTAAGGTACCAGTGTTTTCGTTGTCAGTCATTTTGACTGACAGGGTCATCAAAATCCCATCATAATTTATTTTTGCTGGTCTCTTTAAAATTCTTAAATAATAATAATGACATATTCAATAGCTTTTAATTTTCACAGAGGGCCAACCAACATTGAATCAAGACAGAGCAGTGACAACATGGAAGTTCTACCTCCTCGTGCAGGATTTCATGGTTAGTTAAAGGCAAGCCTCAAGAAAACTGAGAACCTCATAGCATAATTACCTAAGTCATATTTTGGCCAAACTGTGACTTTGCCTAAATCTCTCCAAACACTACTGATGCAGTGTGCATTATAATTTTCGAAAACCTTAAAATACGACTTCAGCAATTATGCTGCAAGGCTAACAATATGTAGTTGTTCTGAGTGGACTCTGTGTGGTCTCTGTTGCTCTCCTTTTTCCTTTTCTTAACTCTACTTTCCACCCACAACTTATTATTGAGACAGTAAATTCCCCAATTTTTAAAATCTTTGAAATACCAAGCTATTACTTCCAACTTCAAAGGAGTTACAGGGATAGATATTCTGCTATTAGACTTTTTTAAACTTCAAAAGCAACAATGATGCCAGAAAGCATCCCTGTTTGTCAGACATGTGATGCTGCAGTCTCATTACTGTAGGCATTTTCTTCAATGACAAAACATTTTGTTTGGTTTATTTGACTAAAATAAAAGGTGCAATGCAGTACTACACACACTTATGGTCTGTTCAACGATGTGTCTAAAACAGACTATATATTTCTTTATTATTTCCTCATACAAAAAATGTTTCTATTTCATGTCAAAGCTGTTAATATTAGAATTATTTTTCATACTTTTAAGGAAAACCCTAAAACACTGTAAGTTATTAACTCTACAATAAGATTTTTTTTAATACAATATTATTACAACAAGTGTTCTTTACAATGCATATTCATCATCTAGAGCTCTATGGTACACATTACGTTTGTTTCAGCCATAAAAAAAAGAGCCTATAAACCAATGAATTACATCAGATCTTCTCTTTATTTCAGTCCCCTGGAAGTGATATAGACTACTCTCTGTGGCTGTTAGAATCTCCTGAAAATGATTAATTCTGGCACAGATCCACCAACTCTGTTGAGCCGTCACCATTTTAAAACAAGCCGGCTTCTTTTAGATTCTCATCTATAAAATCTGGTTTGGATGGTAAATGTTTAAACTCACAGTTTTCTTCATCGCTGTCGTCTCCACAGTCATCAGGAAAGTCACACAAACTGTCCTGAGGGGAACAAATCCCCTGATTACACGTATACTCCCAGTCTGAACAGGCAATGACAAACATCGGGTTTAACACCACCGTGAACACCGACAGCAGCCACCCTAAGCCAAAGAACAAAGCCATGAGCAGGTTGTTTGTGGTCTTTTAAAAAGAATCTCTTATTATTACTCCTAAATTCAGCATTTTGTTTTCAAGACATGAGGAAGAATCTCAGCAGTGGTAGATTTTCCTCACTGCCCGCTGTTCACTCAGGTATGATCGAACTTGTACGTATGCTCAGGTTGTAAAAGGTAATATCTTTTTTTATGGCTGTTGCTCAATGGAAGTCCTCTGTTTGTTCATGTGTTTCACATGGAGCCATGTGAATACAAGAGGAAGAATATGATACAATCCTCAAAGGTCGAGACTTTTTTGTTGCTAAATCCTCTTCAGATGGGTTTAGGCTTTATGTGAGATTTAAAATAGGTGAATAAAATGAAAGGATATATTTAGTATTATAACATAACTATGTTCCATTTGAAAGAGTTTTAACATTTTGAAACCTGAAGTCATCCAATTAGGGGACTTTAAGAACAGATGGTGCCAAACTGTGCCAAAATGGCAATTTTGGGGACCTTGCCTGAAATGTTTGTACTGAAATATTAAATGTTATACTTATTCCATTATGGGTGTACAATTTTCAAGCAGAGGCCACAAAATGGTGACATGGTTCAAAGGGTTTGAAAAACAAACAAAAACAAATCTATTCTGTTGTGTTTTTATTTAAATGTGGCTTTTTGCCTCAATTTCCCCAAAAAAACATGTTGCAATATATCCATTAACCTCAAAGACCAGGTCAATTTATCAATTTAACTTGACGTGCAAGCAAATAAGCCTAATGTTAAATATAATACTGAGATGATGTAAAATTTGTTTAATTACCTTTTACTGTAAGTAAAAATAGAAGTTGAATACATTTCCAGAAGGCACAAAGTTAAAGATCACACATTTCTACGATATATCTAGTTGTTTCCATTTTGCACAATTTAAAACAAAAAAAGTTCAGTGAAAAAAGTCACAACTTGTAAGCTCTTTCAGTAAATAACTTACACTTCATATTTGTGGGATTAAAGATGTCTGAGCAAATGATCTTTCCTGGTTTTGCACAGACTTTTTGTAATGTTCAAGAAAATCCATCTGTTGATGTAGCCCATTGTGGATTTTGGTGTGTTTGAGATCATTATCCTTTTCTAGAAAAACCATCCTCTTTTCATTATTGGTTGTTTAGCTGCATGAAGTTTGCTTCTAGAATTTGTTGGTAGTTGACTAAATCAATTCTTCCAAAACAAAGAAAAGGTCCCTGCGTCACTGGCTTCTACACAAGCTCAATTTATGATTGATCTCATATGCTTGAAAGCTGTATGCACATTTTTTATCCTCTTATGCAGGTGTTCTCCACAGCAACACACTGCACCAGAGTCTGCGACAGATGCTTAAAGGTCTCCTGCAGTCAAACTTCTTCCTTACCGATCAGCTCATAAGTTATTCTATTATAAATACTAAAAATGGCATATTCTTTAAATAACATTGTAATTGCCAGGATAAATGGTAAGAAGGAGGACAGGGTCACCATTCAGGTTAGCTACTATTTTACACAGCTAAATTTAAATTTATATTTCACTTTTATTTGCGTATTTAATTTCAACTATAAATTACATTTTTTTCACTGCTGTAAAGGTTTATACCAAAACAAATCTGTTATATGTGGCCATGAGCTGTATTGCTTTAATTTAAACAAGACTAACGTGATTTCCAACAAGATGAGATTCATTACTGGAACCAATTACAAGCTGACAGATTGAACCTATGACAAGAGATAGAAGAGATAGGTTGAAGATTATATGACCTGGCATAAGAGGATCATTAACTGTTCAATAGGGCTCAGCTCTACTTTACAATGAGGCATAATTTCATTTCAGGGTGATCAATAAAGACAGAGCCTTAAAACAGACGAGCTAAAAAGAGCACAGCATACAGACATCGTTGATCCCTGTGACTCACCAACAGCCTACAACCAAAACAGAATTAATTCATTTCAAGAAGGAGAAGTCATTTATATCTACCAAGCCGAAGCCTGTTTACTTACATTTATCTGACTTTTACTTCACTAGTCCTGCATCTCTCATTTCTAGCCAGACCTGGATAATTTATCAGCAAAATAATAAAATGCAACATCACACATATGAATCTCTGACAACACAAAAGGCTATTGTTCAGGTACATAGACAGAAAATTCAGCTCTTCTCAGATCTGTCTTAAACAGGATATATAAGAAAAAAGCAACTTGGGCAGACATGTCCAAACTTGCTATCTTGAGAAAAACAAAGTTCACCAACTCAGTACATAAAAGAAAAAATAAAAGATGATTAAAAGTTTAATAAAATGCATCAAAAAGAGCATCAGCTCTGAATAGAAAACAACTTAACCCTAAACCCATGGATACATCAGACATGTCTGATTTGTCAAAAGTATGGATTAAATTGTAACAATTTGATTGTTGTTATAATGTTATTATATTGTTAGAATGATTGTTTAGATCATAGGTTTCCAGCTCCTCTTCCAAAAGCGGGAAAAGAACAGTAACTCAAGAATTTATTTCATGGCTTTATTTTCAGTCTTTTGTTGACCTGATGTTCAAAATCCGAAAATTTCATTCAGCCACTGCAGCTCAAGAATTGTTGGTTTGATCCCTGGCTTCCTCAATCCCCATGTCAAAGTGTCCATGTGCCAGATACTGAGCCCTAATTTGTCCCCCAATATGTCCTCATTCATCCTATGAGGGGAACATTAATGTTACAACCAAACTTGTTCATGCAGATATTTCACTTAGCTTTAAAATGAATAGATTTATCAAGAAAAACCATCATCAAAGCCACTCAAGGGAACATATGTGCAAATCTTCAGAGTTATTCAGTTATTTCATTTGGAAACAAATCTGAGGCTCAACCGAAGCAAAAACAGATGTATGCTGTTAGAATATCTAAAAATCCAGGTTAAAATTTTAATCATAGCTCTCTGCTTAGTTCACCTTGTTAATTTAAGATGATTCATGCATTTCCTCCCTCCTTTGACTCAGCTATAAAACTCTTGATTTGCTTCACCTTCATGGGCGTAGCAGAGGTCAAAGCAAAGCCCCTCTGCAAGAGATTTAAATGTGACAAATGTGTCATCAAGTTTGAACTTTGCAGCCATTTATTAAAGATTTACACCTGAATGTATATTTATAAAATACTGTGTTGCACTCTGAAGTAGACTGATTGCCTTTGACCATAAAATCTTTTGCTTTTTTGTTCATTAATGATGAGAGGAAAGTTACCTTCACACATTTGCAGTGATTTAAGTAATTGTTCTTCATGATCCACTGCATCACAGGTTTTAAAAGATGACTGAAGGTGGATTGCTCTGAATTGAAAGCCAGTATATATCAAGAAAATCTTTATAATATTTTTAAAGCAGACATGAGCCAGACAGCAAAGACGCAGAAGGGGGAAAAAAAAGATAAAGATCAATGAAATCTGGGAATTTCAATGAGATACCCTCTTAACATTCTCAGACACATTTCCATCCAGCAGCAGTCAAAAGTCTGACAGCATTTTCAAAGGAAATGTTCCCCTACGAGAAAGAAAAAAGTGTTTAATTTATCTTCATAGTCACTTTTTTTCTCACCCTGTCACTTTTAAACATTTTGTTAATTAGGACATACAGTGAATGACATTTACATTGCTTTTTGAATTAAGCCAATATGCTTATCTTACTTAGGTTGTGGTGATGTGAAGCACACCTGCTAATCTTCTTTAAAGCCAAATCGAATGATTCACTGCTGAGTGAAGTGTTCATATCAGCTGGGGCTTAATCTTTACATTGCGCCACAAGAGATGCTTCACTCAGCTCTTCCAATCATGAAAGAGAAGATTTTATAGTGCTCTATGGTGTGCGTTAGTAAAAAAGCAACCACCAAAGTGCTGGGGAAATGATCTAAATAAGAGCCAAATTAATCAGTTAACCATGAATGTTTTAAACATACTATCTGATCCTTCCGCATAATGCCACCTTTCCTTTATTCAAGAGGCATTCGCCAAAATACCAAAAAGTCTGACATTAAAACTTTGACAATTTCTGTGACGGCCCTGGTTTTGCCTGATGAGAATGGAGGACTAATTTGTTATTTGTTCGTAGGCTGGTGTGCCAAGTGGGTTGCTCCTCTTCATGATAGCACCTGGCCTTAGTGCATGTGGGCTATAAAAGCCCCAGTCTTCAATTCTTGGTCCCTTCTTTTAAACAACCTAATTGCATGTGTAGTCCTCCATGGTCTGTACATCTTTTCCCAGGTTGGTAACAGTGATTGGAAGATGCTTGTTTCTCCTAACGGAGCATCATAAAACTTCAGGTCCTGTCAAGAGTAACAAAACCTTCCTCATGTGTTGTTGTTTTTTATTATTAGGATTGTTTAACCCTGCCGTGCATATTTGATTCTCAGACCTGTTGCATCACTTTATGGTAAAAACTTTGCAAAACAAAACCCTGTCATGTAATATGTGATACTTGTCTTCTGGTCCAGTGAATATAGCATTTGCAATATAATAATTCTGACATATCATAAATGGTAAATATTTGCAATAAATATCTTATCATCTCTTCTTTTTTTTTGCTTTTTTTTGCTTTTTTAAACATTTTGTTAAAGGGCCAAATAAAGACTTCAGATTCAAAAATTTAGAATTTTTTTGTCCATTATTTCTTGAGGGTTAAAATGTTACAAATGCGATCTTATTTCTCCATAGAAGCCTATAATAAACATCACTTCCAATAAGCCCTTGTCATCTATGGATATTGCTGCATTCAATAGCAAATAGGAAATTTAATTTCAATCTTTACGCGTGGTTGTATTGTCCTGGCTGGCAGACTTCTACATGCTAAGGAAAGGAGCTTTAGTGCTTCCTTTTTTAATCTCATTTAGACAGTAGAGCACCTTTAATGAGGGAAACAAAATAATGCAGGCTCAGTTGTTTGCGGTCAGAACACTGAAACAATGTGAAATATACAGTGTGTATTTATATATTATATGTTTCTCCTGATGAGAAAAAAATCATTCAATTAAATTCAGACTCTATCAGCATCAGAGATGATGACATGTCATGACATGACATGACCTGTCTCATGCTGATGAAGGACATCATACTGATGTTACTTTATGCTATCGCTCATGAGCTGGGTCTAACATCAATTGGGGGAAATGTCTCTAACTGAGGTTAACAGGCCATTTTGAGACAAGGCCAGCACAGCTACTCATCAAACTTTCTAAATTGACCATAGGAATGAGTGTGAGTGGTTGTTTGTCCAAGTTGTCTCTGTGTTGGCCTTTTGACTGGGAATCTGTATAGGGTATACCCTATTTCTCACCTGATAGCAGCTAGGAATCAGATTAAGCAGCTACAGAAAATGGATGGACGACTCAATCACACACCAAACACTTCAACTCATACTTAATTCATTGCATTTAAATATTCTTGTATGAGTGTAAGCTTCAACCATACCAGAGAGGTTATTCACACCCTCACAGATTTGAACATTTAAGACAAAGACATTTAAGCCCAGTCACATCTATAAATCATCAAGTGTACATCACTCAGTATCTTGACTGATTCTTGAAGCTTTTCTCTTGAGAATCAGTCCTGGAGTTGATATATTTTTTACATTAGAATGAAGCAGTGTATCTTGACATGCTGTTTATGAATTTGCTGTGAACAAACAGACCGATTCTGTAACCAGAGAATTGAAAGCAGCATGTGCAGTTCTTTTAGCCCAGTCGTCTTTAACTCTCAAAGTAAATCACCTGAATTATTACAGTGATCTTGATTAATGACTAAGTGAAACAGTTGGGGATGTTTTATGAGAAAAAGATAAGAATCTAACCTTAATCAGCGAGCATTTCCTCCACTCTAAATTAACTTTGTAGATAGATTATAAAACTGATATTAAGATCTCAGTATTTTACCCAGCTTTAGGCTGGAAAGTAGGATTTTTAAAGATGAAAAATTAAATATGATAGCTGATACCACTTTGATATTCATATTCAGCGGTGTAGAAACTATGACGGGAAATTAAAAGGACAACTGTGTGTATGTATGAATAATAAGCTGACATCAAGGCTTGTTTTCATGAAGTGTTAACTGATTCCAGATCAGATGCACTCATCAAGACAAGGGGGTAGTAGTGCACAAAGGTAGTCCTGCTTAAACTTTTTGTTTCAATATTGTGATATAAAAACAATAAAAATACATACTTGCAAACAATAGCTACATTTATTGAATTATAATCTTTGTGTTATTATGCAATTTCCCCTCGGGGATCAATAAAGTATAATTCATTCATTCATTCATTCATTAGACAAAATACAGAGGTTTACGGAAAAATGCAGGTACAAAACTATTGGTGAGGGTTTACATGTGTCTGGTTAAACTCATGATCATTTCAGATTGGCATTAGACCTGTTTTTATAGGTAAAATACAAATCAACATTATTCAGGTAGAAATGGCATAAAAATAGTCAGAGATATGAATCTGCACAAGTTGGGAAAGTTGTGAAAAAAACCTTGAGTTGAGATAATTGAAACAAGAAACATGGTTCAAGTCTTACAGTAACTGCTTACAGTAACCACTACTCACCGAAAAGTGTTGCATTCCTTAAGGAACAGCTCTCAGTCCCCATTTGAGCCAGTTATGCCCCTTCTTGACATCATCATTAACAATTGTAAGTATATATCTATTGTAGTAATTAATTATTTGGGGGGTTTGCATTGTTGCTTAGCTGTTACAACAAACGTTCATCAGTAGTTACATAATTCATTAGACAAGAGAAGAATTAGCAAAAATGCTTCACATGTTGTGATTAACGAATATTTAACATGTATGCGTCAAACTGTCAAGAAATGCAAAAGTCAATGTTGGCAAATTTTACCCAAAGACTGACTTTATATTGGACTTTTGCAGCTTTTTGCTGTTTTCTTTTATTTGTTCTGTCTGAAGTTTGGAAAATCCAAGTTAGCGGTGAGAAAATGTGACATTGCATACATTGTAAAATCTAATAGCTGTTCTGACTTACATAAACAAGTTACCAGCACTAATATGTACTACTTAATATATTTCATAAAGTAGTATTTAATTGCATGGTGAAAAAGTACATATGAAATTTTATTTAGAGTAGAGATTACATGGCTTAAACTGCTGTCACTAGCTGGTTGCATCTTAAATCAAACTGACAGGGTTTAAGTTAGTGTCACAATATCACAGGATGAGGATATATTATCTAAAAGGTCCAGTTTGTTTGAGCACATGCAGTATAAAAACAAACTCAGACCAGCAGAATATTGCAACTCCAAATCCTACCAAGTCTGGAGGACTATTGTGTGTGAAGCCTGAACCTCCCTCCAGCGATGGAGCACCCACAATAAACACTGGGCTGGTCTACTGATGTTTTCTTTTTGGTTTTTGTTGCCGTGCATTGCAGGTATGAGCCGAGTTGAACAAGATGCATCAGACTGCTTGACACCACACTTTCTCACCATCTTCAAGTCCAAGATAGGAAATGGAGATAAATTGATTCCAGGGTGAGTCTTCTAATACCAGTCCTTGGTTGCTGATAAACTGTATTAGATCTAGAGATGACTTCTCTGCACTGTCAAATGTTTAGATGAAATCTTATTAGGGGCTATTAAGTTTTCTCCAGGGTGGCCCAATGAGTTAATCTATTTCAATATTAAATGTATTCCCAAAGCAAATTTATTCTTTATTTAAACAATATTTTGAAATTAGAAATAATGTTCAAAGTTTGATGAAAGCCACAAATGTCCTCCCCCTCTGCCTTTTTATTTTACTGCATAGATTAAATATGGAGGCAAAAAAATTGGTATTTTTCTTGTATTTTTCCCCTGCTTTTTCTTTTCTATTTTTGTTACAGCCAAATGAGATTGTATTCATAGAGTTGTTGTCTGTGCTTGATCATTATGTTTGTTCTTCATGTGACATCAGATGCATTTTTTCTGTATGGGTGCAAAAAGGTTAGGCAGTCATTTTACACTACCATTAGCCCTGCTGCTGTTTCCAGGGACAAAATGGAAAAGTCTGGCTTCCATTCAACAATCCAAGTGAAGTATTACACACAAACAAAAGCAGACAACATAAGGCAGGAAGAGGGGATTTTTGGCTCTAAAGAGGACAACCACACTGTAATAATCATGCTGCTGAACATATGTTTGAATACATTTGTAGATAAAACCATCAGTTAAGAATGATTTGTGTCCTACTGTTCAAAATGAAGATAACACTTTAATCCACAATTTTGATGCAAACAGCTCCAGCTCCTCTCATAGGTATGATGGAATATGGCAATTTAGAAGGCTGTGAGGAATCTCTTGTACAATGCAAGTAAAACTGCAAAATGTATAAGCAAAGAGGTTTAACTTGATATTTATGTGATAGAGGAAATGCCCTGAGTTTACTGACTGCACAGCACATGTATGAAACTAAATCTTTCTGTAAATGAATCATCATCATGGCTGCTGTAATTATCTCAAAGTGGAGAGTGACAGTCTAAGAATAAATAACTCTGATTCTTACTAAGTGGAGGGGAAATCCACTCAGGTCCTGGATGTTTAAATGCTGATATTTCTATTTCAAATAAGAGTTATGAAGTGCAGTTAGAATTTCATGTCAAATTAAATTACACGAGATAAGCAGCAGAAGCTGGATCCAAATTAGTTCGGTCAGCGTCACACAATCTGATGATGAACTAAGCTTCTGATATACTGCAGTCTACAGCTACATCGTTACTGATAATTCAGTTAATTTCTTTTCTTAAAGGAAAAATAAATTGAAACCAAAAAGTACACTAGTTAATTCATGCGTCCTTGAGTCCAGTCTGGTGGGCATTGGGTTATCTCATGAAAATAAATTCTGACAGCTCTTTCCTGAACTGAAGGGAAATAATCTATAAGTCCATCTTCCTTAACAAGATCCCCACTTAACAGCAACAGTTACACAAGCTTAAATAGAAGGGAATAATGATAATGGATTGGTGGTGGTGAGCTATTTGTGTAGCCACAGCTACCCTGGGACAGACTGTCGGAAACGTAGCAACCAACAGGCTCTCTGACCACCACTGAACATTCATACACATCCAGATACCAGCGATACCGACACTGGAATACCCAAGGAATCAATGGTACCAGCCAAACATTTCAATAATAATACAGAAGATAGAAATAATTAATAATTAACTTCAGCTATTTTCAGGGACATTAAAGCAGTTAATCAGAGACTCGGTTATTAGTTAGCTAATAAAAAGTATTCTGTTTCACCTGAAGACTTATTGTCACTATATTACACCCAAATGCTTACAGTAAAGGTGCAAACCTTTATTGGCACTTGATTCATTACATCAACTGTAATGTTGATGGAGAAGTGGGATTTTTGCCTTAGTGTTTTAATTGTAAGTGGAAAAGTGCAACAGATCAAGAATAGCTCACTGAAAAACTGTTAAGAATATAAATAATGTTGCTAAAAATGTCCACTGAGTAATACAGTACAGTAAGGAATGGTCTGGCATGGCCAGGTGAGCATTTCCATACCAAGTTGAGCCCTCATAGGCAGGATTTTTCCCAAATGCCTGGCGTGGCGTCATACTAGTGAGCAACAACAAATGTGACACAATTGACAATAATGATACAACAGCTAGAAATATTTGTAGTTGATCTTACTGTTGTTTATTGGCATCATTGGCAACACACAAAATACCATACCAACCCAAACTGTACCGGTACTACTGATTTTACAGATCACAACCTAGTCACACATCTGATGATGATTAGATAATCACATTTTATCAGGATGGGGAAAAAAAACCTTCAAAGAGCCTACAAAAACGTAAAGAAGAGAGTAGAAAAGGGGTGCTCAAGTCCAGTCCTTGAGAGCTACAATCCTGCAACTTTTAGATGTGTCCCTCCTCTAACATACCTGAATCAAATGAATGGCTCGTTCCCAGGCCTCTTCAGAGCTGATTGACATGCAGATGAAGGATTTCAGCCATTTGATTCACATGTGATGGAGAATAGATGAATGTAATAGTTGCAGGATAGTAGCAATTGAGGACTTTTGGCACCCCCAGGGGGGTATTCCAGAAAAGAGGTTTAACAAATCAAGCCTGCGATGATGCTAAATCCTCTGACATTTTAACCTGCGTTATCAGTTCCAAAACACAAGCTATGAAGTAGATATCACAACCCTTTGTTGGTTAAGCTGGTGCGTGCACATCCACGGCAAACCTATGAAAGGGATCACGCATTGAGCCCCAAAATCACAATGAAAATTACATCTGCCACGGCCCACTGGGACACATGGTGGAGGATTTCCAGCAAAGTCAGAATACTCATGGTAACCTACAGTTGGCATGTTTCATAAGCTTATTATATTATATTATATTGCAGATGTAACTCGTCCGTACCCAAGCGTATCTGGGTCTAAGCGCAAGCAAACTAGAAAAAAATTCTTCAAACTGGTAAGAATTTCTCATCATCACTTTAGAGAAAATTCCTCCAATAAATTCCTCCAAAAAAGCCAATAATTGCTGTAAATTCAGCGTAAAGGGATAAACCTATAGCCTGAATGAACAAAATATCAGTTAGGCTTTGTCTGTTTAGTTCATAAAATGTAATAAGAGGACTTTTTCAGATTTTTTTTTTATATGAAGGCAAGTACACTGAGGTATATTGCAGTAATAACTAAGAAAAAAACCTGATTATTTGTGTTCTCTGTGTGAGCAGGTGGGTGCGTTTCTTACAATAGCTGCCCTCAGTGTCTAAATGAAGGATAGTGACTGCATCCACAAAGAAAGCATCAGCATCGGCTGAAAAAGATCTGTGTAAAGCCAGAGTTAGCTTTACAGATTCTTGCATTATTGAATTCGCTCAGACACACAACGTTCAACAAGTTCAAAACGATTAACATCATAATGAGACTTAACAATGCCGAACAAAAACACTGATGAGTTAAGTTGTGACTGTGGAAGAAATATGATTTTTTGTAGGTTTATCTGAACCAGCAGCTGTTTGGAATTGGTAATTAACACATCATCAATGGCTAACGAGGCACAAATAAAGCTGCTGTCACAGAAACACTGATTGAAAAGACTAAATTAGAGACAAACACTTGATAATTGCCAGCAACTCTTCCTGCTTCCAGATGTTTGCTTTAAACATCTGCCTGTTTAATATACATATAATGTTTGTGAACAACATGGGGACTAATAGAAAACTAACAGGGCCGTGTGAGAATGTGCATTTCATGCCTGATCTGTTAGCGCCATCTGGTGGTTTGACATCTACTTATTTCAGATAAATGAGCAGAAAGCAATTTACCTGAAGAAATATTCTTCATACAGTCTTTGCTAATCAGTTCTCTCCATTATGTACTTAGAGTACATTAAATTAACTTTTTTTTTTTAAGATTATCAGACAGACAGGGGAAGAAATTTTGGCTGTTTATCACCTGTCAGTTTGTCCTTGCAGGAAATTTACATATTGACTCTCCCTGTCATCTGCAAAGTGTCGGCCTAAGCTGTGAGTTTTTAGCTTCACCGTGGACAGAATGATTGATGACAGCATCAGTTTTTTAATGAAGAGCAAACCCTGTGATATATCGTCAATGAGCTAAACAGAGCAAGGCCAGATAGGTGGCCGGCTTAGGAGCCAAACACTGGAGCAGGGCGCTGCTGTGAGTGGTCAAAAAGAAAAAAACAATTGAATAAATAATTGCAAAGGAGAAAAAAAGAGCCCTGACTAGTGACCATTTCTTGTGCTCTGTCCTGAAATTTAAAGGTGAATAGATACAGTAAAAATATTTACAACTACCCTCACTCCTTGTTTCTTATTGTTTGATTGACATGACCAGAACCTATCCTGCTCCATGTG
>JAOXYM010000019.1:9740244-9772867 GCA_028567055.1 Leptatherina wallacei
TTCCAGTCTAGTCTGTTGTCCAGCTGAACTCCAAGGTACTTGTATTCCTCCACCACCTCCACCTCTTCTCCCAGGATATAAACAGTGTTTTGTTTACTTTTTTCCTCCGGAAGTCAACAATCATCTCTGATTAAAGGTTAAAGATAGTTTATTAAAGATAGTTTGATTAAAGGTTTGAGGTTTACCAACTTGAATACTTTTTCTTTCTTTTTTTTTTAACATAAAGCTTGAAAATAATTTTTCAAATGTTGGTTTTGCTTTAAAAGAACCAATGATATTTTCCAAATGAAGGTCAAAGATGAATATGGTGTTATTTGGAATACAGTAACATATATGATAGATAAAAATGTACGAGTTGAAGTCCACAACAGATTAATTGACATCTCACAGAGCCAGTTACCTTCAGTCATCACTGTTGTGTCAAAGAAAATATTGACAGTGTAAAAACAACAGGCATTTTAAAAGCAACTTCCTCGACTTTAATGGCCAAGACGAAGTTCTAATAAGGCATCTTTTTGTTTGTTTGTTTGTTTGTTTGTTTGTTTGTTTGTTTTCATGCCAGTTTTAAAAAGAAATCCCAAATGTTAGAGATTTTTACTGGTCTAATCTATTCTAAAGCAAAATACCCCAGAGAAGTTTCTCTATTCATGAAAACAGAGAAAACCCTTTTTTTCACACTATCAATTGGGATTTGTTAGGTGACGCTTGTGATAACCGCAATGCATTGTGGGTTGAATCTTCACTTGTACTCGTTGTAAACACTATATATATGTTGTAAACAACCAAACATGGAACCCGTCTTTGCATAGGCATTATTTTTGATGAAATGGGACACACGTGTTGTGTGAATGGCTGTCATAAGTCACGCGAAAAAAATGGCGGGAAAGTTGGCCGTAATGTAAGATTATTTCGGTTTCCTACTTGGAAAAGAGGCTATGGACAGCAGGTTGAGGATATAACGAAGAGGCGTCGGATGGCCTGGGTCGCCGCGGTGAAACGGAAGGACATCACTTTCTACACCATATCTCCCCTCATGCGTGTTTGCTCCCGGCATTTTCTTAAAGTCAAGTAGAAGTTTTTGTTCGTTTGTTTGTTTAAGTTATGTTTCTGAACATGCTGTTTTTTGCTTTCTAAAGTCGCTATATTCACATTCGCTAACCTCACTTGTAAACTACAGGCAAAGAGGGAGGGTAATAGAAATGTCTTGATCTTAGAGGGAGAGTTACATCAGTGTTTATTTTATTTCATCTTATATCAAAACATTACAGAGTAAAGATACAAGTGAACAACAAAAATGCATTATAACACAAATGTGTATCCATGCATGAGATTTCCTCTTGTGATCTTAGAGGTCTGATGGGATGGTTAATTGGTAACATGTCTGATTAAGTGGTTAAGATTGTGAAATATCATGGCAGCATCAAATGTTAACTAGCTTTCTAAATAAAACCAAACATGTCATTGCAGGTCAACCAGCTTACGAAATGATGGAGTCTGACCCAGACTGGGCGCCATCCCTGCATCTGGGACACACATCTGTTACACCCACAAATGCTGCAGAAAGTGATCAGCTAATCACAGAGGATGAGACGCACAACAGCAGTCTGGATGTGACACAGATTGAATGTAACATGTGTGTGCTCAGGCGTGCAGAAGTAGACCACCTGTTGGAGAAGAACAGAGAGCTCCGGCGTGAACTTAATGAGCGCAGGATGTCTGATTATTCCATTCTTCCATTTTTTGCTGCCTCTCGTGCCCAGTCAAAAGAAAATTCTCACTCCATTTCAAATGCTTCTTTTAACCTTCATGCGTCTTCGATTGGATCTGCCCGCATAACACCTTACTCATTTGTATCGTGTTTCCCCAAAGACAGTGTACAGAACTTTCAATGAAATGGTGTCATTTTTACATGCAAACTTGAGGCGTTTGATTGCATGGCCAGATAGAGACACACTCCACAAAATTATGCCTCACCGGTTTTGGAGGCCTTTGGACACAAAGTGGCAGTGATTATTGACTGTTTTGAAATTTTCACTGAGAAACCATCAAATCTGAAAGCACATGACCAAATGTTTTCCAGCTACAAGCAAAACCACACTATGAAGTACTTAATAGGTTTTACAGCCAAGTACAGGTACCAAACATAACCCTGAACAGTGGTTTTCTTGATAATTTGTTGCCTGGGGACATTGTCTTGGCGAACAGAGGTTATGACATACAGGAATGTGTGGGCATGTTGTGTGCAGAGGTCAAACTCCCAGAATTTACTGACAGCCGCTGTCGGTTAACACCAATAGATGTGGAGGAAACTAGAAAAATAGCTCATTTGAGAGTCCATGTTAAAAGGGTCATTGTAAATGTTTGTCAGAAGTATAAGATCTTAGCAGGAACCATACCCATACACATGATTCTTCCATGTGATGGTGAAGAAGGCATAATGTTGGATAAGGTTGTCACTGTGCTGTGCCCTGACAAACCATTGCCCAACAATAGTTTAGAAACACGGATGATGAACAAAGACGTGATGATGTACGTGTTCAGTTTGACACTTATAAGTTTTCTATTCATACTATTTGTGCAAGCAAATATGAGCAAGTGTTTTTTAATGCTTTTGTACATGACAAACATGAATAATAAAGTGTGTCAATAGAGTATTTTAAGTCTTCTTAACTCTTCTTTGCCTGTCATAAAAATAACAAGTGTAGGTTTCGATAAAGAAAATCACTCTTCCTCACTAATTAATAGGTTTTACAGCCACAACATGCCCACACATCTTCATCTTCAATTTAATTGTTTGTTTAATCATTATTATCATTTAAAAAAAAAAACTGCTACAACAATAATTTCCCTCAAAGGGATAAATAAAGTATTTTTCATTTTCATTCATTTCATTAATTACATTTAAAAAATCTTGCGGAGATAAACACCAAATAGGAAATACGTTTGTTAACCAATAAACAAATTACTTTTTCAGATATGTCATTTTTATAGAAATTCACAATCAGAATAAACAGTAGCAGCACAACGGTAAACCGATACCAATCGTAGCTTTTGGGAAGACTTTCTGCAGTACTGTATGATATGAAATCCCACAGATCCTGTGTGGAAATGCAGAATGATTTCATGATGTCATGTTCTGAACTGGTTTCTAGCTCTGCACTGTCTGTGTTCTTCATCCCAATACATAGAGTGATAGATAAGCAAGAACCAGACATAACTAAGATTCATCAGTTGAATATATAGAGTGAAATCATCTGTTAGATGTACAGAGATGGCATAAGCAAGAACTAGATGTAACAGAGAATCATCAGTCTGTTATCAGTCAGGTTTGTTGCCTTAGACCGGACGACCTTCCCCCCTGAGCGCAGCGCTGCATTGCTTTACCTGTGACCTGAATCGGAATACATTTTTTCCTTAATCAGAAGAGATCCTCTCCTGTTTTTGTTCTCGAGCTTCCAATAAAAGAAACACTTCAACAAGGATGTCAAGTATCATGTCTTGTTCCGGGGTGATTAACTTTTTGTCCAGGTGTGTCCTGCAAGTGCTGGCCCTTTGTGGACTGCAGGGAAATGGGGGAAGACTGGGGGACTAGATGAGGTGAGAAGTTATTGCGTGAGTCCAAACAGCACTTTCTACATGATGTTTCTGATACTTTTAAATTTACCACAATTTGTACAAGTTGAAAAAAGAAAACACAAAAAGAGTCAAATGTTTAGCTACAAGACGGCACAAATACTTGAGCTGACTCAATAGTACAGAAATAAACCAACAGATTCCCAAGATCAGATGTTCAAATAACCCTTGTAAGTTTTTATGACATAACAGACCCAAGTAAGAAATACATTAGGAATAAGATAACAAAAATGGAAAGAGACATTTTAGGTTTTTTTCTTTCTTTTTTTTTAGTCCCTTGATTAATAATGAGATCACAATATCATCATCATCTTGGGCATAAGTGCACGCAGCTTGTTCAGTGCTGAGTTGAGCTAAGTGCAGAAGTATTCTTTGAACAGCTGAGTCTTTACCTTGCTCTTAAGTATGCATAAGGACTCTGCCATTTAGACAGAGTTGCCTACCTGATGGTTGTTGTTGACAGCAAATAGGGCAATCAGATTCAGCAGGGTTTCTGTGTACACCGGCTATAGGTATGTAAAAGGTGTTCACACAAAAGCCCTGTTGAATCTGATTGCCCTATTTGAAGATGCATTCATTGACATTTAAATGGAAATTTAAATTGACCAGGTGGCAATTTATTTTGTCTTTTGTAATTAGAACTCTGTTTGTTGTTCAAGTGCTGCAGCACTGCCACCGACCATCAACATTCCAGTATCTGAAACCAAGTGTGTGGCAGGAAAGCTTTTGAAAATAAGTAGGCTTCTACTCCATGTGCTGAAAGTCTTTTAAAAAAGATTATGAAACGGTGAAACATAAAAGGGAACTATCTTAAACTCTGGATAATGTATCGGCTGCGAAGTGCTTTTTAATCCAGTTATCTTGGAACGTTTTATCTTCAGTAAAAATAGCTGCCCATTTCATGTTTGTTGTTTCTTTTTTTTCATCAGATTTTAAGAAATAACTTAATCAAGAGAAAAGGTTTCATATCAGTCTGAAATGAAACTCAAACACTGAGTCGAGCTTCTGCTGGTCAATAACCTACGGCAGGGGTGACCAACA
This sequence comes from Leptatherina wallacei, assembly GCA_028567055.1. Classification (NCBI taxonomy): domain Eukaryota; kingdom Metazoa; phylum Chordata; class Actinopteri; order Atheriniformes; family Atherinidae; genus Leptatherina; species Leptatherina wallacei. Next base: position 9,744,919 of record JAOXYM010000019.1, read on the forward strand.
TGGTGCCCATGGGAACCAGTTAGCCCCCGGAGGCAATATGAGGTGCTGGCAGGCCTATTCTAAAAATAGCACAACTCACCAGTGAGCGGAGTTTGAAATTTTGTTTTATTCTGTTGCAATTTTTTTTATTTTACTCTTGCAATTGTATAAATTTGAAAACATCTTAGTAAATAATTTAGCTAGTGAAATGTTAAATATAGAAATTGACATCTGGAAATTTTAAATATTGCTAATAATTATAGAAATAAAGTGTTGAATATTGATATCTCCCATCTTTTCAAGCCATTGTTTCTAATTATTTTGAGAACTCATGAATGTCAGAAGAGATCAGAAGAGTGTTTCAAACTGGTAGCCCTTCAGATGACTCGGTACTCGGTTCATTTACAGTCATTGCTCGGTACCAATGAAGTAGCTCTCAGTTTTAAAAAGTTTGGTGATCCCTGACACGTAGCAACGCCCAGTCTGCGCGTGCTTGCGTCACTGCGTTGCGTCGGTGCAAAATGTAAACACTCCTCCAGCAGCAACAGGCTCAGTTAGCAAACATGATCGTTAGGTTCTTGATATTAATTTGCTAAAGAGCTTCATGTCGTCGCTGCATCTGCTACCTCTTTTATTTCCAGTAGCTATCAGATACTGCTATAAAATCTTTTTTGGTGCTTTACAAGACTGCATCAAATTTCTGTCGTAAAGCTAATTTTAGTGTAGGAGCTACTTCAGCTGAGATAGCTAAGTCTTGAATGTGCTACAGCTGCCTCACGAGATTTCTATACTTTTAGACCTTTTTGTGCTCGGAGTTGACATGGTGCTTTCCTTAGTGAACCTTTGTGCCAGAGAGGTGGTTAGTGACTACAGCTCGTCGCCCGGCTGGCTCAGGTGGGTGCCCGGAGAACTGTACAGGCCGCTGCTCGAGGCCGCCTTCTCCAGCTGTAGACCACTGGCTGTGGGTGAACTGGTGCAGCGGTGGCCCGAACGCATCCTGAGAGTCGGTGGACAGAAGAAATCGGGGCAAACTACTCCCAATCGACTCTGCATCCAGGCTTTGTTACTTGCAGTTGTCAGGGGATTGGCGGACCAAAGGTAGGAAAATATAACAAACTTTCTCTTTTGTTATTATGTTTGTTAAGGTAGTTAAATAGTGTTAATATGTTATATAATCTTGTTGTGGTTATTAACCCTCTATTATAATTGAAGCCCTAAATTATTAGACCATCCGATTATTATTGGTCAAATCTATTCAAGAATACGTCAAAGATTCTCTAAACCACGGGTGTGGCATTTTTGTTCAGGGGCCACATACAGCACAATTTGATCTCAAGTGGGCCTGAGCAGAGCATAACCTATAAATAATGACAACTCCAAAATGCTTGCCTTTTAATTTGGTCCAAAAAGAGACAAGTACAATATCAATATGATTACACAGTAACATTACATATGATGTATCCTTCAAGTAAACATTATGAACAAGTAGAAATGTCTTGAGAAAAATAATTGCACTTCGTCAATAGTTTGCCTCAGTTCATCACTTACGTGTGCATTACAACTTTAAAATCACAATGGCTGTAAAAATGACAAAACATTTAACCACAGGTATTGGGAACTAAAAAATGCAATATTTCACATTATTATTACGGTATCTCATCAAGGTCTAAAAGTTATTTTAGATGTACATACCTGAACATTTTCACATCTGTGTAGTAATCCCGACCACCTAATCTGACTAAATATTCAATAAAAACCAAGAGACGTTTTTTTATTTTTTTTTTGAGTTTACACCCTATTCTCATCATGATTCTGAAGGATTAACTTCTTGTCCAGGTGTGCCCTGCAAGTGCTGGACCTTTGTGGACTGCAAGGAGATGAGGGAAGAGTGGGGGACTCGATGGGAGGCTGGTCGTTGACTGTAGCTCTCTGCACCATGGTCGTTCAGGGCAAACATGGAGCGCGGAGGACACGAAAAGACGGAGACCGGGAGAGGAAACGGTTTTCAGCAATTGAAAGAGAAAAAAGTATAAAGAAAGAGAAGGGATGGAGGAAGGGACTAATGGAACTGAAAAGTGATGAGATGTGTAATAACAGAGATAGTACTGGACCTTCAGGTTCTGTAAATGAAGAGAAGCTGATTAAGGGAGTCAGGAGGAGAATGGAGGTAGAGAAGAAAAGAGGGATTGCAGCAACATGGTTAGATGGTAGTAAAAGAGAAACAGAAGAAACTGTGGTAGACAGTGATATGTTGGTGCATGTCAGAGCTGATCTTTTCGTCAACGCACGATCTTGGGATCGTGTTCGTGTGGCTCTGAGCAGATCAGGACCTCTGAAGATACAGTGCAGATACCTGCGTGTGGAAGAGATTTCAGTGTCCAGTATCAGGAACCTGTTGGACCTGCTTCCAAGCAGGGGTCTTTTAGGCATCGATATCCGCTACAGCAGCCTTGGCGTGGCAGGGTTTGCTGAATTGTTGCCTCTGCTCGCCTCCTTTCCTGAGCTGAACTCCATCCGCCTGCATTACTGTAACCTGGACATTCGCAGAGACTACCTTGGCCAGGATGAGGCACTGAGGGAGCTGTCACAGGGGCTGGCATGCTTGCAAGAATTGCGGCGGCTCAGCCTCACCGCTCTGCGGTTGCCTGGACAACTCCGCGTGTTGCTCAGGTACGGCCTCAGTTGTACATGCCCTGTATTTAAACTATATCCTATAAATCTTGTGAATAATGAACAATGTCAGGGTTTCTTTCTCCTTATTTATTGGAAAATAGTTTTTTTTATTTAGGGTTTATTGACAGTAGTGGGGTTGCATGAGACATGAGAGTGCAGTCTGCATTTTTAACACTAGATATCTCTAAATTCTAAAGGCATTTGGGGACTTTTAATCTATGAATTAAAGTATCAGTATCGAGAATTACTAAATTGAAAGTGGACCATAAATAGGGAGTGTTATTTAAACCTTTTTTCCCCTCTTTTGTTCCAGCTCACTCCCTCAGCCTCTAGAGATCCTGGAGCTTCCCTATTTGAGCTTAAGTCCAGCTGATCTTGCTTATCTTTCCTGCAGCCATCATGCCTCCACTCTGCAGCAGTTAGATCTAAGTGAAAACCGTTTGGATGACAACACCCTGCCCTCCATTCGCCGCCTCCTCTCTCAGGCTTCCAACAACCTGCAGCACCTCTCTCTAAGCGGCTGTGGTTTGACTGATGGCCTGCTGGGACTCTTGCTGCCCTCACTGGGGTGCTGTTGGGCCCTCAAGACCTTGGCTTTGGCCCTGAACCCGCTCTCCATGGCGGGCCTCATGGACTTAGTGCGGATGGCGGCGAGAATGCCTTCACTTCGACAGTTACTTTACCCCAACCCCCTTGAGGACTACCAGCCAGGCCTCCCTGACCTGCCCTCTAGTGCTCAGCTGTTGGACTGGCCTCTGGATGAAGCCATGGACATCAACATAACCAGCAGCCAGCTCAAAAGGGTCCTGATAGACAGTGGATGCTCCCACCTCTTCCTGACCTGCGACTTGCTCAATTATGATAAAGACTTAGTGGACTAGAGCAGAGGTCAGGGGTTCTTTTTAGTTCACTCATCGGCGTATCAGAGCAGATAAACCTGACAATCAAACTGCCACATGAATGATTTTATTTATTTCTACTTTTTAAGCTGTGTTTTTGTCTGTCTAAATTTGAGTAATAGGGTTAAATTACAAAGCTGACATTCAGAAAATCCATTTGTGTTGCTGTTGGTAACAGGAAAGTGATGCATTAAATGCTCACTCATACAGATAGACAGGTTGGTCTAGTTATATATGAATGGATAGGAAGAGATAATTAACTGTTCGATCAGAAAATGCTGATTAAACAGTTTTGTTAATTAACTTACTGAATATAGAAATGTAAGTGCATCATATGAATGATTGCATTTTTTATTTTTACTACTACTTTTGCTACTGGATCAGCTCAACAGGATGGTTTGAAAACAGAAATCCTGAACTATCAGGAATATTTTTCTACACCAAAGTCTGATTTAATGTTGCATGTAAATACACAGCAGAATGAATCCAGCTGTGCAATATTTCTATTTGAACTTTGTAAGAATCAGCTTTAATCTTGTGTTTCTGCTGCTGTTTTGAATGATTGTTTTCTAAAATGTACTACACTTTCTGTGTTCATTCACCAGCATCAGAGTGAAAGTGAAAGCACCATTCAGACTCATGTGTACCACAGAAATGTTTTTACACTAAAAGTTGCTGTAAAAATAGTCATTCATCAGCGTTTCAAGAGTCATTTAATTCTTGAAAATTGTTTTAAAATAAAGACTGTTGCATGGCTTCTCAGATAATGGGATTCTGCAGACTAATATTCAAGTCACCGCCTGTAGTACTCCACCATAGACTGCTCTTGAATGAAGTAACTTCTGACATATTCCTTGAGACCGTCCTCATCTGGGTTGTTCTGAAACGGGCATAGGGCGACTCGACGTAGAGGCAGAGTGATGAAATTGGGAAAGCCCATGAGGAAAGGACGTTTTATGAGTGGAGGCAGAATTATACCTGAATCACAAGAATCACATTAATAGTTTACTAGTGCAAGCAGACAGCACATTTAACCAGTGGTTTGAGCTAAAATGCAATGACTGCCTTACCTGGTAGTTTACGTATCCTTTTCATACTGTTTGTCTCCATTAGGCGAAGGATTGGTTTAGAACTACTATAAGAATCCCAAAAAAAATAACAGTAGATGTGATATTTTGCAGAATATTGCAATCGTTATTGGAATTCCCCAAAAAGTTGGGACTCCATATAAAATGTAAACACAATCCAAGGATTTGCAATGATTTCTTAAAATATTGAGGTAAAAATAAAACAGAAAATATATCACTTAAATGAGAAATGTATTTAATTTGAAGTATTTGCTAATCTTGAATTTGATGGCAGCAACACATCTCATGTAGCATCCAATGTTCTATTAGAATCAGTCAGTGAACATGTGGAATCTCAGAAGACCAGTGCCTGGATCTTTAGGAGGGGTAATCTTGACCCAATAATGTCTGATATAGGATTTTTAACTCGTAACAGTCTTCGTTGTTGTATTTTGTATTTCATAATTCACCAAATGTTTCCATCTGGTGGAAGGTTTTGAACTGCAGGTAAGCCGGTATAGCACCTGGATTCTTCTTAGACAAGGTATTGCTGTTATAAGAGATGCAGTTTAACATTGTCTTTGATTAAATATGCAAAGATGTAGCCTAAAAAGATATTGGGTGGACTTGTGATGCTGTAAAACACTTATATTTGTTTCCGCATTGATGGTACCTTTTTTCCTTTTGTAGTCTTGACAAAGCTGTGTCCTTGTGTTCAGATTTCAATGAGTCTGTCCACAGAATAGTTTTCCCCTTTGCCCCCATCCATTTAAAAATGATCTTTGGTTCAAAGCAGACATCTGCCTCTCTACATCGTGTTCATTTATGTCATCCTGTTTCTTTGTTGTGTGATGGAGTTTTAACCCTCCATTTATGGATGACACAGCAAACTGTTCACAGACAGTGATTTTGAGAAACGTTCTTGAGCTCATGCAGGGATTTCCGTCACAGAATTGTCTGTTTTTAATGCAGTGCCACCTAAAGCCCCAAAACCTACAGAAAGCTACAGAATCATTTGATGGAATCACCTACAGTTCATAATAACATTTGATGTTTTCTGTGAAATCTGCCAATTATTGGATTCTGTTTTTATTTCCATTTTAAATGGCATCAATACCTGTGATATGATTGTACATTAGCGTGACTTTTACGTACCAGTCATGCAGAGGCAGGATCATTCTGTCCTGGCGGGCAGCAGGTACATCTGTGACCTTTCTGTGCTCTTCCTTTTGGACGTGGCAGAAGTAATTGAGCACATCCACTCCGCTGAAAGCAGGATGTTTCTGCTTTGCTCTACTGCTGAGGCCCAGACATTGGTTGTTGCTCTAGTTGCAAAAAAAGAAAAGGAGGAAGCAGCAGTAGTAAGTCAACAACACTGTGAGAAGTTATGACCTACTCCTATTTAGAGAAGTTCAGGTCAAAGTAAAGGGGATCAGAAGCTTTGAAGAGCTGACACAGAGGGAAAGCTTCTCAGTTTTCAAACACCTGTTATGTCTTTTTGTCAAGCTCAAAAATACTCTAATGGATGGCGACAGTGAACAGCAAATATTGCTCTGTATTGACGATAAAAAGAAAAATGTGACATATTATTAACCTTGAATCTGGAATGCCACAGCATCACCCAACAATCTGCTTTACCACAGAGGGTTTCCCAGGTGTTGGACTGGTCATGCAGCTCTGAGTCCCAGTTCTCCAACTCAGGCCAAAGCCACTGCTCAGCCTCATCCACACCTAATACCACCAACAGGTCCAGCACTGTTTTCCTATAAATGAAAGCGCAGCATAGTGGAGACCTTGATCTTTAGAACAAAAACAGATTTAGCTTGCAACAGAAATTAAGCATGAAGAAACTCACCGCAGCTCAAGTTCTTTATAGGCCAGAAGAGTTAAAAGCTTTTTCATAAAATCATAACCAATCACAGATTTCAGACGCAGCAGCAGACTTAACATGTCTTTCAGAAAAGCGCGTTCCAAAGCCGACTAAAACACAAGCAAAATAAATCACAACCTCATAATTTGCTGCTTAAGCTTCAACAGCGACAATCTGGATCTTACAGTACCATATGTGGTTTGGCATGTTTCAGTAAATCGTTGACGAGGCCTTTGTAAAGCTTGTCTGTGTTGTGTAAAAGTCCCTGGCTGTGCAGGGCCTGGATTACAGCGAGGATCTTGATCTTGGATGTGCTGCTGCAGGTTTGGAGATAGTTCACTAGTTTCAGGCAGAAGTCCTCTGGAGACAGGTTGCTTGGGATACTCTGCATACAGACATACACACCTCAACATCTAAAATTGAACCGCATTTCATTCATAATATTTATCTTTATGCTTTGTGGGACCTTTTTATCGGGAAACAAGTCATTAAACCATTCCATCTCTGAAAACTGTTTGAGGAATGACGGCCCTTTGGGGGAGGATTCCGGCTGTCCAAGTGGTGCCGGGGTCCTGAGCTGAGGAGTAGGAGGTTTGGGTTCTGGTTGCTCCATTGGTGTAACGACCTCTTGAGGCTATCAGGTAAATCACAGGAAAGAGAGCAGTTGTTTTAGTAGAATGTCTTTTTTTTGTTTTGTTTTTTTGTCTTTGTATTTTTTTGAAAGTACAACACACACTTTTATCTCTTCAGTCTTCTCAACCCTGACAACCTTCTCCAATGTGATCGGCTTTTTAAAAGGGACTCTCTCGACAGGGCGTGGCATGACTTGCATGAGGGTCGGCAGGGCCTTTTTTTGCTGAAGTTGCACAGACAAAAACTTTACTTTATGACAAATAGGCAATACACAATGACATCTAACATTTGTTTTAAAAGTCAGTTTTGCTTAAAATGTGTAAATGCATCTGTTAGGGACTGATTTAAAACAAGATCCAGAATGCTCATCGTGCTGATAGTTAATACCTTCTTTTTTTCCAACTTTACAGGGATGTCTGGTTTTGGTTGAGAGGAGTTGTCTTTTTTTAACTTGGGTAGTAACTTAGGAGGTCTTGTGTATTTTGACTTGGCGTGAATTGAAAAATTTCCAAAATCAACGGGGTCTTCCCAATCGACCTGTAAACAGAACATTCAACCACCAATTATATAAATCAACCCACATTAAGAAAATGTGCTCATCATTCAACAAAATAGCAAATTTCTGCATGTAGATGATTTCTTAAGAAGATCTCCGGTACAGTCTAAAAGTTTATGGACCTCATAGTTGGTGGGCAAATCATAGATTATATTCATGTAGCGATCAAAGGCCTCTTTCCTGGTTTGCCTCGTACTGGGAGGCTTCTCATTTTGGCATTTCACAGTTCCTTGAAGGAGTGCCCCCAGGTCATTGTTCATGGTCACTAAGAACTCCTGAGAAATAAAATAATAATAATAATAATAATTTGATAACTCTAAGTAAAATCCCACAAAAAAATGCACACTGTCAGTTTCTATCATTGTACACAAACCTGCTCTTGCATGCCTCCAATCAGTAACTGCTTACTGGTGTCAGCTTGTGATTTATATGTCTCATCTTTGGATGTGCTAAAACATAGAATATTGCTCTTAGCTTTTAAAGTCATTGGCATTATCTTTATTATCTACATTTAATAAACCTTACTCTGTTTGCTTGGTTATTTCTTTATTCCCAGGAATTGGTACATCAGGATGGGGCTTAACACATTGAGTCTTATGGAGCTGTAAAAATGAGAAGAAATAAAGAAACATTACTGTGAATATTTTTCACTTTAGCAGAAAAAAAACAACAACTTTCTCCCAGAGAGACAGCCCGATTGTTGTACCATTTCCTGGTATTTGCGTGGCAGATACTTTCCACACTTCATCCTGTACAGATTCCCTTTGATACCCATGAACAATTCTCCTCCAAACCCACTGTATGCTACACATTGAGGCACAGCTTGAAGATGCAGCGTCCTGCAGGGATCAAATGCAAACTTTTTGTCGACGTTCTGTCTGAAATACACTCAGTCTCAGCTGATAATGCAGATGATCAGAGGCAGGTAATGAACTCCAACCTGATGAGCTGATTCTCATCATCCCAGATACGCAGTGTCTTATCTAGACTGCTGGAAACAAACACCTTCAATTCAGGAATAACACACAACCCTGCAAGAAATTGGAAAAAAACTAAGTCACATAAAATAGCACAATTCCCAGCATTCAACTGAACAGAAACATGATTTATCTCTTTGACCTTTGAAATGATCTGAATGTCCTTCCTTTGGTTGATAGTCTGTTTGTTTCTGGTTGAGCAGGCTAAAGAACTTTAAACTGTATGAGCTGCTGCAGGACTCTTGGCAGGTCAGGGCCAGCTGAGACCCCAGGGCTGCCAGATAGACTTGAGGTTGGCCACACTGCAGGCTCAGTTGTTGGGTCAGACAATCCCTGGCATATGGGAGAACTCTCCAAACCACAACAGTCAAGTCCTCACCTTGACAATTGGGATAAAATCATCATCAAATCATCACAGACAAGCATATAAATGCCTATGGTGTTAAACCTGGATTTACCTGTTGTAAAGAGGGTTTTTTTTTCAGGGTAGGCCTGCATTGTTGTGACTTTCCGGCCGTTATGTGCTGGCATCCTGCACAAGACTTCCCCATTACTTATTGTCAGAACACTCACACAGCCTCCACTTTGGCCAGTAATAATCAAGAACCTGTTTCAAACACAAAAATGCGGTTAAATTTGAGTGACCAGATCCTCCTGCATGGTTCAATTTTAACTTTAAAATGAAATCTCTCACTTATTCTTGGCATCATCGATCTCTCTGTACTTTCTGTGATTGCAACCCCTCCCCTCCTGTAAATTCTCCCACTCCTCTAAAGCTTTCTGCGTGTTCACTACACAACTGTAAAGCACCAGACAGCAAGCTGGACCAGGAACCGACAGGTTCTGGTTATCATTTTCTGTCATATAGTGCTCATACGTCCATGGCCCCTGCCCTCTGCCTGTCCATTCTTGCACCAGAGTGATTGGGTTAGTCAGCGTGTTGGCTTTGAGTAATGTACCTGCCTCAGTCAAGGCCAACAGAATCTCTTTGTGTATGCAGTAGTCAGCACACAAAATTCTGTCTTTTGCCTTGAAAGAAGTTAACACTGCTCCTGTTTCAGCAGCCACAAGAGCGACATGACTATCCCCGTTGATGCAGAGGACTCGTGCGGGGTAAGGAGCAGGCAAGTTTGAGACTACAATTTGTCTCAGTGTGGCACCTTCCCCCCCGCCGAGTTCACTGCAGAATGTGTACAAATTTCTCACAGCCCAGAAGTCCACCCCCTGCTGTGAAAAAGAGAAGAAGGTGGCTCCTTTTTTTGCGCCTCCGATGTGCAGTGGAGTGTTTTTCTGCCTTGTGTGGACACACTGAACTGCCTCACACTCCTCTACATTCCAGACACGAATTGTACAATCCGCTGAGGAGGACACCAGCATGTTTAAATCAGGGCAGTAGAACAGGGAAGTCACCACATCTAGGCACAGAAGAACAAAAACAGGTGAATTAGGTGAACAATGAAGAGACAGAAATAAAAATGCAGAGCAAATCAGTCATAATGGTACCATTATGTCCTAAAAAAGATACACGTGGCTCCCAATCTGGACCCCATACTGTTATGGATAGATCTTGGGAAGCAACAATCAAACAGTCCAGTTGAGAGCAGTACGCCATTGCGGTGATGTCACTGCAAAAGACAGCTTGTTAAATATCATGCTTAATGGCCATTTTTACACTTTAAAATATGTCCCCCTCTGCAATTTACTACAATTGACTATCTTATTAGGTACCCTTAATTTAGCTCTGACATTAATTTTACCTTCACAGAGCTGAAGATGTTCTATTTTTGTTTGGACTGAATTATAATCTAAATAATCTAAATTCAATTAAAAAATCAGAATTGATTTTTACACTTTCCAAGCAGATTTGAACACCCCATTCACTTTGAATGAGTGGATTGGTCCAAATTTCTGACTGGGATTATATATGAGGGACACCCATATCCTGAACCTAATTAAGACACTACTGACTGTGTATCACATGTACCCAACACACACCATGAGCAAAGATCCTTCCTGTGCTCCTGAACTCTCCCACCGTCGAGATCGACCACTGTCACAATCTGCCCGCTGGCAACAAACCCTCTGTGGGGCTTTCCAGGTTGTGGAGGAGCCAATGCCATGTGAGTGAAAGCACAGAGCTGCTGCAGCCCCTCCTGTATCTTCACCTTCCACTGCATGAGCACTATCGACCACACGCACACATTCCCCACGCCTGCAGTCACTACCTCTGTGGAGTGCTCTGCAGCCTCACAAATTTGTATATCCAGGACGCTGTCGGCAGTAACCAGTGGGTTTAAATTGCTGTCCAGAAGTGTCAAAATGGCCCCGGGGCCCCAGCCAAGCAGACAGCCAGGGGTCTTTGTAACAGTCAAGCCCTTGAAGGGCAAGTGTGTCAAGAGTGTTTGCTTGTGGCCATAAGCTTTGTAAAGACACACTGTGTTGTCCATGTGGAGGGCAATGAAAGCTCCAGCAGCCTCAGAAAACATCATGGAACGAACAGGGCTGTTGCAGGAGATGTGCTGCAGGCGACAGAGACTGTGATGAGTTAGCAGGTAGTGCTTCGTCTCAGAGAGAAAAACCTGTAGACACAGATGAACAGAATGAATAAGCAGTGAGAAAGGACTCTGACAGTTTTCATAGCAGGTCAGTATAGTGCTAATCTACCTTTTTAACAAGCTGCTTCATATCCTGTCTTAAGTCCTGCTTCTCTACTGTTTTCTCATCTGGCATCTCAGCATGCTGAGATAGCAGCATCAGGTTTGGCCAAGGCACCAGTGCTGTGGATGTTGGGCTGTTCTCTCCTGGACACGCCATCTAGAAGTATCCACACAGGATTAAATAAGAAAACCAATTGCGCATGACTCTTTTTTTTCTAAATGAAATGTGATGTGAATGCACTTGCATGTCTTGTTTTAATGATATTTGGTCAAATTCTTAGAAGGCTACAACATCCTAGATTATGTTAGTTGTCCAGTCATTCACAAACATAATCTTTTATTAAACAATCCCTGCATGATCAAGATCAAAAAGTTCAAATGACTTACAGGAATATATGCTTGATACAGTTCAGATGAAAATGATCATAGTCAGACAAGCGAAAGTTGACTTTAAAAAACAAAACAATTAGAAAGTTCACTTGTCTTTATACTGTTCAGCCATTCCTTCACATGTGATCCCTAAAAACTCTGATATGTTTAGAAATCAAGAGATTTACCAGAAATAAAACTTACCAGTGTCTGGAGGGTGTAAGTCCTGGATAAATTTATGTGGCTGCAGTTATAATGTTTAGTTACTTTAGGTCAAACATTAATAAAGCAGGGATTAAGCGCTAGAAGTTTGTTTTCTGTATCTTGAGGTTTTTTTTGTTGCCAGGCAACTGGTTGCACAGCTACCAATATGACTGCATGTTGTCATGACCTCTAACTTAAAAAGGTTTCTGTTGTCTTACATGTTCTGCTCATATTAAAAGAGAAAAAAAAATATTTTTTTCCCATTTGTCCCCCACATAGTTTCTCAAATGTTTAAGACTGAGAAACTTGATTGAGTACTTTTACGCCAGTAGATAAATATTTAATTATCTAAGTAACTAAAACAGTAGGCTATTATTTTCTATATGACTATATGAATTTTAATTACAATGTATGAATTAACATAAATAGATACTACAGTATTATAATTTCCCCACTGGGATTATTCAAATATGTTTGTTTCCTTCCATTTCATTTGAATTTAATGAAGAGTTACTTAAATTCTATTAAAACCTGTGTAACTTTCAACATTTAATGTTCAAAGATGATGATTTGTGATACAGTTTTCTCTTGGCAGACACTCATGCTGGGAAAACAAAAAAGAAAAAAGAAAAAGAAATTATAAACCGAAAAAACTGAAAGGTTCAAATTATGACAGGATGACATTGTTTTTATATGGTGTATTTTTCTCTGTGCCTCATTGTCTGCATTGTTGTATAATATCATCGCTGTTTCTGGTTACACATTTCCATGCCCTCAAGAAAGTGGTTTAAACAAAAATCCTATTGCTGGAAACGAGGATGTCCATGTGAAAACCTACCAAACTGCTAAACAATACAAGGATGGATATGCTTAGTTTATTTCAGAAAACTCAAACTTTTCAACATCTTACAAATATTTTATTTCTTCAAAAGGTAAAAATATTTATAATCAACAAACATATACTCCTGCTTGTTTCAACATTTATAATACATGTACTGATCCTTGTAGAGGATCTTTGGTATTTAGCTACATTTCATTTTTTGATACAAGTATTATCATAAAAAAAAGAAAAGAATAGAACATCATATTTATGGTACTGAGTATACAAAGTGACTGTTCCAAAAATAGATTTATAAATTGAACGTTATGCTCCCTCCAGAATTTAAATACAGTTGCAGTAACAAAGGTGTTAATCATCATCAGTGTGAAGATGCAGAGATTCAAAATGCTTCACTTATCAAACTCTCCAACTTTCCATCCTCTGCACAGCTGGACACAGTAAAACTTGTACTGAAATATTGCAGCTCTATTTTTCCTGACTCATGTGCCAGAGCTATTCCTGAATATGTGTTCTGTTGTCCCGAGTCTCCAAACACAGCCATAGCTGTCACCCTGAAACAGAAAACACAACAGATATCAACACATATATGAACAATTATTTACATATTCACTCACACATTGTCTGTGTGGCATTACCTATCAGCACCCAGTCGCTCTGTCACCACAGGCTGTGCATCATTTTTCAACAAGTCCCATATATGGAGTTGTGACGCAGCGTCGAACACACAGAAGACCGTCGGCCTGGTCTGGGTCCACTGCAGTGAGACCACCGGGTTTCCAGCTGTGCTGCTCCTCCACTCTACCACAGGCTGCTCATGGCTGACTGTATGCAGCCTGATGCTGCCGTCTCCACAGCCCACCTAGGACAAAAGTGAACGCACACACAAGAAACCGAATTAGTATATTGTAAATAAACGTGTCTGGAATTAATATTTGCAGCACACACTATGACCAGAGGTGTCTTCTTTGGAGGATACAGAATAAAATGATGAATATCACTCATGCAGCTTGCGCAGTAAAAAGCAGTTTTTTTTTCAGATAAACAAGATGTGAAGTTTACAGCCATTGGTATGCAAGCTATTTTGTCTTTATGCTAAGCTAAACTGCTTGGATCATGGATCCAGCTTCAAAGCAGGCTAACTTGATTGTTATTGATTTCTTCACTTAAATCTAAAATAAACTTATCTCCCTAAATACATAAAAAAAAAGAAAAAAGAAGTCTCCTACCAAGAACATATGTGGATTGAAGGGAGAGAAGTGGATGGAGCTGACATCAACAGGTCGCACATCACCCTCCTGAAACCTGTAAAACTTCGGTGGCGCCTTCAGACCATGGCTTGTTCCATGGCTGACCAGACCCTAGAGAGGAATGACACAAGTACTCTGTCATACAAACAAACGGGCAGCATTTGATTTAAAAAAAAAAAAAACAAATAACAAAAACAAAGAAGATTTTTTTCTTACCAAATTGGTGCCAATAAAGAAATGATTGGAGTCTGTTGGATGGAACTTTAAAAGCCTGGTCTGTGACGGCCATGTTTTCTCTACATCTCGCGCTGATGACCTGCGAGTCAGACAGAGTGGAAAAATGTAAAAAAGTCGGGGGCAGCAACATTCCCAGCCAAAAACAAATGACAAAAGTGGAACACAGTACTCGATCTACTTATACAGCACATGATCATAAATACGTTCCCGCCAGATAAAAAAAATGCAACAAGATCGCATGACCACAGCCGAGCAGCTGTGTCCCACTGGGCAAAGACATGTGGGTTATTTTAAGGCCAGTGGCTGGCAGCGACAGATCATCACAAGCTATCAATCTCACCTCTCAGCAGTGAGAAGAGAGGAGCTGTGTAGCAGCTTTACTTTTCCCCCAGGCCGGAGACCTGCAAATAGGAAAAAAGGAGAGAGGGTGAAGGCTGATGTACATGTGAGAGAAATAGGAGAATATGTGTGGAAAAAGAGAGAGGGCTCTAAAACGTGATCTTGTGACCTAGATCTGTTGGAGAGCCAGACTCGTGGGCTTTTGGGAGCTCAACCACCACCTAGACGACACAGAGAGGAAAAGATGAAAACCCTTCAATACCTGGAAAGAGAGGAGTAATATTCTTTTATTTAGTTGCGTCAAATAATGGTTGATATTAATTTAAGTTTTGATCGATTTCATTTTGAAATGATTTGACAGTTTATTTGAACACAAAGGGGGGAAAAAAACTGAAGAAATGAAACCAAAAAACCCAACAAAATGTCCCTCGTTCAAAAAAAGTAGGAAGAGATACAGAGGTTAAGTTTTGAAACTACACTTTTCTGGGCTGTGTTTACCACTGTGCTGCATCACCTCTTTTGGCATTTGGGACTGGCGGGACCAGTTGCAGTAGTTGTGAAAGTGAAATATGTTCCCATTCTCTCTCAATAAAAGATTTGTAACAGTGCAACGCCTCAAAGACTCATTTGACTTTTTTTTATATTTCAGAAGGCAACATTCAGTTATACACCCATTGATCAAATGAAGTAAATTTTCTCAGTTTTACTTAAGAAGACCTATAAGAGTGATTGAGAGAACCATAGCACACAATATTTGCAGTTTATCCACGGAGCTATAAAAAACACTTTATAGCTTCAATTTTCTTAGATCGCACATTACCAAAACAATTCATGTCAAGCACACTGGGGATGGAAGCAGCTGAAAATATTGTTCTATTATACGTTTAACTGCACATTCATTTGTTATTGGATTACTTATGAAAGTAGCTATTATCAGAGCAGGAAAGACTTCATCTTTCACTTTCACAGTTCCCACTGTCATCTCTCTGCAGCCTTCTGTGCATTTGTTAGGGAAGCTGCAACTGCAGTTTTTATGTCCACCATGGGGCAGTCACAAGCAGTTACAGAGAGGCGGCAGGAGCCATCACCTGGCAACAGATTAATGGAAAGCAGTGCACGTCTGACAGGGATTGAAGTGATGGAAAGTGATAATGATATGCTTTAAAAGTGTAACTGATGCTGAAACTAAAAATATGTTTGTGATTTTTGAAGCAAATTCAAATAAGATGTGACAATTTTAAAACACCTATCATTCTCAATGGGCTGTATAGTCTTTCAATGTCTCCCTCTCCAGGACTATCCCCTCAAAAATGTTTCTTTTTTCAAATACACCTCAGATTGAAAACCTCTGATGAAAAGAAGTCCATTACTGCTCAACCTACCCAGAAATTCAACACCCCGCTTTCATCCAAAGAAGCCAGCTGGAATGACAATCCTGACGACTCTGGATCATGACAAAGAAAAAAATGTCTAATTAAATATGACCTTACCCATACATAGCACACAACACACACAATTCCAATCATGCGCTAACAATTTCATACCTTCCTCAGATGTCAGAAGTGGGACCTCTGCCCTCAGTCCCCCAGCTACAGTGGAGGGAACAACTTCGACAGATGTCACAGGTGAGAAATGGGCTGAGGCGGCCATCACTGCATCTGTGTTGACAGGATGACAAAAGAGAAGGCATCGGGTCTCTCTATATCTGTACTACTCTCATGGAGGAAAACAGCCTCGGATCTTTCAGCTAAAGAAAGGGCAGATGGAGTATCTGTTTAGCGTGTGCAGTGAAAAATGTTTAGACTTGCTGGCTGCTGAGCCTCACGTTCTTGGGACTGGAGTGTAAAAGTGATATATGTTACACTGCAATCAATATAAAAGGGCTTTAAGCTCTCAAAAGAAGAGCCCTAAACATATATTTGTTGTAAGGCTGCAAGACAGAAGTTGACAGTGATAGATTTTTAAGAACTACTTTTTTTTTATAAGGATAAAATGTGAAAAAGACAAGATATTTATGATTTGGGGTGCATGAATGAATAAAATGAGTGCAAACTCACCAGTGGAGAAGGTAGGCTGCCTCAAGGTCCACTCATCCTCTTCTATTTTCAAGCAGTAATGGTTACTAGCATGCTCCCTCAGGTCCCACAGCACCACAGAGCCCACCGACGTCCCTGCAAACACCAGTGTAGCCTTTCCAGGACTGAAACAACAACACTGAACCTGAAACAAAGAGCATTACCAGGGGGTTAGTGCAGTACATTTCAGAAATTAATTGATATTGGTTTCACTGGGATTTAATCTTTGGCCAACCATATCAAAGAGCTGATTCCTATTTTCAGCTAAAGCTGAAATACAGTAGTTCATATCTTAAATAAATGTCTGTTTAATGTATTGCTGCAGAAGATTGAAACACAAAGTGATGATTTAAGGATCAATTTGATTCATATAATTGAAACCATTCCTCCATTTTCTAAACTGTTTAGTCCATTTCAGAGTAATAGAAGCAACAGAGGAGCAGACAAACCGAGGACTCCGTGCCATGATTTACTTCCTCTAGCTACTAGAGTCTGCAACTACTTCCAGACCAGCTGAGAGGCAAGGCAAGGCAAATTTATTTATAGAGCACATTTCATGTACAGGACAATTCAAGGTGCTTTACATTGCAGAAAAGTACATCAAAACAGAAGAGAAACAATAAGAAGAATAACAACAGATTAAAAACATGATCAAGTTTAAAATACTTTGTGATTCCCTTAATATGTTTTTCAAAATTAAGGTCCGAGTCCATCACTACAACCAGATTTCTGGCCCGGTCGGTGGTTTTTAGGTAATAGACTGAAGCTCAGTGGGGACCATTAATCGCTTCTCTTTGGCTCCAAAGACAATCACCTCAGTTTTGTTTTTGTTCAGCTGAAGAAAGTTCAGGCTCATCCAGTAATTAATCTCCTCAATGCATTTACCAAGAGCCTGTACTGTGCATCGGAAAGATGTCATTTACCAAGCTAGGCATCCAAGAAGTCCGTATTGTTCCCTCTCCTGCCTGCTACTATGCACTGCACCAAATATATACTCTGGACATTCTAAGTGATGTTTGTCCAAGCCATATCAGACCGTCCCTGAAACATCAGATTAATGGATTAATGACAAGAAATACAATCGCAGAACTTCCAGTGAATTAAACTTGTGTGGGCTGCTCTGGCAAAATGAAAGAAATGGGAAAATCCTCTCTGATGAGAACATATTAAACTTCAAGCACAACCAACTTCACTGTAGCTGAAAATGTTACCTCAGATTCATAGATGAGAATCTTCCGAGGTCTGGACGGCTCCCAGATGTTCCAGATGCAGATGATGGTGCTGCTGTCATGGTGCCTGGCGCTGGGCTCGCCTATGGGCATGTGGACTGACATCATGGTGTGTCTCTGAACCTGAGAGAAGTGAACCAGGCTAATTTGTCGACCTGCAAAGGACAATTAAAAAGTGACCATTTCATGGGAGGAACTGTCTTGAGCAGGTGACCTGCTGCATGACATCCTATTACAGCTGCTGTTCACCTTAGTTTAACATCTAAAAAAAAAAATAAATAAAATACCAATGAAATACATTAAAGCTGTGAATATCAGAACACGTACCATAAAGAAAAGACAACTTAGTGTTGAGCTGCAAGCTTCCGTCACTGAAAGACAGCGAGTCCGTTTGAGTTTTCAGCTTTCTTAAGGATTTTCTCTCAGCTTCATCCTCCTCCAACAGCACAACCATGACCTTAAATTGGCAACAAAAAACAAAAGAAGTCAGCTGGAAAAGGTTATTCATCAAGGAAGTCCCAAAAACGGTGCAAGAAATATGTGATCCATTTAAAAACCTGTGAGGCCGAGCGCAGAAATGATGTTAGACGTCGTGAATCAATGTTCATGTTACTTTCATCTCTTGCTCCCCAAGAGAGGTTTGGGTCTGCCAAACCACGAGAAGCACAGTCAGTAACACTAAACACACTAAACTGATCAGAGAACTTGTGGTTTCATACCCCCGCAGGCTCCGTGGTGCTCTGGAGGATGCTGTGTCCACTTCTCACTCATCTCTATTTCCTCTGTCTGGATATCTCGGTCAGCGTTATCCTCATTACACTGAACATAAGCCTGTCAGGGAAGACATTCTCACCCGTTATCTACACATGCACAGTTTCTCATTTTAGCAATAATATGTTGTTAATAGAACAGGAAAATGGACATGATCACTTACCTGTTTGGTGTTTGCGTTTCCAAAGTTCCTGATGTACATGTCATATTCACTGACCGGTGGCAGATCCAACAGACAGAACGTCATGGAGAAATCCAGATCGATCAAGCGAAGCAGCTCAGCGCTTCGCTTCCTGTATTTACAGATTCAATAATACATCGGAGGTACAATGACATATACTCCCAGGCTGTTTCTGAATGACAAACATTCACAAGAATCCGATTTTATTGTGAGAATCAGTTTTACGTGATGGATTTTGTGCAAGTTTACTTACTTCTGTTTTGTAGCAACTTTCTGGTTGACTTCACGTTGCTTTGCGGCCACAAAGTCAATAAATTTTCCACGCTGGGAGGATTTACTCTTGTTCTTTTCAGAGCCTTTAAACAAAGCAATGCCAACGCATGATAACTATAAAAACTTGTATTTGCTAATCAAACCATAGTGCAGTAAAACCGAGTAGTTTTTGCACCTCTGGACCATTTGGGCACGTCTTCCTCCTCTCTGCTTGTACTTTGTCCAGACTGAGCTGTCCCAGCTCTCTCATTTTCTTCAGCCATAGCTCTCTGAATAGCCTCAATCTCCTTCCTCCGTTGTGCTGTCAGCTCCTTCGTCTCTTCATCCTCCACCTGTGGGTGCAGTGACTCTTTCTCATCTTCACTTTCCTCCGCATTCTCATCCATCTCCTCAAAATCATCTTCGTAATCCTACAAATAGAGAAATCCTACTTGTCAGTCAGCGCTTACAATATGTTAAACTCCAAGATGAGCACAAACTTCACATCTTCAGCTCCGAGTACTCACCAGTTTCTTAGAATGTAAATCGATAAAAGCATGCAAAAGTAAATAGGTAAATACTTGTTAAAAACAAATAGACAAAGCAGTTATGTAATATACAGGTTAACAGGTTGCTGCATGGTTACCTCAAAATCATCTTCATATTCTTGTTCTGCCAAATCTTCATCATTAACAACCTATGAATGTGAATAAAACACATTAAGCAGGAGGATCATTACTGGAACTTTAGTCACTCACACAGCAGTGAAAGCATTACAGAACACATGGATGGATTACTTAACACAGATCCCTGCAGACACTTTAACAATACCCAACATCTGTTCTACAGAAGAGCAACACATCCAAACTCTTTGATTACAAAAAAACAGATGTGATTTGAGTCTTTATTTTAATTTCATGGCTCTTGTTGGTACTTTAGTGTTTTGGGTGAAGTTGCATATCTGATGGTAACGGTTTTGCATTTAATGACTTTGCTTTTTATTGGTTTGAGTCTCTGTCTTGTAATTCTGAGTCTCTTTATGGTCTGTAAAATGTAACATTGGTTTTAATAGAATATATCTAGTGGCTATAACTTTATTTGAACCTAGTTGTTAGTATTACTAACCTTAAATAAGTTCTGTGGATTCAGGAGGGCAAAATGTTGAAAAATTGTATGTAATTAAGTTGAACCAAGTTGATTTAAGTTGAGGAGGAATGGGGATGGTGGAGGAGCAGGACTACCCACAATGCTTCACTTCTATTAACAACCAATCAGGGATAATTCACGGTATGAAACCTGAACTTTTACTTTTACTTTGGCAAATTAATAATAGTTAAAATTACACAATACTTTTTAAAGTACTTTTTGTATTTCCTCTATCCAGATCTCGGCTAACAGACAGGAAAACATGTTCTGGTCTCCATGTTGAGCTCAATCAACAATAATCCAACATTTACCATACTCTTATTGTAAAAAATAATGTGCTGCTCTCCAGTTCCTGCTCATCCCCATATTTAAAACCAGTTAGCCGATAAAAGATATGTTAAGTGTCTGACATTAGGTTGAGCTGAAGCCCCTAGCGCCTTGTTGCAAAGCAAGTCAAATTTTTATTCATCAATTATTCTAAGTAAGATGAACCTGAAACTAAACGTTTTCTGAAGCATCTCTTTTAATTTATGTGAAATGAATCATAACAAGTTTCTTCCACAACTTCAAGAACTTCCAGTAAAATCAATCTGATCAAGTTCCTAAAAGTTCAACACAACGTTCTAGTTGATTGGACTCAATCACTCAAGTTAACATCAACTTCATTTTTTCAAGGCAGCAAGTTTGCATAATTTTTTTAAGTAGCCAGAACTAGTCCCAATTTACAGTGTGGCTGTTGTGCATCTGTGGGTTTAGTCGAACATTAGATCAGCCTTTATTTGTCTTTAGGTTTTTTTTTTTTTTTGCAATATTTTCCCATATTTTTTGTTTTGAGGTTGTTTTGGGTGTTTTGCATTTAGTAGTTGTGTTTCAAGGCAAAGCAAGGGAAGTTTATATGTATAGCACATTTTATGTACAAGACCATTCAAAGTGCTTTACATAAAACATTAGAAGTATCACAGCGGGATGCGTTAGAGAAGCATTAAAAATTACATAAAAGAAATCAAAGAAAGACAGATGAGATAAAATGGAAGAAATAAAACATAAAAAAAATTTTTTTCATTTCTTTAGTGTGTTCCAAGAGAATATTTGAATTCTTTACAGTTTGTTTTTCTTTTGCCACCTTTCTTAATTAGTTTGCATAATTCTTTTTCTAATCTTTTTGAACTTCTCTGTAGTTTTTCTGCATCACTGCCACCAACATCCTTGTCACAGTAATTGCAAATGAATTAATGACATCCAATCATAATTTGAAGTGAATCTGGTTCATTTAAGTGACTGTTAAAATCGTTCCATGTGATCATTTTAAATCCTCATCACCAGTGTTGTGGTTTAATTGTACATTTGTATTTACAGACCCTAAAAGGTTAAAAAGTAAAGAGATATTATAACAACTTTTCTTGTTCTTAAAGTGGATGTGCACAAGCAAAAGATTATCATTTCATAGTTTCTCAAGTGAGAAGTAAAAAGAGTCATCTTTAATTGTAAATATGTGTCACAATTAGAAGTAAACTATTTTATGTTTGTGACAGCCCAACTAACCAACATGAAATGTTAATGACATCTTCAAGAGTCAGAGGCTTTCATTCAAGTCTACTTGACTCTTTGGCTCCCACAGTTGATGCCCACAGGCTCCTTCAGAAATCTATCCACATCTATCTGACAGCATGTGACCGAAAGACCCCCCCCCCCCCGGGTACCCAGTTAGAAGTGCAACTAGTTAAAGCAGAATTTGTTTAATTTTCAGCTCATAATCTGTTTAAACTTGCAGCAGCATGAGCTAAAAAGGATTTGCTTTCATCCAAGCACAGAGACGTCCAGCAGATGTGAAAGTCATGATGTGTTTCTTTTCCTTGCATCAGTTTTGAAATGGAATAATAAAATCATCATTATAAAACTAAAGAAGTTCCCAGACAGAGAAGAGTGGAGTTTTTTCCCGGCTAAGATTCTTACAAGTTCCTCAGCATCTCCTCTATGTTTTATATCGGCTGTCCACTGCTCAGAATCCATTCCAACTTCCTAGATTGTAGAAGCAGATTATAGAAGAAGACAAGTACGAACTCCATTAATGAATCCCCGGCAACTGGATCAGTGTTTTGAGAACCATGTGGCCAATTTCAGGGTCTACTAACCTTCGTCATCGCGTCCTTCTTCTCATGTCTGTGACTTTTCTCAGATGACAGTTTCTTTGAGCTGGTTCTGTCTCTATTTCTTTCAATGTATTCTTCTTTTTTCTGCATTTCTCTGTGTTTGTCCCTTTCAGCTCGGTCGCCATCATCTCGGAGACGCCTGACCCCTTCACCTGATTCTTTCAAGTCCCGATGCTCCCTGGACTCACTCCCGTGCTTCCGCTTTTCATCCTTTTAAACCACAAAAAGAAAGAGTGTAGCCAAACTATTCTTACCCCACCGGTTATCTCAAACAGAATAACTTTGTTTATTTTTTTCCCCAAAAATGTAAATGAATTTGTAATTAAAGTTGTAACATATTCTTACATGATGCCCTCTGTCTTTGTGTCTTTTATGTTCTTCTTGATAGTCTGAATCAGAAAGACAGGACAGTAGGCATGACATGGACACTAGAATCTTCTAAACACACTCGTGCAAGCATGCTCACCTCTTTCCTCTCGCCTCTCAGAATGCTTTCTGTCTCTATGTCTCTCTTGAATGTCTTTGTCCTTCTTTTTGTCGTCATAGTCATTTCTGTGTCGCCGATCACTCTGCTCCCCGTGCTGCTTTTCTCTGTGATCTCTTCTTCTTTCCCCACTTTCCTCGTGCCGCCTTCTCTCACTCCTGTGCTCTCGATCCCGCTCCTCTCTCCTTCTTTCCTTGTCTCTTTCTTCTCTCCGTTTATCCCTGTCTTCCTCAGTGTGTCTCTCTCCGTCCCTTAGCCTCTCTTTCCCCTTATCTTTGTGTCTCTCCTTATCCCTTTCTCTTTCATGCTTTTCCTCTCTATCTCTTTTCCTGTCCCTGTCTCCTTTGTAATGATCTATAAATTGCAATTTTTCCCTGTCCCTCTCGTCTCCTTTTTCCCTGTCTTTTTCAGCTCTTCGGGTTTGGGAGCCCTCTTTCCTTCTTTCAACATATTTGTATTTTTTGTCTTCATGTTCCCTCCCCTTTGTTCTGTCCCGCTCCCTTCTGTCTCTGTCCCGTCTGGATTCCTCTGTGTCTCTGTGGCGTCTCTCTATGGATTCCCCACTACGGTGCCTTCTCTCATCTTCCTCTCTCCTCCTGATATAGTCATCACTGTGGTCTCTCTCCTAAATAATGGGTGAAACGAAATCGTTGAAATTGCATGACTCTAGTTGGCAGCTGCTAGAAATCCGGTTACAACAGCGCTTTACTGAACTCAGAATAACTTACCCTTATGTGTCTTCTCAGGTCAGCGGGTCTCCATGTGTCTTCCTTGGTTATTTTCTAAACAAACACATTTTGTATTTTTTACCTGATGATTAGTGCGACTTCGTTTTAAGACAACAAAAGCAGATTTTGGGGAATATCGAACTAAATGAATGCAAACGATCAAGACAACGACCACATCCTGAGATAACGGATAATAAAAAGCACAGTTAACATATAAATAACATTTCTCAGCCACCCCAGTGGTATTAAAGGTCACTCACCTTCTCACTGTGCATATTCCTGTTGGTGTTTTGGTTTTTTTAAGCTTATCAAACGCCGAAAATGAGCGGATATTTTTGTAATAACGCCGCCATGATGGTAAGTGTCTAAGGCGCATGCGCAGTCTGTTGAAACCACGGCGAAGGCGTCACTTTGGCTTGACAACAGGCTGTTTAATCAACAGTAGAGAAATCGCTGGCATCAACAATCAGTTGCCACGGCAACAGTCTAAAATGATGGACAGCCGTTTAATTTATGATTAAATAAATAGCTAAATACCGAAATGAATAATATTCCACAAATTTAAGAAAAATGAAATGAAATGAATGCTATATATTTCAGCATTTATCGATTTATTTGATTATGAATAGAACGACTTTCCATTATAAACAACCACAAACCATCCAAATTGTGTCTCCATGTGAATAATATCTTCTTCTTTTTTTCTTCTCCTTGTATTCACCCCACGTTTCTTTCTTTCTTTCTTTCTTTCTCTCCCTCTCTCTTTCCCTTTTAGAAAACCATTTTTCTTAATTTTTTTGTTGTCTTTTTCCCATTTCGCTCATTTTGCCAAAGTCCCTCTCTTTCTCCCCTGTGATGCTGTGGGTCATATTTCTTGTATGTGTTTCATGTGCATCAAATGTTGAAATGTTTCAGTTTTCTCACCATGCATCTAAAATAGGACCTATTGTATCTCTTTATTTTTGACAGTGTCCTTGTTGTTAGTGGTGACTTAAGTTTGTCTTCCCACCTCTCATATATTATTGCCATTCGATTTTTAGTATTTTCAAACCTTTTTGAAGCCATTCCATCTTTGAGGTCACCTTGCATTTTTCCATATTTTATTAAGGCCATTTTGTGTCTCATATGGATGTTTTTATGTCACTTTATAACCACTTTGTTGTTCACAGAGCACCAGGGCTTTCCTAGATTGATTTTTGTCATACTTGGATTTTTAGGTGACAAGAAATATAGGCAATAAGTTATAACCTACTCTAATCCATTTGAAACAAAACTGTGCCAACATCATTATACTTTGGAATACCTGTTAACATGATTTTGGACCGTACTAAATAAGAGGAGTAATCAGTCCCTGCAGGGTTCCAGCTCCAAATACTTGCGGAAAAGCTCTGCATCACACAAAAAAGAGAAAGAAAGAAATTATGAAAAAAAGATTTTTTCCAATCATGTATTAGATCTTCAGGTTGGATATTCAATAAAGATGTATCCCTTCTAAGAAAACATTATAGGCTACATATATTTTTCTGCCTTTTATACATACAGCGTCTATTAATTGCTATCTTGGAGAACTGTTTATGACTGGCACATGTGTATTTTTTGCACCGTGAGGGAAAAGAGAAAGAGCAAGAACACCCAGCTAGAGGTTGTTGGCATTGGTTGTGTTATAGATTTTTCGAACTGGTACCATCAGGCATGAGGTAAGGCTACAGAGCAGCTGAGTAGACTGAAGAATGGCTTCTTTCCAAGGGCCATAAATGTTCTCAACTGCGTTATATAGAAACTTTACAAAGCTTGCTGATGTCCTGCTGTTCTACACTGCTGCTACTCACCGCACCTTGTTATGCACTTTAAACAACAGAAGCTGGCCCCATTTTTTTTAAAGGATCCTGACAACGCCCCAGGAGATGATCAGTTACTTCATAGTCAGTTACCGTCTTTGAACACCAGATGGCGACATTTCTAGTTTTTAACTGGCGCTACGAGTACAGCAGGATTCCTTTGAGTCCACTGAAAAGATCATTCCCACACAGCGAAGGCAGGAGGACAGGAGCTGTGGACTACACTGACTGAGCGGACCAGTTTAATCAATGGAATGTTTCTTTTTTAATTATAATTATTATCAATCTCTTTTTTTATTACAATCTAAAGAGGTAAAAGCCAGCGAATTCGGCGATGGGCAGGTGCGCAGGTGAGCCAACGTGAGAGCAGACTCCCAAAAGAAAAGCGCCTGGCACATGGGAACTGTGTCACTCGTACTAATCCAGAATTGGACTGTTTGAGGACATACTTCGGGGGCACAGAGACATGTCAAGAGACAGCATGACAGCTGTACGTGGAGCCCACTCACACAATGCAAGCCCTGCCTCGCCGAAAGAGAATGGACACACCGCACCGAGCGCCGCGCAGCCAGACGTCAACTTTCCCCTTCCTCCACCGGGGAGCGTACCCGAAGATGCCCCGGTGTCTTCTACCAGCGATCTGACCCACACATGGGTCCACTTCGCTAAAACATTCGTTCTCATTTTCCCCATTTATGTATTGGGCTATTTTGAGTTCAGTTTCAGCTGGTTGCTGATTGGACTTGTTATCTTTTTCTGGTGGAGGAGAAACACAGGAGGGAAACACACCCGGCTGAGCCGAGCTTTGGCTTTCTTTGATCAAGAGGAGCGAAGTGCGAGTCTTACGACCTCTGATTTACCACCATGGGTAAGACACGAGATAGGGACAGGGAAATGATGTCCATAGCTGTTTAAACTGGCTTAGCCGCGTCTCAGAGACGCGCATGTGGTATCTTTGTGAACAACATTTAGGAGTTTCCAGGAAAATAACAAAGAACAAAACAAAAACAATCAGCTGACCAGATCAGGTGGGGCAGCTTTGAGCTGTAAAGCTGCGATGAGGCAGCTGTCCCTCAGCAGTGACATTAGACTCAGCCCCGGTCTAAATACAGCAGGGTACAATGGTAAGCTAAACCAGACACCACGCAGGGAGGCAAACATGTCCACAGGGTCTCTGTTATTTTGGGATTCAAACTAGTTATCTCCCCCACCCCTGCAGAATTGCAGCCTATTTCTGCGACACTTTATCTGGGCAAAGCCACAGACAGTACAGGGTTGTTGGATTTTTCCTTGCAAAGATAAGGTGTTTGAAACCTCCTCAAAGATCCTCAGCAATCTCCAGTACACAAACTAATCAGATGGTAGAGAATGCCTTAAATAAAGGCAACCAAAAACAAACAAACAACCCCCCCCCCCAAACATAATAACATCATAAAAGATCGCTTATAAGTGATAGAAATTCAGATTTACTGCAGGAAGTTACTTAGTTTGTCACATATTGTTTTGGAAGGGAGGTTATCATCTAATCACATGTCAGTATAGTGAAGATCTTTCCTCGGGACTGATGTTTTGAAAGACAGCCCTAAGACTGCTGTTTACATGCTGTTAACTGCTGACTGGAGCATCACGTGGAGAAGTGGAAGTAAACAGCTTTGCAGATGAAAGCATTTTTTCCCCAAACTCCTCTAAGTCTACCGGACAAAATTAAACAGACTTCATGTTATTATCATTTTAGTACAATACAGAAATGATGGCTTAGTTAAGAATTGTTCTCCTTGAAAACCTTTAGGCCTACAACCTTTCAGGTCCAGCTTAGTTCATTCAGTCACATCCGGTATAAAATCCGAATCAAATGAGTTGCAAATTGAAATGAGTGTCAAATGTCAGCTGGATCACAACTCAGCTGGAAGAGTTAAGGCTTCCTCAATCCAACTCACCCCAGACTCGAAACAGGTTTCATCAGTGCAGCCTGATGTGGTGAGAAGAGTTAAAAGCGCTACTGCTGACACATGGCTGAGGATGCATCGAGGCTATTAAGTGGGGGTGGATGAGTTAGGTGGAGTAGAGCTATGGCATCCCATTAAAGAAATAGCAACATTATTCAGATGCTAAAAGCACCCCCTTGTTTTTATGTGTGTGATATATCAAAGAGAAAGCTAGACATGAAACTCTGGTCATACATGCAGCTGCTGCATCATCATGGGAAATCACATCACGCTCTGCTTCACAGCATGTTTCAGACTTACAGGCTGAGATCACATGAGTGCATCAACACTGTGCCGTCATCAGGGGTGAGGATTGTCAGCAGTTATGGATTCAGATCTTGGCTATTGTCTGTTTGAAAATATGATACAGAACTGAGTCTTGACTCAGATGGAACTTCTTTCATTAAGTCTTTTTTTTTTTTAAGTGGAGGGGTCCTATTCTCTGGCATCATTTCCCAAAGTGCATTCCTCTGTATACCATTTAATTATGGAGAGAAAATAGACTCAATATCATTGTGTGTGCGTAATACATGGTTTGTAAACCGTATAAACTAATTTGTGT
>JAOXYM010000019.1:9791457-9805347 GCA_028567055.1 Leptatherina wallacei
CACACACACACACACACACACACACACACACACACACACACACACACACACACACACACACACACACACACACTGGGATATGTGGGCAGGAGAAAAACGCTACTATAAACGCTGATGCAGCAGGAATGTCTTTACACACCCTGAGCTTTCAGTTTGCGAGGAGCTCCTGCACCGACCGGTCTGCCACCAGAGAGTCATAATGCTGCTTTTCTAAAAGATAAGCTGAGAACTGAGAACTGCTTCTCATGGTTTCAGAAAGAAAAAGAAAAAAAAACAAAACAAAGGCAGCTGAATTGAGTTTGCTCCATGTGCTGGTTGTGGGGCTTCAGCATTGTGCCAAAAACACCCATTTTAAATTAAATCTGATTCATTTTGATAGAACAGTTTGAAATGGAGACCTTTCAAGGACTTCTGGTTTCCATAATAAGCGCATCACCTTTTTACACTAATAGATAGAAAATAAAAAAGTAATCTCAAGTATTTAAAGGAATTTAGCTGTTCAAATTTGTTTTTAAAACAAATGAAACCCCCATTGATTTGATCTGGAATGGAAACCACATGAAGTTCCAGAGAAGTGTTTGCTGATAAATGCTCATTTTTCTGACTTAAGGGTGCATTAATGTGGAGAAACTTGTTCTCCCTACTTCTTTTAATGTAATCTTTTGCAATAATCAACTTGCATGACAGATCCCAGTGTTTGATTTCTGTGCTGAGAGTTGTGCTCTCAGCTGGATAGATCAGTTTGACCCTGTCTGAGTTTGTTGTTGTGAAGTAAGTTCAGGTGTACTATAAAGTATTTGCAGCCAGTGGGTATTGTAGAGTAGTTATTACCTTAATATTATGAGAAAAATCTATATACAGTGCCCAAGAAAGCAACAAGCATGCCCAACAGTTGTAAATACTTGATGGAAATTTTTCAAAACCAAGAAAAATATGTT
The DNA here is from genome assembly GCA_028567055.1 of Leptatherina wallacei. Taxonomy (NCBI): domain Eukaryota; kingdom Metazoa; phylum Chordata; class Actinopteri; order Atheriniformes; family Atherinidae; genus Leptatherina; species Leptatherina wallacei. Next base: position 9,792,396 of record JAOXYM010000019.1, read on the forward strand.
TGCTGTTGCACTTTTAGGACAGAGCAATAAAAGTGATTTTCTAAAGACAGGAAATCAGTTAAAAGTTTGTAAATGAGCCTTTGCCAAGGCTACTACAGCTCTTCAGTGCAGAGAGAATCCATTGCAGTTTTTCTTTGTTTTTGTTTTTTTCTGTTTAGAATTGCCAGTTTCTTTCTCTTTGTGTACAAGTTTTACAGCATATACTTTTCAGGCAATTAGTGTAGTTAACTCAGGCTGAGAAGTAACGTTTCACTTCAGTAGTTTTCTGTGAAAGTTCTCATTCATCCAAGTCAAATCAGCTGGATTGGGTTTAGCTTTTTGTAGATCCAGAAGAGCTTTTTCAGTTCTGATGGAGAAAGATGGAGATTTCACTTAAGTTGCCTCTGACTTTTCTTTTTTCTTTTTTTTTCGTGTCTGTTGTGGAAAATATTTAAACACAGCAAATTATACAGGACAGTCCAAAACATGGAGTAACTCAACCAGAAAGGGTTTAGTTTAAAAAACAAATACAATGTTTTCAGTGTTTTTAATTTAATAAACAGCTCAGACTTTTGCAAACCAGACTAGAATAAAAAAAAGTGGTTATACAACAGGGATAAATCTTAGACTCAACTTGAAGATTGCTACTGTATAAAAAATGTTGAACAAGATGCATGACCTTTTGTTTTGGGATATTTCTGTGAGCCTTGCGTAATACTGTTGCTTAGTTACATTTAATAAGATGGAAGAATATCATATTTTTTTTTACACCTGTTATTTGTAATGGTGCTACTGAACTGCTGATGAAGCTGAACGGTGTATTTTGCTCTTTCTGCTGGGACTAAAATGTGGAAAAAGCCTGACATTCACACTGGCCTGTAGGGAAAAAAAGCCTATTAGAGCTGTTTTAACTGGGATCGCTTGGAGGCTGCTTCTCCTATTTGGTGTAAGATTTGTTGGTGCAGATTGACACTACGAGACAGAGACTGAAAGCAGATGCTGGAGGCTCAGAGTTAACTGTATTTTGACTGACTTGTTCATCACAGTCATCAGTGTTATATTTTAAGGTTTATTGTTCAAGCAGAAATGAAAATGCCTGAGTGTAATTCAAAAAAACACCAATGATACAAGCTTCCTAAATTTATAACACCAATTACATTCAGGCTATTACCTAGCTACTATACATTTCTACTTGAATGGAGAAGTGGAAAAGCTCGGGGAATAAGCTGTTCAGACTCACATGGATTTTTCCCCCCATGGCTTATTATTTGGCTATTTCCTTTATTTCTCTCTGCGTCAAAGTTTAGGGATCACTCCAAAAGATTTTGGCTCTTTTCCAGCAATGCCTGTGGTCAGAATAGACACATCATGATATATGGACACTTGTTTCATGATAACACCCATTAGTCTTTGAGAGACATGCTGAGCAATAATAACACAGCATGATGAATATTTATCGTAATTGAATTTTTCCAGCTGTGATTGCAATTTTCCAGTTGTGCCACGGCAGCTAAACGAAGAAAGGAAAGTCTGGCGGTTGTGTCATTCTCGCCCTTCACTGTTGTTCTTGTCATGGAGCGTTGAATCATTAGTGGATCGGCTGGACATTGAGAAGTTTGCTGGCCAGCAGTGGAAACATGCTTGAACAGACTCCAGGTTTCCTGCTATCATGTCACATGTAAAACAAAAATATACTGTACTAAGCTTAGATTAAAGGAGTATATATAACCCAAGGGTACTCTTGATGCCTTTTGAATAATTAATCATTTCATTCTGCTAATCTTCTTTTACCTTCCTTCTCTGAACCCTCCCTCGTGTCCTTACAGCGGCTTCTCCGACAGCCTGATTCAAGATATAATCTACAGTTATGTGGTTTTACCAAACCGTGTCACTATTCCACTGGTCGGGGACATGGAACTGGCCAGTCTACGCTTTCCAATGCCAAAGGTACTAATGCAGTTTTAAAGTGCACCCACTTTAACATGAAATAGTGCAATATATCTTTTGTACTAAGTTTTGTTTGTTCATAAGCCTAGGGTTTTAACGGGGAGTTCATAGTAAATGCATGAAAGCTCTCCCGGGATATTGGTGTGAGATCTAGTTCTTTGATCCTTTCCTGGAAAACACAGTAGCTGTGAGCGTTTTGCAGGTAATTCTCAGCATTAAAACAAAAGAAACAAAAGGAGCAGCTCCAGTAAAAAAAAGCAAGTCAAGGTTGTACCATTACAGCTATGGAGGACTGAAACTGCAAAAAGAGGTTTTTCCATTAAGAAACCTATAAAATGTGGCAAAAATTTACATTTTAATTTGATCATTTTCAACTGTTTTAATTTAACTGTGTATTAATACTCCTATTTATTTACTTTTCCATGCAATTTTCAGTTTGATTTATTTATTTGATAAAAATCCTTTCATCCTTTATTTTTTTAAGCAGTGAGTTTCATACTCTATGTTAACTTTGATTCATCTGCCATTTTGATTGCTTACATTAGAAAAAGAGAAAGAGACGAACTGAAGATAAGAAATGATTACCTGGCATACAACACTTGGCCAAAAAGTTCGAACGAGCGCAGTAATTTGCTAATTATTTACATGCTTTATCAGCTTTTTCATTTTGAATTTGATGCCAACATGTTTCAAAGTAGTTGGGATAAAGGCGTGTTTGCACCTGTGTTGCATCAGTTTTTTTTTTAACTAAATAGTGTTTCGGAACTCAGGAAACAGACTGATGTAGTTTTAAAGTGAAACATTTCCCCAGTCCGGTTTGATCGAGGGTTTTTATCTGATTGATGGCTGCTTTGCTGTATTTGATATGTCATTATGTTCCAAATGTTTTCCAAACTCTTCTAAACTATATGTCAGGTTTAGACTAGTCCAACTGACCACCTGGAATCCTAAATTCTTAAATTGGAGACAACTTGACTTCATATCTTGATTCTTGAAAATGTATCATCTCTCATCCAAAAATCTTTAGTCTTAACTGACTGGTGAGGATTTGCAGAACTTAATGAAAATGAGACTAACCAACCACTTCAAAAAAGCACAACACAGTAGAGCCAGCAGCTCCTGAGGTCAAGCTATTTCAGTGTTGGTTCAGGTTTTATGTTAGATGAAGGTCTATCTAGTTTAAAACAGATTTCATATTCCACAACCACAGCAGAGACTATCCTTACATCACTTTAAATGTCTCTTCTAATACATATTGGACTTTCCCTGTAGTTGTGTATTCTGAATTATTGTAGAGGGCCATAGTGCAGAGACAGAGAAAAACAATCAGATATAACAATGTTTGCCTCCTTTTCTTTTTAAACATCTTAATATCACCAGCTTAGTTAATAAAATGTGTTTTAAACAACAGCTGGTGTTTGTGAATGCACTCTGCAGTGAATAGTGGTCTTTCCAAATGCCCACCTGCGTTTATGAATAGCAATAAATGGGATTTATACTCACTGTTTTGAGCAGGATCTATTAACGCTACTTGATACTGAAACATTCAGCAGTGTTAATAAATGTAGCTGCGAACGCTGTAAAATTCAGCTACGGACAGCAATTGTGACTTTATGTGATGCATTGGACAGTATTCACAGGAAAACAAGAGGAACACGGTGCTCATGTTTTTCCACTGCTGCTTTGACTTGACATCCATGTTTCAGCTCATTTTTTTGTTGTTCCTGCTTGAATTAATGCAACACTGGCTCTGGATTTTGAAAAGATGGCAGTCACAACATTTGAGTTGATCTAGCTTGTCTCCATGACTCTGATGTAAGCAGTTCTTTGCTCTGGCCCAACAAGGAGTTCATTTTAATCCAGCACCATTTTTTTTCTGTGCAGGAACCGGTGCTTTAATGACCAAAACAGAAACAACTGGTTCTATATTATAATCTGGCTCCAAACCAGCAGTGGAACCACTTTACCGAAAAGACAACACAAAGGCTATAATGAACTAAACAGCCTGCAGTAAGAACCAATGGGTCCCATGTGACCTGAATTTATCCCAGAAGAGGAAAATTTCTTCCAAAAGCAGCTTATTAGCCTGAAATTCTACACCGTTCAGTTAGAAACCAAGAAGCCTTTGCAATAAGAGGTGATATGACAGATATCAAACAAAACAAAGTCAAATTACCTTCTTTTGTAATACTTAGGGTTACTTTGAACTGGATGACTGAGAATCCACACTGACATTTAACACCTGTTTGACTTCAGAGCCAAGCTGTTGTGATAATATGCTGCATGTGGTTTGGCATTGTATTCCTGTTATAATCAAGGCCTTCCCTGGAAAACACGTCACCTGGATTGCATCATGCTGTTATAAACCCCGTTCATATCATTGGGCATTATTGGTTCTGTAATGTGTTACCCATGTGTGGTAATGGTCCTTATACTCTTCCCCCTTCCAGGATGATGATTCTCAGAAAGAATGAAAAATTTGGAGTCATCAGACTACAGGATAGTTTTTTAACTTCACTTCAGCAAATAAAAAAAATTAAAAAAAGAAGCTTATAAATCATACATGTTTTAGATCTTATATATTTTTTTTATTGTTGAGATTTAACTTTTCTTCATCCGTGGATACAACAAAGTCTGAACACTTAAAGTTTTTTTTACGACTCTTGTCTGTTTTTGATGTCGAGGAAGACACCTGAGAACCTGAAGATTACAAAAGGAAAAAGATTTTTATTGAAATTCTCTGAATCTTTTGATGATCATAGATGATGAAATATCCAAATCCTTTGCAATTTTATATTGAGAATCTTCAACACTCTCAGAGATGCTCTTTCTATATCCAGTCATTCTACTGACCTGCTATTAGTTAAGTATTTAGTTATTATATAATGCACTGGGTATTAATTCTGCATTATACAAAAAATTTATCTTTTGTTGCCCTTGCCTCAACTTTTTTAAGCCTTTCCCAGCTGTCGGTACCAGAGGCAGTATACACTCAGATACAAACTGTCAGGCATGTTAACTCGCACCTATTAGAATATCTTGCGAAGCTAAAACACATGTTTCCAGACTGTGGGAAGAAACTAAAGCATCTGGTGAAAATCCTAAAATAAACAGGGAGAATATGCAAACTGCGGAAAAGCAGCAGGGAATTCTGTCAATTTTATGTAATTATGTTTGTATAAAATGCAATGAAACCTAAAATATGTTTATATAATCCATTCTTTTTCTTACTATCTAATGAAGCTATTAAGCCCCATCTTCTTTCACATTCCCCTTCTAATACCCAGCGCTGCATCACTTCTCATCAGCGCTGACCGCATTGTGGCCTTGAAAATGTCAAAGCTGCTATTTCAGCGCACCCATTAACGCTGTGCTCCGCATGTCTCCTCAGGGAGTCCTAAGGATCCACTTCCTGGAGGCTCAGGATCTGGAAGGGAAGGATAAATTTCTGGGAGGGCTGATCATGGGCAAGTCTGACCCGTACGGTGTCCTGCAGATCGGCAACCAGCTTTTTCAGAGCAAGACTGTTAAACAGACCCTTCATCCCAAGTGGAATGAAGTGTATGAGGTGATGATGAGTTTGCAATGTCTATCAAAATCTTCAATTCTCAGGGAGAAAATAACAATTTATTCGTCATAGATTTTAGTTGAGCTGTGAGTAATATCTGGTTTCCACGAGGACTAAAGTGTGTCTTTTTCCAGGTTGCTTTAACACAAAATCTATTTATTGATCGTTTGTGGCGGTTTGAAAGTGTCAATGCGTTGTTGTGTTCCTCAGGCTCTGGTTTACGAGCCCTCAGGTCAACATCTTGAGATTGAGCTGTTTGATGAAGATCCAGACAAAGATGATTTCCTAGGAAGGTAAGCCTCGCTTATTTCCTGCCCTGCAGTGATCTTATCAACCTTTGCTTTAGAGGAAATGAGGTTCTGTGACTTTTAGATAAGAACAATATTCTCAGCAATTCCTTTATGAGCTGTTCCTTGTATACACATGTCATAATGAAGCAGAGGTATTATTCCAAAGTTACCAGCCGAAAGGCAATTCTGATTGATTTTTTTTACCCAAGGTTGTAATAATACATTCTGTGCCAAAACACAGCAGCTAATCGATAGCTGGACCCCCTCTGCTGTAATTAATTGGTTTATTGTTTGCCATCTAAATTTCCCTAATTATTTGCAATCATTTGCAGCCTTATGATCGATTTAAGTGAGCTACACAAAGAACAGAAAGTTGATGAGGTAAGTTTTTTTTTTCACCATGTATGTTTATGCATACATTCCACATCTTTAAGAGTTTAACATCTTAAGAATTTGTTTGCTGCCTTTTCATAAGTTAGATTAAATGTGAGGGTACAGCTGGTTAGTACAGGTTAGCACAAACGCCTGACACAGGGGGTAAAAAGCTACATCAGCTCTGTCCAAAAATGATCAATTCCATCTGCTTGAGGCTTTTAATGCTTACTGATAAAGATGTCCGGGTCTTTGTCCAAATGCAGCTGTTTTTTTGCTTGGCAGCATCATTTTTCCCCCCTGTACTAATGCGGTGGGGTCCACCAAATTCACCTAGAAACACTCATATAAACACTCAGTGTACAGCTTTACTTCCCCCTCTGAGTTCATCAGTGTTGCATCTTTATCTAACAACTCCAAATAAAGAGGGAAATGAGAGAAGTAAGCACTGATGCAACAAAGGTAACAAGAACTGAACTCAATTGTCACTGAAAACTATTTTTGCAACCTAGCAACAATAAGTGCCAAAGAGAAGAGCTCTGAAAAAGGAAGTCTTGAGTCCGTGTTGCTTGGCAACCTTGAGGTGTTGATAGGACATGAAGAAGTTATTGCCCTTGAGAAACACATTGTTTGTCTGTTTTGTATTGAATATGAAAACATGACGGTGAGTAACATGTGCTGCACCAGTCATGCTATCCAGTGTCATGCCTTCATTCAGGCATGATGTCTTCCTGTCCTCATCAGATACAGAACAACATGATTAAGCAGTGATGAGGCATTTTTTCAACTGTACTTAGTTAAATATTATTTAACTTACACTGTTGTTTAATACATCTTATGATTCTAGCATTTTCATAATTTCCCTATGGGATGATAAAGTATTTTCAATTGAATTTTTTTTGCTGACTTCGCTTTAACACTGTTTGGCCTCATGATCTAATTTTTCTTGCAAGATAAATAAAGTTTAATTTCAATGCAATTGTTGCAGTGGTTTGTGCTGGAAGAAGCGCCAACAGGGAAGCTCCACTTAAAAATGGAATGGTTGTCTCTGTACTCTACTCCCGAGAAGCTGGACCAGGTACCGGTGAAAAGCAAACTCTCTCGCTTTAACACAGTCATCACTGTCTACCACTGTTTATGTATTTGCTGCTGATAATGAACCGTGGATCTCTGTGTTCAAACAGGTGCTACGAAGTGTGCGTGCAGACAGAAGCCTGGCCAACGACGGGTTGTCGTCAGCTCTGCTGGTCGTTTATCTGGACTCGGCTAAAAACCTGCCAGTAAGATACTGAAATGTTTCCTTGATTTTGAAGCAGGTTTTTTTTGCTACAATTCTGATACTGTAGCTTTTGCTAGAATATTAAAGGCTTCCTGTTCTCCACTTTAGACATCCACACTGCGTTTATTAACACTAAACCAGTTTAGTAGAAATGCCACTGTGTTCATGTTTTTCATGCATCTTCATGTATCTGTTCTCGTACCACTGTGTTTATTCCTCATGACCTCTTCGGTTTGCTTTCCATGTTGGTTGAAATTTGATTTACATGAACTCTGAGCAACAAAGTCAAGACTTTTTAAAATAACATATAACATTTATTTCCCTAAACTGCAGACTTATTTGCATTGCAGGTTAACTATTTTCTCAAAAAAAAAATTATCTTTATTTGTCACATTGTTTGATCAGCTCTTGAATGCTTTTTATCTGTTTGTGGACAGAAATCTTCATTTCCTAAAAGGGTTTTTAAAGTGCAATAAGCATAACAGTCAAATGGTATTTTCATGTCAGTCTGTAGCCTGTTAACGGAATCGCGTAAATTCATTAATAGAGATATCGTTTTACAGTAGAAATATACATAATTCCTACATGCAATGTATGATTTGATGGAAATAAGAAGTATATTTTTTGTCAACAAGGTTCAACCTACCTGCAGTCTGCAAATAACCTTTAGCCCCACCAGTTTAATAACTCAATTGGTTTTCATGACTGTATCAAAAATACATGATTTGGTTTACTTAGTTCTTATAAAATCACTGTTTCCTTTTTATTCTTTTTCCTCTTCACCCAAGAGCGTCTTCACAGGCAGCTTAGGCTGCGGAAATTTAAGTGAGAGGAGAGCATGTGGCCTAGTCTTTTGTGAGAGCAATCCGTCTGAGTGTAGAACAATATTTGTGAGTCCCCTAGTGCTTCTGCATCTTCATAGTGTTAGCATTAGCAGTGTGCAATGACGTGGGTTGACTTGATAACAAGAGTCTTCAAAGGGTTTTATGTTAAAGCATGTGTCAGCTGCACGCTTTTATAATCATCTCTAATGGAAATGTCCAGTAACCATTAACATGATGCAGACACTTTAAAAGCACAGGATGCAGCCATGCAAGGAGCTCCTATTGCTTCATATTCTACTATGTGAGATGGTTAGTTCAAGGATGAAGTATAAAAATATACATGGTGCAAACAATCTCACTGGCAGAGCTCATATTGATCTAGTGTGGAGCTGCTCAGAAACACAAATCTAACAGCTTGTTTAAAAAAGAAGTCATGTCTTGTCTTATATGAGCTCCTCCAACTCTTCCCTGTTGGGAATGCCTTTATTACTCTTTTCATTGATAGTTCCCTGCATTGTCAACAGTATCTGCCCCAACACTACCACTCTTATTATTATATATTTATTCTTATTTTAAGACCCATACCAATTAGTTTCATTAAATATTTATACATATTTGTATTTTTTTACCACGCCTCTTAACAATGCCAACTCATTCAAACTAACCGCGGGTGTGATTTTCTCCCTTAAATCTCCTTGTGGCTTAAAGAGCAACCTGTCAGATTTCACCTATGATGGGTTGAAGCAAGTCTCAGTCTTTAAGGCCCTGAAGGTAACGTGGGGGGAAAAAAAGGGTCTGCATGTACAGATCACACCGTGTGTTTCATCTGTGCTGGCCCTTCAAGTGCACCATCCACCGTCAAGTGATTGTGATTATCATTATCGATCAAACAGTAAAATTGTGCATGAAAATGTGTTATACCTTGGTTGTGCTGTGCACTCCTATCTCCTGAATGATGCATCATTTTCACATTTCCCGACTCATGATCTTGCATGCAAAGTCTAATATTGCGCTTCAGATTTTCTTTAAGGTGAAAACATTTAGCATTCAACAGCAAAACTGCAGAACAAACAGGATTTGGGAGAAGAATGTGGAACACATTGTGTACGTGATTATGATGGAATTTATGAACTGGAATTCAGGAGATAGATATAACGCCTGTCAGGCTTGAATTTCTTTATTTTCATATTCTAACATCTAGTGTAATTTGTATTGGCAGACCAGGTCAAAATTTAGATAGAGGCAGAGCGAGGCCTGTTTACCAGCTCCTGCAACAATTTCCATGTTTAGTCACAGCAACAGGTTTGCTGACAGAAAACAACCTGACAGCTAACAAAACCTGTAGTTTCAGGTTTCTATGTCCCAGAGATTTCCCATCTCATATTTTTCTAGTTAATACAAGTGGTTTCTTTATTAGTTCCAAGAAGTGTGAAGCCTTTCACACTCCCACACACACAGTGGCCCTCCCCTTTCTCCACTGTACGGTATGAGTTTGTTCACTCTGTATCAGTTTTATCTTGTGCTCCACGGCAGCAGGAGTACAGGTGCTTTGTATTTTCCCTCAGCAATTTAGTCTTTATAATCCTCAGACTGGCAGACTGTTCTTTGTACATCTTTAGTCCAGTTGTCCTCAGTCTGTTGTCATGTTGCGATGATTAGAAGTCAAAAATGAAACCAAAGTGAGGTATTTCGTCACCAGAAAAGTTTGGCAAAGTTGACTGGAGAATCTTGTGTTTGCTGTTTTCAAAGAAATGCCCACATGCATTGTCTTCACTTCTCAACAAACATTTGGCCAAAACCAGTTCGTAGGACAACATGTTAGATTATAATGGGCATGCTGCAGACCTTTCATCACATTAACAAATACACACATAGAGAAGAATGAAGCAAAATTTAAAATTCCTCAACCAGACCAGATTGTTGGCACCATTTTCAAACAAGCAATCCTTGTTCAGTCCCACCAAAAAACAGGAAAACCCAGCTGACACACATTTCACGTGTTTAATATTTCTGTTAAACCTCATAGAGTCTAGCAGAGCTCCCTACTGTAGTTTCATAGTTTTATTTGGCAGTACAGATAATTTCCTTATGGTCATATATTAACGGTATTAACTGTCTTATTAATAACTTTGCTCTTAACTATAATAAATCTTACATTTATATCTATAGGATGTGATTAAACAGGTTTATTCATGTAGTTATCATGTTTTTGTAAGTTTTTGTAACCAGGTCTGGGATGTTTTTAACAGTCTGAAAATGTGACAAAAAAAAAACACAAATCTGAAAAATTGTGTCATATTTACTGTTTAGCAAAAAAAACTAATTTAAAACAAAAACACAAAATACAGCTGCTGTTCTCAGTTATTGAAGTTTTAGCGAACAATTAATTAATTAACTGCAATTGGCTGAAACTGGGCTAAAAGGTGACTTTACCTACAGAAGGCAGAGGTAGTATTATTAGATATGCAAGAAAATGCACATAATGGAGCCATATTGTATATAATGTGCAAGTTTTTGGTATAGAAACCTCTCTTGATTAAAGCGTTGCATATTAAAGGATTGCGTTAACCATTCTGCACATGCACCATGTAGCTTTATTCTAATGCTTATGAGAAAAAAAAAGATTTAAATCAGCTTGGTCCTCATGAGAAAAAGAGGGATAAAGATGAAGACCTTCCCACTGTCATCACAGCCTCTGGCTTGAAAGTATTTAGGGTATTCAGTGTGAGGAATACTGAGTAATTCTTAGCTGTCAGACTTCAGCATGCTAAATTTAGCCTGCAGAGGAAACAAAGCTTTGCAGTCTCCTCGGTAGCATCTCTGCCTGCAGCCCTGCTTGTCTAAACATATGGTGATTTTCCTCCTGTTTGAGCGACAGACTCTTTCAACGGTGTTTGCTTGATGATGGAGTCTCCACAAGCGTGATGTGTGGTCGTGATGTCCCTTATTGAATTATGTGTCACAGTTTGGCAATCAGCTAACACCTTCCTCTCTGGTTGTTTAATAGTCGGCCAAGAAGAACAGCAGTGAACCCAGCCCTTACGTGCACTTCACAGTTGGACATAAAACACATGAGAGTAAAGTGAGTATCAGTATTTCTCCACTGGCTGAAATTGTTCTGCCTATCCGGCCATGTTATTGATTTGTCCTCTGAAGTTTAATTCTGTCGGAGAAGAAAAATGTTGTTTGACTTGTGCCATCGCTCAACATTTTCTTTTTCTGTTTTAAGCTGTCAAAAGCATGTGAGCGATGAAGCACCGTAGTGGATACTGTAGTTATTTTTTTATAGTGAAGTACTTCATTCTTACCAGCACTGCAAGTATGTTTCCATGGAGCCTCCTGTTACAGAAGGCATCCATCTTTATGAGAGAAAATGAAATAAAGAACATAATTTGAGAATTTTGTTTTCTTTCTTTTTTTTCTTTTTCTTTTTTTTACCGAACACAGCACCATTATGTGCAGATTGAGTGTATTTTAATAGCTTTTTCCCATGAGAATTATATGTTTAGCATTCAAAAGGAAACATGTCTGATTACACATGGCTTAAGTCAGGAGTAGAATACTGATGATTAGATAACACTCTCACATTTAATGTATTTACAGATGTCAGCAAAATTATTCATACCCTCCCATTAAAGAGAAGGCTCAAAAAAGCCACTCAAATAACTGGAGACTGAAAAAAGTGATAATTATAATATAATTAAATATAATTTAATCAAATGAGACGTTGTTTTTTTAATTTAATGGAGTTGAAAAAAACAAACAAACAAATGGTCTTGGAGCAATGTTAGCACTTTGCTGATGGGCAGTAGGCTAAAATACCTGTCAACAGGTGCAGAAGTCTGATAGAGATTTACAGAAATCACCTGATTGCAGTGATTGCCTCAAAGGATTGTTCAAGAAAATATAAGCTTATGGGTGACGTAATATAGTTTCTCATATTGTTTTGCTTGTATTTCTGAACTACAATTCAAAAACAATGTAATGATTTTCATAAAATGTTTATTTATTATTACTTTTTTCAATTTTAGCTTATTTCAGTGGAAGATGTTTTTTCCCCTCATTTAATGGGAGGGTATGAATAATTGTGTTGACATCTGTAGTTAATTTAAGAATTCCACTATTTTCGTGTCACTGCACAAGAAACAAAAACAAAACAAGATGCTTCCATTTAATGCCGCTGTCATTCAACATTTATGTCACGGCCCCATCTGAGAGATTCTGTTTCGTCTGTCGGTGTACTTCAATGCAGAGGATATCTAAACCTGCAAAGGAAGACATCAAACTTGCAGCAGATTTAAAAGCAATTTCCCGGTGCAGATGGCAACAAAAAATAGCACCAAAGTTTCTGAATTAATGTTAAGCTTCTCAATGGTCTGCTTTTAACTCAAACCCTTAGCTTCCACATGCTATGTGCAGCAAGCAAAACAGAATTTTACACTTTGTGATTAGATGTTTGATGCCACTTGTTTTCAGGCCACAGAAAAATAAGCTGTATTTGTAAAACTCAGGGCTATCTTTGTTTCTGGGCATATTTCCCTTTAATCTGTTCTTTGAATGCACAGTTTAAACAGCTTGGCAGCCAACAGTGGAAAAGTTAATTGATTGTGAAATTAAAAAAAAAGGAAAGAAAATTTGTGGCCTTGCCCTCAGTATGCTATATTAAGTCTTGTTTTTGTATGTTTATTCATAC
>JAOXYM010000019.1:9814392-9827782 GCA_028567055.1 Leptatherina wallacei
TATATATATATATATATTTTTTTTTTTATTTTTTTTTTTTTTAAAGAAAGTTTAATACAAAGCATTTCCACAAAAAAGCTAGTTTCTCTTTTCATCCCTAGCATTCGTCTTTAAGTTGGCTTCAAACGAAGCACTTTGACAAACATATGCAAACTTGTAATTCACAAATAGCCCTCTTTTTTAGAGATATAAAAAAATCAAGTTTAACAGCACAGAACTGTCATAATTACTCTATGGTTCATCATGCAGTCCAGCCCTTAGAGAAACTGTGGAAATGAAATCATTATCATCCGTCAGCTGCTCAGTATTAAACATTAATAGTAATAATACTGTTTTTCACTCTTTTGTCAGATAATCAGCACTTGGCTATCTCAGAATTCTGTCCAGTGGCTGCACAGATGTTTGGATCAAAAATATTCTTTTAATGCATTTCTGTTATGTTTCTATAATGATTTCTATATTTCCATCCCTCAGAAGTCCTCGTGTCACTCCCTGTGTCAGAGGCCCCTCTACAGCTCCACATACAGCTACTTTCGGAGGCCTGGTGGAAGAAGGGCCTGCAGGAGAAAGAAAAGTTTGGTCACACTGCTTTCCTCATTTCTTTGCAGAAGAGCTTCATGTTGAAGAAACCAGTGAGTATATCCACTCAGTTACACGTCAGTTAGTTCAATATCTTTTCAACAAGAGGGGGGGATGCTTTCTAAGCTAGAGTAAAGCAATAGAGACAGCCAAGACTGTAAATGAGTCACAACCGTCTGTTGGTAATTGATAAGCCATAAGATTTATTGATGTAACTTTCTCTTCTTGGGTGTTTTGTCAGGGTGCTGAGATTCAGAGAGTGTGGAGTCTCCATGATGTGCTTCTGAGTCTGGACTACACATCAAAGGACAACAAGCAGATAATTGACTTGCTGCTTCAGTGCTTCCACCGTCCTACCTACATTAGAAATGATGACGTGAGTATAATGATATTTAGCTGCTCAGTGTGTATTTGGTGTTCTTGTGATTTACAATCAGTTATTACAGTCGTGCCTTTGTCCTTGAGCTGTCAGCTGATGATGTGTTTATTGTCACAGGGAAAGCGGTTCCTGGTGTTTCTTTTCAGCTGGAATGTTGACTTTATTTGGGTTATTCATGGCACCATCAAAAACCAGCTGGAGTTTTTTAACAAGTAAGAGGCACACTTTATTTTTGATTACACTTTTTGGTTTCTAATTCATCGTTAATTGCTTCAAAGTTGTGGGGTTTTGTGTTTTGTTTTGTTTTCTTCACAGGAACATTGTGACTCACATTGCAGAGATCTACTTCAGAGCATGGAAGAAGGCCAGTGGGGACTTCTTGGAGAAGATTGAGAGCACATGCATTCAGGATTTTATGCAGAATGCAATCTTACTTCATAGAGCATCACCTGTCCATGCCAAAGTCCGCCAGGTAGTCTTTAGAAAATGCTTTAGTTATATATATATATATATATATATATTTTTTTTTTTCTTCAGTCTTCTATAAATTGTGTGTTCATTCTCTATCCTTGCTTTCATGTGCAGATTGTGACTTATTTCCACACAAGGAACGACTGTCACAGCGTAGGCAAGATGCTGTATAACCTCTACAAGCCAATACTCTGGAAAGCTCTCAGCGTACGCACGCTCGGTTACTGGTTTTATTTTGGTATTTTCACGTTTTATTATTTCCTAATGTGTTTCTGTTTCCCCTTCAGGCTCCTAACTTTGAGGTGCGTGCAAATGCAACTTTGATTTTCACTGAGGCCTTCCCGGTACATGATCCAGATCAAAACAATGAGAATATAGACATGAACATTCAAAAGCAGCTGGACACTGCAATGGTAAGATTTCTAAAAGAATTTCCCTTTCATCTCTTGTGAGGAAACTGAACATGAATTTTTTGCTAAATATTCCATTTTTATCCATGTAATACTGGGTTTAAAACTAGCTTCAGGTGTGAGCTGTCATCACTCCTACTAATTTTAAGATTACAACCACCATCTGTCATCCTCAGAGCCTCCTTTTTGACCCTCACCCCACCGTGCGCTCCAATGCCATCTTGGGTGTCTGTAAGATCCTTGCGAAGTGCTGGGAGCTCCTCCCTCCAACCATCATCACAGACTTCTTAAAGAAGCTGGTGATGGAACTTGCGGCTGACAATAGCTCCCCCGATGTCCGCTGCTCGGTTTTTAAGGTGATTAGATTTTGCCTCTGTTTGTGATGTAACTTGCTTTGGAAATAACAGTTGAGGTCAAGTCAAGCAACTGCCCAGCTCAAATGTATTCTTCTGATAAAATAAATGAATCTGTATGACAGATAATTATAGTATAATAGTATAATAATCATAAATTACCCTGTATTTGGGATTTCTTTGTACATTTTGTTTGGCTTTTAGCATAAAAGTGAACAAAATCATAAATTTGAAAATGTAAGATATTGGCTGATTTAGTGCTGAAAAACAATAAAAGGAAATCTTACCCAAGATCAGCTGGAAACATGTTTAACTATCTGTTAAATGATAACGAGGCCTTTTTGCCTTAAAGGTTTTATTGGGGCAAATTGAAAGCTGTCACTGTGAATGGGATGTTTAACGATTTGTGTAAATGTCTGTTTTTTTATTTTTGTTCTTTTAACCACAGTGTCTGACTATTGTCCTGGACAATCCTCTCAGCCATCCACTATTGGAAAAACTCCTGCCCTCTCTTAAGTACAGCCTCCATGACAACTCGGAGAAAGTCCGCACTGCTTTCCTTGACGTTCTTATCAAGGTTAAAGCAGTTCGTGCTGCCAAGGTAGAGTGTGGACATTTTGATCATTAAGACAGGCTCTGACTTTTGTCACGATTTGATAACTTATGAGAATCAGTTTTTCTGTCATCAATTCAGGTGGAATCTAAACCAAATGACCTTTTCCAATGAGCCTGTTAATGAAGGTGACCACAGCGGATGCTTTTCTTCACATTTTTCTTCTCCATTTGCTAATCTCTAGTTCTGGGACGTGTGCAGCATGGACCACCTGCTCGCCCGTCTGGCTATAGACTCGCATTCAGTCTCCAAGCGTATTGTCGACCTGCTCTTCAAGTCCTTCTTACCCGTAAACGATTCAGAGAAGGAGTGGTGCAGCCGGTGCATCACTCTCATCCAAATGAACCCGATGGCTGCCAGGAAGTTCTACCAGTATGCCCACAAACATACAGCGCCCACCAACATAAGTAGGTACACAGGGACTAGATTATAAAGTGGAGTGCAGTATGCTTTGTTGTACTCATGCATTGTTTTGTTTTCTTCTCCAGTAAAGCTGATGTTGGCTATTCGCCGCACTCTTAACAGCTGCATCCAGGTTGACTGTGACTTGACGGAGATTAATGACAGCAACAAGGAAAACAGTGGGGTAAGAGGGGAACACCGGACAGATGTTGGAGAACAAGTACACTTAGGTGTGGAAATATTTGTCTGACATGGTTGCACACGAGCCCTATCGGCTTTTAATGAAATAAACAAAGAAAAGCTTTCCATAATCACAAATAAGCATCCATGCATGCCCTGATGGTCCACATCTCCACTGTCTGCTGTGATTATCCGGTTTACACGGGCTCAAACTGTACTCGCATTGCTACAGTCAGAGACGCACAATGAGCACATATTACAAGGTTGTTAGGAGCAACTTAACAGCCACATCCAAGAAGCCGCATAAATACCATCCATTGCTCAACTGCAGCTGTCTTCATTTGCTCTGGACTCGATTCATAACTAATGTACAATATAATACAGCTGCAGATTATCTAGTCTTGTCTTTAGAAATACTAGTCCAGTATCAAAATACGTGCTTCTAAACCTCTGCTGTATTTCAGCCGACCAAGACGAGAAGTAAAATGATACTGTATGTTTGTGTTCATGGAGATCCAGAGTAAAATGTTTCCTCGGCAGGATGGACCTATCACATTGGGACAAGACACGGCAGTTGTGTCCGGTTTGCTGGAGGTCGTGGTCATCCTATGGAGAAGTATCGAGGTGCCCCTGAAAAAAAATGAAGAAGCGTACAAGTATACTGTTGCTAAGTTTGGAAACGTTATGGCCAAGTATTTCCAGGCTTTTGAGGTACGTTTGCTCCTGTGCTTTCTTCCCCCCCCCCCACCCTTCAGAAGAAGCCTGACAGCACAGTAAAGCATTGCTGATTGTTTTTTTAGGATGAGCGATCCACTGTTCCTCTTATCCAGCTGGCCTCATTCATGTTCCCAGGTGCAGTTCCAACATTCAGGTGAGCAGCAGTGCTTCTCTTTGTCATATTGCTGCCAGCTTATCTTGATACTTTTTTTGTTATTGTAGCTGTGTCTTTTACCGACTTCGTCTTGTCTGACGTGTCTTGTTTTCTTGACCCAGCTATGGAATCCTGTCCAGGCTGAGAAGGATGGACTCAGGAGCTGTGCCCACACAGTACAGCCAGCTGCTGGACTGCATCTGTAGCTGGGGCCAGGCTGCTGACATCCTTGAACTGGTCACTGATTGGCTCACAGAGTCCCTTCCCAAGAAAGGGGTCAGTCAATACCACACCAAACAGCTTTGATTTGGATCTGAAATAATAAAAAGGTTTAACATGAAATGGTTCCACTTCCTGTTTGGTAAAAGTTTCTTCTCGCCATCTCAGGACAAGACGGCGGTCAGTAGAAAGGTGCGTATTCTGGAGACGGTGGAGACCAAACCAGACCTGGCACTGGCTTATGTGGATTACCTTTTCAGCCACACATCAACACGTGAGAAGGTCTTGGCTCTTGGTCAGAGACCTCTAAAACAGCTCCATACAGCTCTAGGAAACTGGAAGGTAAGAAAACAGTTCAGTCTGGGTTTTCTAGCCTTTTTTTTTTTTTTACCTTTTTTTTAACCTTTTTTTTTAGCTTTTTTTACCTTTACAAAAACAATTATTGCATGCATTCCTGCATTTACACTTCATGAGTCCAGATATTTTTAAAGTATCTCCATTATAAGAAATGTATTCTCCGTGCAGGCAGTGCTGTACAGTCACCTCAGCTCCACAGAGGACCCTGAATGTCCCAGTGTGGAGACAGCACTGAAAGCCTTTATGTACCACGGCCGCCTTGGTGCACATCTACAACATAGTGTAAGTCTCTACATTTATTTATGAAGCTTCAATTTCAGTAATGCAAATCAAACTCAAGTCTCTACAATTACTTTCACCAATTTTATAATGAGTATGCTACATGTATCTAGCACTTCTTTATTATAAATTTATGCAGTTGCAGGTTTCTAGAACATGTCTTTTCATACGTAGACCTATATGATTTGCATTTGCAACAAAGAGATTTGACGAAAGGGAAAAAAGCTGAGTTGGTTATTTCTAGAGCCCTGACATTTAGTTCCAGGTCATGATATTACTGAATGACCCCTTCCTCTTCTCACATGTAGGATGTGCTAATTATTTTTGTCTATAGACTTTCTATTCTATAAGGTTTTTCTTATAATTGAAATACTTGGTAGATTAATGGGTAATGAAAACAAAAAGTCTTGCATAATTTCCTCATGCTAAGCTAAGCTTTTTTTTAAAATATATTTCTCCAAATGACTGGTTTGATAGTCAGGTTTTTTGTTTTTTTTGTCAAGAGCCTATTCTTTCCCCCCCTTCAACTTTGAGAAAAATTAAAGACAGAAAGAAATGAGTTATTTTCTCTGTTTCCTAGTTGACAGAAGGCCGAGACTACTTGCTCTCTCTGGAGCATGTGGCAGCGTGGGTAGCAGACAGAGTGCTGCCCTTTCTGACTAAACGTATTGGAGATGATGCCGAGGATTCGGACAAGACCCAGCCGCTGGCCACACAGATAACCGAGGTTAACTCTTTTGTTACTCTTAAAAGACAGAAAAAACTCCAGGAAGCCAGCATATGTATTGTGAACTTTTCTTTTCTGTCACATAAAAGTGTGATTTGGTTTTACATGATAGATGACACAATCTGATGCTGTTGTGCATCAAAGTCCTTTTTTTTTACATTTTTTGTGCAGTCAAGTCTTTTCTCACATAATCAGACCATGGCATGTCCTTTCACCTTACATAAATGTTCTTTAGCTGTGAATATAGGCCATTTGGAAGCTTTCTGATTACTGTTGATGTCAAACACTGTTGTGCAGCTGTGGTTTCCTTTTCTAAATCATGGATGATTATAATGCAGATGGATGGTGTATCATGTTGGAGTGCATTTGTTAGATCCTTTATGTGGGTTGTAAAGTAGTGACATAATTTCTCAGCAGGCAGATGGAATTGTATCCTTTTGTTTTATCAGACTCGCTTTCACTCCAGCAACACAGCCTGTGCAGAGGCTGTTGTAGACATAGCACACAGTTATGTTGTTATCCAGGACTTTGAGTTCCGCTGGGTAAATTTAGACCCATCATCGATTGTTCTGCATCATTCCACATATACTCGGGACACGTCTCTTCCTGCTCATCATACTGCCATGCCGGAGTGGGTTCGTTTCTCATTTGTGCCATTGTTCTCACTTTGTCACCACATTGCTCTCACAGTCAGATCTTCAGAGTAACCATGCGTGTGTTTGAGCGCTCAAAGGTGGTAGCTACCAGCACCAATTCATTTTGCTGGAAAAGATATCTTCCCTAAAACTTCAAGCCATCTGTGTATGTTTTTGATTTTAAACATGAAACTTCATCATGACTGATGTATCCCCCCCCACCCCCCACCCCCCCACAGAGCTTTCTGTCAATCTGTCAGGATGTTTTGCTCGTGGGTTTGGGGGACGAGACGTTCAAAAGCCAAATCCTCCACCTGTGCTCCCTCATCCTTCTCTCAGGTGAATGTTTAAAATGTCCGTGCTGTGCTTTTATTAGAGATGGTGACTACAGTGTGAAGTGTCTGAAAAGATACCAATAAGCTAGTTTTCTTTTCCTTTTTTTCACCATGCGTAGCTCTGTTGCACCATTCTGCATGGATGACATAAAATAAATAACCGATTTTCCTTCTTTCTTTTTTTTTTTTTATTCAGAGGCAGGCTACCTGTGTATCCCTGCAGTGCTGCAAGTGTTGAAGGAGGTGGCAAATTGCTCTGTGCCTAAAGATGAAAACCAGGGTCAGAAGAATCAGGAGGATGGAGCTCCTGTCATTTTGGCTGCCATGGCCAACATTTTCCAAAAGATCATAGAACTCTTGGCTCGCTGCCTTAGGAAGCAACCAGAGGAAGGCAAACAGGTACATTGTCAGTTTTCATTTCCAATTTTCTTAATTCGTTTCAGCTTCCTTTAAGAAAAAAAAAATGTCTGCACCATTGTATGCCATTAATGTGCACATTTTTATGCTACATTTACGAGCTAATAGTCGAAAGTCAGACTGAAGAATAAAATGCTTCTCGGCAGCTTCTTAGGCTGCTTTCTATTTTCTGAGTCTGTACCTCTTTCTGCCCTGATTAGCTGTGTCAGTCAGCTGTTCCTGGTCTGACAGACTTCCTGCGAGTGGCACAGACATGGGACAGAGCTCTTCTCAGCGGCGTCTTTTCTACCGTCTTTGCTATCATCATCGTGGAGACGAGACATTTGCTCCAGAAGGTGCAAGCAGCAGAGAACAACAGCAACAAAAACATGTTCGTATTTAGATGATTGGCCAATATATTCTTAGGTAGCATATTTGTATTCCTACAGATAACCCATCCAGAGGAGCTGATCACCCCACAGTCAGTGGAGGACATGCCTCCTTTGTCCAGCATCCTGCTGTCTGTCATCTTCAAATCCCCCTCTATCACCAGGTATACACTTGAAGCCTCATTGCCTCAATGAACTTAAAGAAAGATATTCAAGAACTACTAGAATAATGACTTGAGGTCTTCTTTTAGGTCATTTTTGGCAGAGGTCAGCTCATCTTTAGACTCCGAGGCCATTAACAGTCTGACTGAACTGGCTGCCGTCCTGCATGTCTTGGCGGTCATCAAACACAGTGAGTTTTTTCATGGCCAGAGTTGAAATTTTTAAGATTTGAACGTTTCTGTTAATAAATCTGCTTTTTCTTTGTTATACATCAGCGGGGCAGTGTAAAGCTGGCTTGAAAAGTGCCGCTGTGTCTGTCCAGCAGCAGCTTTACAAACACGCCGTCTCAACCGTAGACAGCAAAGACATCCAGAGGTGAGTTAGTAGGAATAAGATGTTTTTGTTTGTACAGTCTGAGGATAAATTGTTGTTGAATGAGCTTTGATGACTTGAAATCCTTTTCTGCCGCAGGGTTATTTATGAATCTTCAGTGACGTCTTTGAATGAGATTCTGCGATCATGATTTTTTTTCTACGTTTTGTATATTCTGGTATGTCATTTCCGCTTCACTTTTGTATTGTATGAAACAAAAGAGAGTTTAAATATGACGCCATCAATATTTCATCTTCCTTTATGGGTTTGTGTACGATACGTTTCATATTTAAACCTAAAACAGAGAGCATGTCTGCAACGTTTTTCCCAGGCTCCACTTCTTTGTTTATTCATTTCTTGATGGCACTCATCACTTAAGTCTTGTCTCTCAGGCTTTTAACACGGATGTTGAAAAATACAGATTGAGTTGTTTAGACGGCAGAAATATGGTTTATTTGATGAGATGTCATTCTTCTTTCAAGTGTTCATTTTACTATACTTCTCATTTACATAAACATTTTCATACAAAATGCTTTTTTTTTTGTCATGTGCTAGTATGTGTTTATATATCTGTTGGTTCTTTTTTCTTGAAGTGTAAGTTGCCACTAATTACAATAAAATGAAATGTATCAATCAAGTTAAACCTGTTTTATTTATGATAATTGCACCTCAGACATTTTCCTGCATGCGCAGCGCTTTGATAAGTAATAACCGTACAAACAAACCA
This sequence comes from Leptatherina wallacei, assembly GCA_028567055.1. Taxonomy (NCBI): domain Eukaryota; kingdom Metazoa; phylum Chordata; class Actinopteri; order Atheriniformes; family Atherinidae; genus Leptatherina; species Leptatherina wallacei. Next base: position 9,823,249 of record JAOXYM010000019.1, read on the forward strand.
TGCATCATCCTCACTGCTTTTTATGGCTTCCAGTCTCAGTTTACATACATGTAGATTTACCCTTTTATGTTCTGCTCTGTTGTTTAGGAGGGTTAATTACTTTTCTGTATCTTATCTAAGATGTGTGAAAGTACACATGCTTGAACCATCTCTAACATTCAGTTTAATTATGCATTGCTAAAGGTGAATATATGCGTAACCATTTCTTTTCAGATTTTGATACTTTTTCCACGAGGCTTCATCTCAACCATTTGTTGAAACTGATTCTAATCTCATTTAGAAAAAAAATTGCAGGCACATTTATTAATTATTTTGAAGTGAGGACATTAAAGGGTTAATTCAAATGTTTCAGTTTCAGGAAAACGTGGCACATGCTCATACTATTTCTAGGGTAACAGTAACTGCTGTGCATTATGCCAATTCTCAACAGAAAATGTGTAACAGGTGCAGTTGTCGGGTCACATGTCACGGGTCTAAATTGTCACATTGAATACACAATTAGTTTACACCCCTGAGATCAGGATGAGTCAATCACATAATTTGTTTCTCCAGTAAATGGCAGAATTCCTTCATGAGTATCTTTAAAACTACCCCCCCCCCCCCCCCCCCCCCCCCCCAGCCACTCTGTTGGGGTAGATTTGATATTGCTGTATAGGGGGGTTTGTGCAAGATAACACAAAATACTAATGAATTATATCTGATGGAGGACTTAGTTATAAAATACTGCTCATATTTGTCAAAACGGTAACATTTAGCATAATTAGAATTTTTTTCTGTTCATTGCAAAATCCATCTTATTTGTCATTAACAGAGCATTTGGAATTGGGGGTATAATGTAATACATAAGTGGGTTTTTGATCCACTTGTTTTGCTTTTTCAAGACTTACACTTAGAAACCTCATAAATCAAATCAAGTTGTATCTATACAGCCCTCTTCATGCACAAGCAAAACAATGTGCTTCACTACATAAAGACATGCATAAAAATGTAATTAAGTATTCTAACCATGTTAAATGTGGGTCATTTTGTTTTATATTATATATATTATTTATATTATTTTATAATATTGGGTTTGCACGCAGCAGTATTGAACGCTTGTTTTCCAGCCATCTACCCAAGGAGTATAAATCAATGTGAAGTTCCTCTGCTTTTTCACGGGTTTAGTGTTGCCTTCAAGCCCTCCGGGTAGTAATCATTCAGAACTCCAGTCTCCTCCGCCATCCATCCATCCCTCCATCCTCCCGTCTCTGTTGCATGCTGCACGCATCATCCCTCCTCACCATGTGTGTTGCTTGACGTCAGAAACTTAGGAGGGGCTCCTCCGTGAAGCTGGTTGCTGTTTGTGGTGCTGAAACAACGCCTGTATTGTGTTAGTTAGCGAACCCTTCCCCCGTTTTCCCCCGTTTTTTCCTCCTCCAACATGCTGCTTTAACATCCTCCTCCGAGCTGCCCGAGTCCGACGGTAAACATGCTGTTTTAGCGAAGGTGTACGATGGATTAGTGTTTAGGCAGGAGCGGTATGGATTCACGGTGCTGTCCCATCCTCTTCGCTGCATTGGCTGTCAGCCTCTGCTCCTCACCTGCCCTCGCCGACAGGAAATTTGGTAAGCAGTTGCGATACACTTTGTTATTTTTCTACCTGCCTTTTTCCTCTCCGGGTCTGTAAGTGTCTCGCAGACTCTGTCCACGGTGCTAAATCTTCCTGATTCGCTTTGGCTGGATCTCAGATATAAACACGTAGACCTACTCTCTTTGCAAAAGTTCAGAAAAATTCGCGTTAAGACCAATATGTTTGTAGATCGGCCCTTTTTTCTTTTGTAACCGCTAAAAGTCACGTTTGCGCTTTTCTGTTGCAGATTGGATGAAATCTTTAGATCCAACAGGAAAAGTTACGTAATCTCTCAGGCCTAATGGACAAAATGTTTCCTGTGGGACTTTTTCTCACTTGAGCCACATGAAGAGTCTTATTCAACTGAAGTGCACAACTATAGCCACATTTCTTATGGCCTCAATAGAGAATTACTCAAACATACCTTTAGGGAGCATGCAATTTTTAAATCCAGTTAAATATTTAATCATATCTTATGCTTACTCTGGAAGAGTTCATGGCCCTGTTTTATATTCAGACTTGGCTGAGTTGTGTTTTCACTACCCTTGATTTGTTCGTCCAGCCCTGTCTCAGACACTGCTGTGATGTGAAAGAGAGTGGCAGAGATGTCCAAAACAATATAGTTTGGACTATATAAACATCTAACGGAAATTCACTTGACAGTTTTTTTTTTTTTGTTTTACTGCGTTGACTAAAAGAAAAATCTTCTCACTTCTGCCTGTGAAGTTTACACTTCTCATCACACCCACTGGTCTAGTTTCAGCAGCCAGAACATATGACAGCAAAAACTTTATCATGAGCAAGAGGCAAATATAGGTTTCCGGCTTGCACTCATGGCCTCTGGTGATTCATACGGACACCAAGCTGCATCATACATATAACATATCTTTATATTTAGAACAAGAGAGTGTCCCTTTTCTTTTCCTTTTATCCTTCTTTCATCCTTTCACCCAACAATAATATAGAAAGTCTGAAAGTTGAAATTCTTCACGAGGTTCTCACCTCTGCAAGTTGGCTAATTTATGCTTAAAAATACTCGTGTATGAGTCAGTGCTTATCCCCATGCCTATTTTTCTCATTACATTCTCAGACTGTGTATCTCTGTGTCTGAAAGACGAAGGTTTCAATTGGGAGAGTGTAGCTGAGAGTTTGACAGTTATTATTTTTAATGAGCCCCTCTGCGGATTATGTCATAGGAAAGCTTTAAATTAAAGTGTGCTGGTGTGACAAACTGCATATGAACAATACATACAATAATAAACACAGTGCTATGGATATATTTACTGCTTGCGTGAGAGAGAGGGACCGATTGGGGTGGGCTGTGTGTGGGTGTGACTGCATGTCTGAGTGCACATGAAAGCCAGACAAGGAAAAATAAATCTGCAACTTAACGCTCTAATTGTGCAGTTAATCCTGCAACATTTAAAGGGGACATTTTATGAGTAGAGTCACTTTTTTACGTGCTTGAGAGCATGTATTTGTTGTCTGAAGTCACTGTTGTGTCAAAAACCGTCACTTTGTTTGGGGCCTTCTAGGACTGAAAATGTCATTCAGCATGCCATACAAGCTTGCGGGGTATTTGCAGGGTGGCTCAGAGATAAAATCTCCAGTCTTTGTTGTTGCAAGTTGCAATTAAACACTGGTTAGATGATGCAGTTGTGTCACATGTTGACTTAAAGTTATACTCTCAAACAAGGATGCCTCCTTTTGGTAAATGTTTCTCACCTGAACTCTTCTCTCATCGTGTCTGTCCTTGACTACACCTTTTGCATCTCTGGTGGGATTGTCAAACAAAAAGGCTTGGTTGGCAGTAATGCAAGTAGCACTATCCTCTATTATCTCCACCCTCCAAATGCGGAGTTGGTTGTTATATATGAAGCAATGGTTGGATTCATAACTGCACAGACTTTTTTTTTTTTGCCTTGAGACTGAATTGAAACCAGCGAACTCCCATGAAATTAATGTAATTCATGTTTGTGTTCTAAAAAAGACGCAAATCTCATACCTAAATGTAACATTCCTGCTTACAAAACCATCCCATATTGAATAGCTAATAATACAGAGACAACATTGACCATTATCTTGCATTGTATTGAGTACAAGATTTAAATTATATAAAATCATTCCATTCTGCTAATTTTTAATTCACATTTACAAAAAAAAAGGACCTGGATCTAAATATATTTTGGGTCTCATGTAGGTTTTATTGGTGTTATGCACCAGATCAAACTTAATGCCCGTAATGTTGTGAGGGTTTATTCTGATGACATACAGTTATGTCACCTTGACAAAATGACGACAGGGCTGCTTCCTTTAGGAGGTCGTTCTGGTCCAAAGAACAGAAGATGTCATTGAGGGGTTAATGTGTTAAGTTCCCACTGAGGTGACTCACTAACCAGCCTTGAGTCTGGTGGTCTGAAGTAGATAAAACAGGCTTATAAATTAACAAAAGACAGGGGGATTTGACAAACACAAGAGTACTCCTTGTGTACTATGACACAACGTATACCATGGCATGCACGTTGATCTTCCGACAAGCTTGAATCAAAGGCAACTGGACTTCTCTTTTGTCTTTTTAAATAGAAAAAAAAAAATCCATGACCTAGATGACTGAGAATCGACACCAAAGCATGTCAATCTTATAAAGGCATCTTTAAAAAAAAAAAAAGATTGACAACTACTCCTAAATACTTTATTAAAAGAGTGCATGAATGTTAAAATCTTGTTTTTCTTCAAACTAAGTTGGAAAAAAAGCATAATTTAAATAATGAATTTATTGTATACGGAGTAGTGTTCGGGCTGCACGGTGGTGTGGTGGTTAGCACCGCAGCCTCACAGCTAGAAGGTCGCTGGTTCGAGTCCCGGCCGGAGTTTGAGCCAGAGGGGGTTGCTGGTTCGGGCTCAGGGGGGGTTTGAAACAGTGTC
>JAOXYM010000019.1:9839442-9854522 GCA_028567055.1 Leptatherina wallacei
ATGGAAATATGTGTGTCCCATTGACAAATCAGGCTTTTACCATCTATCTCTATTGCCTCTTCCCTTCAGGCTGCTGTTAATCTCCCTTAGTGGTAAGAAGTCATCCCTGTTTATCACAGATTTGCATGTTTGATCGCCCAAAGTTTCCTGCAAGTTTTTTGGTGGTCATATAATCATACAATCAGAGTTCCTTTAGGGTTTTTTTCCCCATCTGCTTCCTCTGCTTCTTGTGTCAAGCCCTCAATGTAGTTCTTTTTGTCACGTTTGGCCCTTTTACTCATCTCCTTGTTTGCTGCTTCGTAATCTCTGTAGGCGGCTGCATTTTTTTGCTCTGATCTCGCATTGATTTAGTGAAACCTTTTTTGCTTCCATTTTTTTCAGGGTTGGTGATTTGCTTTCTTTTTCACAACCACTTCCAGACGTGCCTCTTTCCATACGTTTTTCAGGCTGTTCCAGTGCTCCTCTATTGGTGTGTTGAGTACTTGCAGGGCTTGAAATCTGTGTTGTAAGGTGATTTGATACAGTTCAGTTGTTCCTTGTCCTGGAAGAGCTAGATGTTGAAATTTGTTCTATTGCTCGGGGGGTTGGCACAGTGCTTGGAGTTTTGCGGCCAGTAGGTGGTGGTCTGACCCAGCATCTTCCCCCCTCTTCACTCACACATCTGGGAGGGAGTGTCTAAACTTCCTGTTTATGCATATGTGGTTGATTTGGTTTTTGGTAATGTGATCGGGTGATATCCAGGTGGCTTTGTTGATGGGTTTGTGGGAAAAAAACAATTTCTCCTATGACCATATTGTAGTCAGCACATCTGGAAATTTCTCCCCATTTTCGTTCATGATGTCTAGTCCATGCTTTCCCACCAGGTCATATCCACTAATGTTATCTTTAATCTTAGCATTCATGTCAGCCATGAGGAAAGTATATATTTTTCTTTCCTGGCCTGGAGTACATGTAGCTGATTACTGTCCTTTATTTTCTCCTCAGTATTGTTGTTAGGTGCATTTCATTGTGGATGGTTCATTGAAGGTGGATTTTCTTTTGGGTGGTTCGAAATCTTGCACTGTTAATCGTTGAATTGATGGGCTCCCAGCTGATGAGGGCCCGCTGTGCTTCTTTGGAGAGCATTAATACCACTCCCTCTGTGTGTGGTGCATTTTCATAAGGGTGTCCAGAGTAGAGTAATGACTCACCGCTGACCAGTTTGACTTCTCCTGTCTGGAGGATAGAGATCTTGTATGTCCTCATCTCATCTGCAATGACTGACGATTTTCCTGCTGTGTAAATGGTCCTGATGTTCCAGTTGGAGATGTTGATTGGTTGCCGAGGGCATAGAAGGTTCCAAAGCATCCATTTGGTTTTCGGTGTGCTTCATAATCTCTTCAGCTTCTTTGCTTGCAGAGGCTTTATCTCCGAGGTTGTGGGGTTTCTTACTCTTCTTCAGTGTTTCGGTAATCATTGGGATCAAAACAGAAACATTTCCGGCTGTAAATTTCAAACAATGAGCTTAAAGATTCAAGAACTGAATGATGGTAAAGTTTAAATTTTTGCTTTGAAAAGTCTTTTTTTTTTGCTTTCGAAGTCTCTTGTTGGTAAGAGATGATTTAACACATAATTTGCCCATCAAAATTATGAATACATGGTGTATGTCTGGTACAATAAGTTCCACAACAATTTACAATCTCGTTTTTTGAGCAGTAAGGGGCATCTCTTTAGTTCAGGACATTCTGTTTTTTTTGTTCCAGGGAGCTGAATGACCTTACAGTTTTGTGATGATGTCTCCCTTTGCATCATTAAATGGCCATTTTACCGACATATTAAAGCCATTACCTTAGAAAGGCCTAATTTCATGAAATGCACCCTCTGCTCCTAAACAAAATGGCTTTCCATTGTGTCTATAATCAAGTTCCCATGCAGATTAGTTTTTAAGAGTACAGAACAGACTAATGATGCTTAACTTGAGCAAAGTTTGAGCCAGAAAACCTTCACTCTTGTCCACAGCTATCCTGATTATCTGTCTTCTCTGTGTCAATCGATTAACAGACTTGCTGCGCCTATATCTTCTCATTATTAAAGAAGTCTTGCAGAGACCTCTTCTCCTACTCGGCTTGTTATTCACTCACGGTCACGGGCTCCTCATTACTGTCCGTCAAGGCCACTGGACCAACGGGGTGCATCCAATCCCGACACTCCTGATGAGTCGGTGGAAGGGAAATAGCAAAGATAAAAGACTTGAGGAAAGAGGGCTGAGGCTTGGCCTAGTTGTTTGCATTTCCTCTCTGTGTGCCAACACTATAAACAACACAATCTCAGTTATGTGAAACTGCTAAGAACTCAGTGAGCAAATACATATTATGTTCTCTAAAGGTATTGGCTGCAGCTCTGAGTCATTATCTGAGCCCATTTTGGCCCTCACATTCAACCTACAATACACTTTTTTTTCTTAACACCATTTTTTCTCTCTTTTCACTGGAAATGTGTAAATGCAGAGAATAACCTGTGCTGATCAGTGAGCCGAACAATGAGTCCTCCTCTGTTCACTGCAACTCCCTTGAGTTCAATATGAAGTCAGGGAACAGCTACTCATAATGCTCCTGCCATCTGTTCATTTATTAGTCTAGAACACCCATTCTTAGTCCGAGCATTAAAGTTCATTAATATTCATACAACATTCATATATGGAAACATTGCCCATGGAGTCGGGGTATTAGTGTCAGAGAAAGGATAGGAGAAGTCCCACTAATTGATGATTGATGTCTCTGCCATTAGCAGCGAGGCCCACAGCCAGAGTTAATGCACTGCTAAGCTGTACTTTTATGTAACAGTGACATATTTAGAAACTGCAACATTTGACTAATTTTGCCAGTATTTTCTTACTTTTTACAGCCAGGTTGACTTTATTTCTATATACTGTATTTTAATTGGCTGTCCTTTCTGTTTCTTTGACCTCTAGGTTGTCTCTTTGAAGACGAACTCTGTGCACCTTACGAGTTCTGCGTCAATGGTAAGCCTTCCTCAGAGATCCATGCACACTTGTTCTTAGACTTCTAAAAATGTATCAATTTATGCAACATTAGGGTCCTAATTATCCTCATAAATGGTGAACAAACTCTGCCATGCAATTTCATATGTTTGATGCTCGAAATAAGAGGATATCTTAGTTAAGACATGAAAACATATACTATTCCCTTTTGTGTCTTGAAAAGCGAAGGGGTTGCAGGAAGGTATCTCCTCCTTTCTGTTTCACTTCTACCAGTTTACTGGATTACAACACACTTATGATTTTAACCAGACTGGACTTTGTGTTCAGCTTTACCTCACAAGCGATTCAGGGGATCTGCATTTCCAAGTTTGATAGTAAGTCTGTGGAGGCAGGTCTATATTTTCAACTGATTTTCAACCCTTGGTTTATTACAAATTCCTGATGAGTATTTATGACAAAGGGGACTTGGTTAAATAAAAAAAAATAAAAAAGAAGGCAAGCAGAATAAAACAGCATACATTTTCAATCAATTTATTCTTCTCTTCTTTTCTTTTACCCTTCAGCCATTAAGAAATTGCCTTTGATTCTAGAGCGATAACATTATGTTGCGCCACCCCAGGTTGCCAAGTTAACAGAATAACAGAACAAATGAGAAAGCAGAAGCCATACTTAATTGCAATTTCAAATTGTATGAGCAACATTTCTGTTCAACTCAAATTGCCTGATATCAATCACGTTGTTAATCATTTTATAATCTCATAAAGGTCTCCATGCTGCGCGGCAACATGATCCCTCTGAATTTCTGCTTAAAATGCCTAGGAAATTGGAAGGAGACATATTGTCTGTGCAGCATCTATAATTCATGAATTTGAAAAGAAGCAGAGGGTAGGTTTTGAGAAAATCCAGGAAATTTCAATTATTGCAATTACCAGAGGCCCACAGGTAGCTTTGATACCAATTAATTCCTTACAAACAGGGCTTTAAATGGGTTTTCTAAGATAGAAAACTCATCAACTCATCCACTTTTTGAATAAATAGTTCAAAACTATTTAGCAGTAATAGGCTACAATTATTATAGAATAATATTTTCCTCTCTTTTCGTATTAGACTAGAAGAACACTGCACCCTCTGAACTTTTTGAGTCGCCATTTGCTTCAGTAAAATGCTTTGTGGTGTGTTGTAAATAACATATCAAGTCCTCTGGTAATTTTTATCTGTTATGGGATTTAAATGTAGTAGAAAGCGAATTAAGGGCTCACTCAGAGCACACTGCATTTTTTCAGCTCCTCAGTTTAGACCTATTAGGAAAAGGATTAAAACAGATGAAAACCAGTCTGAAATAGTAAAAACACATGTCTCTCAGATCAATATCAGCAGGATGTTTTCTTCTTCATGTGACAAGGTTCCCCCAGACCACAAATGATCACAGTCATGTCTACAACCCATCTTGTCACGGAAGATTGATGTGTCTGTCGCCGTGGTTACCATGACAACATGTCAGCTGATAAATGGAGGGGAAATGTCAGTCTTTTTCATAGCATGGATTTCAGACGAATCACCCAACAGGCTGTAATTTTAAAGTGACTTGATAGTGTGTCGATATCGAGGATCGACTTCATGACAAGCCATTGAAAAAGGTTAATGTATTCTTTTATAGCGGAAGGTTTCAACACAGCAGCAGAGGTTCTACAGTGGCACGTGTACAGAAAGGCTCTATATGGATGTGTGTTTTTGTCCTTGCAGGCATAGAGTTTAAATGCTTCTCGTTGAGGTTGTTTGATAGCTCCCTTTATATATTTTCAAAAGATTTATCTGAAAATATAATTTTCACAAGCAAGATGAAGCAGTAGAATTGCTTAAAGAATAAGATGTGATGTATGGTACATGCAGGAGGCGGGAGACAGGCTGAAAAACACAGGGCATGTACATTTTGTCTATTTGTATGTTAATAATACAAGCCTTGAGGTATAGTTTTGAGCTTTGGTTTATGACTGTTTGCTGTGCTTTTGGCTATAACTCTGTGATTACATGCACTCATGACTTTGTTCATGAATTCAAAATATTTAATACTTTAAATACTATTCTAAATATAACAATACAACTGATCTCTGTAGAAAATTTGACTTATGACAACTAATTAATAGTACTGGGAAAGCACCAATAGTGGTCTTTGTAGAAGGATACATCATAATGCCTCATATTTGAATGAAATATCTACGTTTTAACAGGTTCATCTGGTTTCGGGGTAATATTTTCCTTTATTGATTGTTTAACAGATTTTTTCCCCATCTTTATTAGAAAATACAAATGTTAAAAGTGATTCCAGTGTCATATAAATAAATGCAATGAGATAGTTCAAAATCATTAGTTTTCTTTCAACCAGTTAATTTAATTGATTAATATTTACAGCTTGACTCATATAAAGTGAATATTTATATATGTGCTGAACAAACAGATGACAAACATACTCAGAAAAACAAAACAAGGAAAAGGAAAGAACATCACTCGAATGCATTGAAAAGAGATGGGTCATAATGAATATTTGATTTTTGTAAGAGATCCCACTGAGCATGAGACATAATTTCAGTGTTGTGTCTAGTTGTGTCTTATTTAATCCTGAGTATCTTTGCTAAATTTAGATCATTTTTAACCCAAGCAGTTTAGTCATTATCATTTCATTTATATCACACAGACGACTGTAAGTATGTAAGATGCAAAGCGGAAGTCTGTATCATGTGCACTTAAATATGAAACTGTACAGGCTGCTGGAAACAAGATGCCTCTGGGACATCAAAAAGGAGGGAATTAAATACAAAAATGAAAAGAAATTATTAGAATATGGCACAATGTAGGATATACAGCTTCAACATTTTACCATTTGTCAGAATCAGTTATGATACAAATTAGTAGTGCTTCCTGCAGCTACAGTAAATGGCTGATCATTTTTTTCACCCACTTATTAGTAAGTGGAAATATGTGTAAAAACTTCAACATGTTGAAAACATGTTTACTTTGTTTGATTATGAGTTGACAGAAAGAAGATATTGGATAATAAGATTTTTTTTTTCACTCATAGTTTAAAAGTGATCAACAGTAAGACTTATCAGTGCAGCATTAGGCTATATGAAGCTATACAGGCTGTGTGATAACACCAAGATGCCTTGATATTGTGAAAGTGGCAGTTGAATACATGAATAGAAAAAAAAAAGGTAATGATTTGGCATGTTTTAAAAGTAACAATCCCAAATGCCACACAAACAGGCCGTTTGCTGGAAAGCCTGATGTTATACAGTCCTGATGCCTCACCGTTATTGTTTTAAAGTGTGGCTGTATAGCTCAGACTACTAAAAGAGGTTAAGAAATTGGAGATTCTGGGTTCTAAAAGCTTGCAATTATACTGTAAATCATGTTGAAATGATGGCTAAATTTAAATCAACGTCTTCAGCTGAGGCTAGACATCTGCAAAAGTTTCACCTTTATATTAATCTCTGTCTCTGATTTAAAGTAGAAGTCTATGTACCATTTAGAAATCTTTTAGGCAATATTTTGACCCCCCAAAAATGTTCAGTTTAGTTGAGACCTAAATTTGAAAATTGCTAACAGTTTCAAGTGTCTATAGTAATTTAACGTAGCAACTAGTATGTTGTTAGGTTAGCAGGAAACTTGTTGGGTGCAAGCAGCTAGCATGACTGTTAATATAAAAGACATCTCCAGTACACCACATGACCCCATTTTAAACCCCACTTTGACATAATTATATTGTGACAAAATACTGTATGTGTTACATAGCGATTTTGAAAGTGCTAATAATGTTAAATTTGAAATGATTGCTAAGTTTTCAACTAGCAAGCAGCTAAAAAGAAAAACAGCTTAGAGTTATCTAAATCTTTGAAGCAGATATTGGGGGGGAGGGGATATAACGGAGGAGGAAGCGTGTGTAGTGTTTGGAATTTTAACATATATTGGAGAATGAAATTTGGAGACATCCTGTCTTATTTCCATATTAACCTAGTTTCAGAAACCAGGGAAGGGGAAGGCAGAAATATAAAACAACTTTAATTACATGTCCTACATCCGCATAGAGGGAGACTCGTCCAGAGAATTTGCTGACAACTCAACAGAAAAATAACCAGAACCAGAAAGGAGGCTTGTAGGCTATTTGATGTTGATACTCAGACCAGGTTATGGTGCAGCCTAAGTCTTAACTGTTTTGAAATTTGTTGCTTCTTCCACATATTTTTTCCACTACTCTCACAAAAGTGCTGTTTCTAGACCCTATTCTCATTAAATTAGATAAAGGAGTAATACTGTATTTTAATGCGTCATGATATGAAAGTAATGAGATATTATTCAGTTAACTCAGAATCCCATATGCCTACTCTATGTCTACACTTTGTCACTCTCCACTGGGCTCATGAGCAGCAGCCACAGCACAGACAGATGATGAGTGGGAGTAACTAGGTCTGCCACTTTCACTCTCCCATAGATCCCTGAAGGAGTAACCTGGTTTATTCTGGGCTGGGCCAACCATTTTCCTTTTCACCCATGCTGTTGCCATGCAGGATGGCTGAGGGCAGAGAAGGTCTGCGACAAGAGACTATGTGGAAAACCATTAATAACTAGAGAAAATATTCATTGCAGATAACTGTAATTCAATTAATATAATTATTTGTTAAGATTTAAAATACTAGCTCTTTAAAAGAACCACCATAACATGTGAAAGTGTAACATCTTTGAAATGGGTTTGAAGACAGTAAAACATAAAAAGTCCCATACAGTTCAGATCAGGTCCAATGGATTAAAAGAAGAAGAATTTTGCAAGAAGCATCTTCAGTATAAGATATTGCTTAGATCTTAAAGCTTCTGTCTCCTGTATGTCATTTGATGTCCTACTAGCATGCTGTATGTCATTTTTGCTGAAAAACTTTTTTAGTGGTTCCTCTAAAAGAATATGTGATCACCTGGAAAGGCATTTTAATTTGATGCTACTCTCCAGAGTGTGTGGCTTACTGGTTTGATAAGCTAAGCTAAAGTACAGCGGATAAGTGCTACATGTTTTCCCTCGGGGCGCCAGTTGGTTCCTATTAAACACTCAACCAACAGTGTTGTATTGATTGGTGGTTATCTTGCCTCAACTGGAGCCAATATTGTCTGAAACGTCTGCACTGTATTTTAAATTTAAACAATTTAGGTGATGCTTCTATCGATCAGAAACTAGTGCAACAGCAGCATGTATACTCTTAGTAACCCATGCAATATGCTAATTACAAATAGGCATTTGGCCAGAGAAAGGGGGCTGAACAGGCAAATCCACGATTAATCAAACAGGAAATGCAAAGTAAAGAAACTGTCAAGTGTAAATTGAAAAGGAAGGAAACAGATATGTTCATATATAACCAACTTATATGTAATCAACTTTATTTATACTCTGCAGCTAAATTTAGTAGGTACCGTGTTTTGATGTTGTTCTGAGCCTCTGCTATCCTCTATGTTATTCCATGCATAAATAAATATGATTATCATTTTAAAGCCACAACTGTCACATTAAAAAGGGCAGAATAATCAGCAAACACTACATTAATCATATCCTGATCACTTTAGCTTTTGTTCCTGCACCTTTCTTCATTAGCAGACTACATCTGGCCGGTCTCGGTGCATTGATTTGAGCCTATTCATTTTCATGACATGAGTTGCACAGCTAATACACCTGTTCCAATACATCTTAATTTGTCTCCTGGGTCTGTCTGCCTCTCTTCTGACGTACTGTCTTTTAGAAACGCTTTGCTGACTGTCAGCTTTAGTGCTGGCTCCTGTTATCCCAGAGCATTAGCTTTCACAGTTTAAATAGCTTTAGCGGCAGCCGGGGGTCGCTCTGTCTGTCACAGTGGGAGGAGAGACAGCGTCTGGATTTAGAGCTCTTTACCTTTTTTGGCTGAAAATCTCCTTTATTGCAGCTTATCCAGACACAGTGAGAATTTCACTGACTTAGAGAATTGAGAATTTAAGGATTGATTCATTGATTCATTCTGTGGCATGCTTTATTTATTAGGCTATGGGTTACATTGATCAAGGTTTATTTGCATTTTATTTGACTCTTGCTCAGCATGTTGCCAGCATTAGTTTTATGTATGAGCAAAGCTAAATGAATGCATTTATTATGCATTTATCATTAGGATAAAACCAGAGATCTGATTATTTGAAAATCATGGACATGTAGTAGATCTCTTGGATGGAATCAGACATATTTTAGAAGAACTACTTTTCGATCACCCTGTATTTCCGTAGATTATTTTCAGTTTTGGACTACCACGCACCACATGCTGCGCTCCTCCAGGCCTGGAATTAATGTGTTGTTTTTAGCTGTCAAAAATAGGGGACAAAAAAAGTCTGTTTTCTTCCAAGCTGTCAACTGCAATAAGCCTTGTTTTGATCTCCTCAGTATTGTGAATATATACAATAAAGTGACAGAACTGTGCTTTGTGATCCATCATGCATGTAGCTCAGAATACCCCAGCCTCACCTCGATAAATCAATCAAATGTTGCGTGTGCTAGACTTGGATTTCTTTGTTGTAAAATACCTCTAACTTCTATATTTAACGCTCTAAATATGTCTGGTTGCTAATGGGAATGTCCCTGACAACAGGGAAGGAAGTAACGTGCCATTGCCATAGAAACCAGTGAAGGGTGTAGACAATCAAACATTTAGCAGTTTCCCTGCATATGTTTCGTCACCAGTTTTCCTTTATTTCTTACATAATGTGTGTTGTTTGTGATGATATATGTGTATGTGCGTGCGTGTGTATTGCTTACCAGATCAGCTTGAAATATGTCATTGCAAAAGATTGTCGGCATAGCGTAACAATGACAAGATAGTTGACAGTTGTAATGATCCGTGTGTCTGTAGGTGGGACCTTTTCCTCTGTGCAGAAAAATACCTGCTGAACCGTACTCTTTGTTAATTCACCGTCTACTACAGTTGTTTGTTTCACAATGTAAAGATATGCATGCTCCTTTCTGCTTCAAAACGTTACATCCCAAATCTAACTGATCATAAATCCTCGGATTTATGTTCAGCTATTTTTATAGCCCAGTTGAAAAATAGAAGAAGAGATATCTGAAAATTGCAGCATGTAATGGACATTAGTTTTGTGGTTACAGACATGCAAGTGAGCATCATTTGTATTGATGTCTGCTGTCACTGTCTGACAACTTGGGGCTAATTAATGTGAGGCTGTGGAGCATGACCAAGTGTTGATTCACATCATTAGATCCCATCTAATCACAGTGGCAACTATTACACGTATTCTCACATGGCTGTACGCATGATAGCTCACATACTTGTGCACAGAGGAGAGAGAGCTCAGATTGAATCTGCTGGTTTCATCTCTAGAGATCATCTTTGAGCCGGACTTTCATTCACAGAGATCAGCCAACAAGATGCAAGAATTTATCTTCTCAGCTGAGTGAAGGCGACAACTCGGTTCATTTATATTCCAGGCCTTACATTTACACAGTGCTTTCTGACCCCTCGATCTTCAGCATCCTTCAGAGGTCTAGACCAGCCATTGAATTATGGGGCTGATAGGGAGCATGTGGCGTGGGTTGCCTAGCAACCAGGCAAGAAGCCTGCTGATACTGAGATTACCATGGTCTCTGATAAAGCCCTTACTGCCATGAATGTCTGCTTATTATTGTGCTGTCAGCGGAAAAATGTCAGCTTTTAACCCCCCCCCCCCCCCCCAAAAAAAAGTGAAAAATGAGATGTACAAAACACTGCAGGTGCCTCACATTGTTACAGCCTTTCATTTACTCTGGCAGACATCATTTTGCATCAGGGCTGCAAGAGTGTGTGGAAAATTTGTTTTGAGTGTGTCTCACTTTGAAGTGTTGGAAAACACATCCCTCGCGAACATGTTTTCACCATTTCCCCCTGTCCTTCCTCTATAGATGGAGTGTTTGGAAGGTGCCAGGAGCTATCTGGTGGAGACCTGCACACGTATGATATTTCTTCATCAGCCCTACAACGCCTCAGGATCCTCCTACAGAAACTGGCTCATAGAGGTACAAACCGCCTGTCTGTCTTTGTCCGACTTTCTTTCTTTCCTGTTCAAGATCAGTCATGTCCAGGGCTTACAGCAAATGCCTTTGTGTGGAGCAAGCCAAATAAGCCAAGCTGTCTATTTGGCTGGCACAGCACACCACCGCAGAGCCAGAACAGGTCACTTGACTCATATTGGGCCATTGTTTCACCATCATTGCCTAACTCCAGCAGCCAGTCTTATTGGCTTGTGTGCTAGTTGGACATTTAGAGATAATTTTGTGGATGAGTAACTGTGAGGTGTGCAATGTAATCACATCACGCAGCTTCTCCCATTCACTCAGTGGCAGATGATAATGTGCTTGTTAGAAGAGGTTACAGCCTCAAGCATTTATAATGCATTTATAATAGGATGTCTTCATAACAAAAGTAGCTATATAGCTTCATTAAGAATGAAGTTGCAGCAAGAATGATAATTTCTTGTTTTCCATCCTTGAGTCCAGCTGAGTTTACTTTGGCATACATTAGAGTCTAATCAGTGCATCCTATCAGTTTTGTAATTTAACTATACCAGTTTTGATACGCATGTTTTGTACTGAAGAATAGTCTTTTCTTGCTGATGGTTGTTGAATTTTCGAACAACAAATGAAAGTAATTGTAACCTCTAGGCAGTTTGCTACACAAACAAGATGCCACCAATACTGGGGGAAAAAAACACTTAAATTCTGCACATGCAGGAAAATACGAAGCAATTGGTAACATTTCATTTAGCAGGTCTGTAATTTCTTTATAATTTCCAGGATTGTTTCTTGGAGCCAAAAGTGTAATGTGGTACTAATTGTATGTAGAGAATGTAGATAAACAATGTTCATTTTGTACCTTCCTGAGTAATGACAATTGATTTATTGATTGCGTGAAAGAGTGAGCTGAGTATGCGTCCCTAATGTGCAAAAAAAAAAAAAAAGTTTGACTTTCAGCATATTGGATAATAAGGCATAACAAGCTATTTTCATGATAAACCTGTAATATTAATAGATATCAATTTCTTTTCTGCAGCCTGTAGCTTCACTCATGCTCCACTAGGGGGCAATAGACACCTTTAACACAGACCGTGACCAAAAACGTCAGTCCTCTGAACATAATTGGCTTTGCAGGCTACTGTGAGTTTGATATCTTTAAACAGGCGTGAACCTGTGTTGAAAATCATCAGGAGAATGCAGAGATCCAAAAAACTGAAGAAGAAAAATGCAGCAATGATATTAAGCCAAGTGAGACCACACATTTATTTTAATTACTACTTAAAAATGAACAAATCAGAGCTAGGAAGATGAGAAAATATCTGTAGTATATTTTCTTTACATTTTTTGCTAGTTTTTTTTAAGGGATGTTAAACTCCTTAGATGCAATTTTTTTTTTACGAGACTTCGTGGCTGACCTTGTGCTTCACGACGGCCGTTTACAGACATGACATCATCGCTTTGAAACATTTTTCCCTTTGCCATATTGTACAGTCACATCCACATACAGAGAGCGTTATCTGCCGATGAGTCCACAATGCACTGTTAATGCTCAGTGATATGTTATTCTTATCAGCTCAACAGCTATTGAAGTGTCATCTTTGAGACGTGGGGGACCCTTTTCTGAGCTTAGACAGGATTGTAGAGACCATTGTACTGTAACCTAAATTGAGGAGATGAAAGAAAGAAAAAAAGCGGGAAGAACATCAATGGAATCGATTTACAATCCTCTTTATCTTGCATCAGAGCAGGTAGAAATCACACAATCTCTGCTCACTGCACAACACCAATGTCATTCAGATCAATAGAAATTGACCCTTATACAAAAGGGCTTAGGTTGTCTGGATGTGTCCCTATTGGCAGAGTACATTGTCTGGTATTAAATTTTCACCACAATACCTTTGAATGCAAGGCACAGTCATCCAACTGCAAATGACTTTTACATTTCACAGCACCCAGAGTGGAGCGTTCCCCGTGTGTAGTCGCAGAGCAGCCACACATTTTATAGCCACACTGCTGTCATATTGTTTTGGAATAATTACAAATTTGCTTAATATTTGTGTCTTTTCTGTTGCCGGGGATTGGGAACAAATTCAGTAACTGCAATCTGAATTTAATGTCCGATATTTTAAAATGAGGAGCTTTTACCTTTTTAAAGCCTCAATTGAAAATCAATTGTTCAGTGATAGCCTAGCAATTGTAGCTGCATGGAATCTGTCAACATCTGGATTTTCCATGCTGAAACTATGATCTTTTTTGGCCAAGAAAAGAACATTAATGCAAAATCGAAGCTTGTTAGTGTGACAGCATTGATTTCCCAAACTGCAAAAATATTCATACATTGTTGATGAGCATGTATCAAAATTGTGAAACTTGTTTTAGGTGTTGGTTTTTTAGCTTAATGCAGGTTTCTACCAGCAATAAGATGAAAATAGAGAGGTAAATGTTGTGCTCACCTGGTGTCAATGTAGTAGTGATGTGAAAAACCATGTTAGAGGAAATGGCAGATAAGAGTGAGACTCATTGCACACTTGGAATAGTGCTCCCTACTGAAGAAGTTTTCACTTTGGATATCATGATATGATAGCTATTTTAAATTCTTCCACATTAATTATTTAGAGAAAACATTACATGCTGAAAGACTTATTTTCATTGTTAGTACCAGATTGACTCGGGATCCTGTGTTCATAGATGGCATCTCATACAGTATTATGATTGGCTGGATGCCTGTATATGTTGTGTTATGATTAACTGCACATCTCCAATCTATGAATACTAAATATTTTTAGCTTTGCTGCTCAAAAACAGCTTGTAACTTGAAGGAAAGAACAGCATAATTGTATATTTTTAAATGATTTGATGTTCCCTGCCTCTCACCTGCTAATTGCTCGGATAGGCTCCAGCTTCCCCACAAACCTTAATTGGAATAAGCAGTATAGAAAATGAATGATAATCTGTCATCGTTTTTATTGTGTCTAAGTGTGCTTAAATTTGAACCAGAGAGCTGCACTCACTGGTAAACTTAATATTGATAAAGCTGTACTGGACCCCTATGATTATGATACAATGATGGTTACTTGCCTGTCCAATGAAGAGTTCTGGAAATCAAAAATTACATTATACTAGTGAATTTACCCATAGAGATCGATAAATGATTATTTATTAAAGTTTATCTTTACTTGTATATTTGAATGCTGCATTATCAGGAAGAAAACTTTTTTGAGAAGATGTCATATAAATACATACTTTTAGTTTCATTAGATCTTAATTTCTTTCCATAGACAAGCAGATAATAACAATTTAGTTGGAAAGTTTTATTATGTGTTTTTGTATTGGCTTGAAATACACTTATTTAAATGGCAGTATGATGCAAAATCTTTGCATCTGTAGACCTACAGATGTCCAGCCAATCATAATATGTCAAATCATATATAAATGATAAGATTATCCGCAAGGCAAGTTTATTTGTATAGCACATTTCATCTACAAGACATAAAACATTCAAAGCATTAAAGTGGTGTGCAGAGGTCATTTAAAATCAAAAACAAGAGAAAGGAAAACAGAAAGAACATTAAATTAAAAACAGTATTAAAAACATAATCAAGTTTTAAATTGAAGCTTTTAAGAAACGGTGCAGATTTGGACTTTTAAATAAAAACTTTGTAAATGCAGCAGAGAACAGGTGTTTTTTTTAACCTGGAGTGTTTCAAGTGATCTGAGACTTTATGGGAGTTTGTTCCAGACATGTGGAGCATTGAAGCTAAATGCAGCTTCTCCATGTCTGGTTCTGACTCTAGGAACTGATAAAAGACCAGATCCAGATGACCTGAGGAGGCCTGGTAGGTTCAAACTGGGTCAAGAGGTCACTGATGTATTTTGGTCCTAAACCAAACAGAGCTTTGTAGACCAGCAACAGAACTTTTAAGTCTATCCGCTGATGGGCTGTGTAAAGACCTCAGAGCTGGAATGATGTGGTCTACTTTCTTGGTCTTAGTGAGGACTCGAGCAGCAAAGTTCTGAATAAGCTGCAGTTGTCTAATTGAT
>JAOXYM010000019.1:9854622-9891342 GCA_028567055.1 Leptatherina wallacei
TCAAGCCGACTAAAGATAAAAGCATGGACTAGTTTTTCCAGGTCCTGCTGGGACATCAGATCTTTTAACCTTGATATTATTAAGGTGATGCAGACTGACTTTGGGATTCCCTTAGTGTGTTTTTCAAAATGTAGGTCTGAGTCCATCACTACACCCAGATTTCTGGCCTGGTTGGTGGTTTTTAGGAGTATAGAATTAAGCTCAGTGGGGACCTTCAAACATTTCTCTAGGAATCCAATATAAAACTTACCTCCAAATGCATAAGGCATGTTACTGGTAACTACAATATGGACGTTTCAAGTTCAGGAGCTCCATTGTACAGAAATCCTCTGAGATATCTTTAAAAATTCAGACACAAAGCATATCTCTTTTGTGCTGTCAGTTGGAGATTTTTTTGTTATTTTTCTTCACAGGAAGTCACCTCTTGTGGCTGCTAGGGGATAATTCAACCACATTACTTACTTCTGTATATTGGACTTGAAAACTTATCACCGGAAGGGAAAAGTTCTGGGTTAATGTTCACACAACAGTAACTGCTTTATGTGTTGTGTTTTTCAACCACTGGATCCCTATTTTGCCCACAGAGTTTCCGTTTCCAGCATAGAGGAAGGTTTACAAACACATACACATGAAACAATCTTAGTAGGAAAAAGCAGAAAAAGGTTTTGTAAGTTATTTTATTGAAATTATGATGTAAAACAAAAATTCTGCCAAGTAAGGGAATTTTGTTGTTGTTGTTGTCTAGGAAAAATGATCAGGGAGACCAAATGGCAGCACTGATGTGGTTCTCATAAAGCATTCGCAGCTCTGACCTCAGGGGCCAGGATGTGAAGACATGGCGCTTATAGACTTGTAATAGGCTACAACAGGAAACAGTCAGTTGCACTCCAGAAAAATTCTCACCATAAAGGAACTGTGATTTGTCCTGTAGACTCTTTGGAGAGCAGCAGAAATACTCTATCAGCAAAGACAAGTTAAGTAAGATGATGCATTGTGACTGTTACCTTAGCTCCAATAATAGAAGCCCTCAGACTGGAAGAATCAGTGACCATAAACTGAGATTATGTCCCACCAGAGTTAATAAAACAATATTCTTCTTAAATCTATTTTAAGTCCTTTGCAACATGCTTTCTTTAAAAAACAGCAGAAAATCAGATCTGTCTGTTCTTGCACAGCCAAGTGAGAATGTACTGCAGAGCGCACTAAACTAACATTCAGTGTGAAAAATGTTGAATTATTATGAATCCAAATTAATGTTGCAAAATCATTAACATTTCTTCTTGTCTAAGTAAGAGAGAGGTTGTTTCTTTTTAAGATTTATATCCAAAATGACATGGAAGAATAACTGCTTTTTTCCTTTTTTTCCCCTGCAGCCTCATTGTCCTGCAGTCTTAAGAGAGAATTAAATCTGGGTGGGTAGAATTATTAGGATGCACCATGGAAATGTGGAAAACTGTCCTGAGATCATGCAAATCTAAAAATGAAATCCCTTTTGGACATCATGGACACCTCCTTCTCTTAACTTAAAAGCCAACATGGCATCAGGGGACATCTGTGTGCCATTAATGCTGAATGATTTACACAGGTTATGGAGCAACATGTGCTGCTATCAGTGGTGCAGTAGAATCTAGAGATGTGGGTAAGCTATTCATTTCTGCCCCGTCTTTTTTTTAATTGGCCTGTCCAGCAAACAGCAAACACTCTTTCTCATAACAATAACATATGGCACCATATTTACATGTTGTTGATCCAGAAGCTTGCCAACAATATTTGTACTAAAATTTTGCTGATAGACTTCAGAGATGTATAATCAGTATTAAATTAGTTTCCTTAAACCTTGTGCTTCCTTCAGAAAAAAATCAAAGAAATAAAAAAAGACTTTACACACAAGATGAAGCAAAAGAGAGGAAAAAAACTGAATAACAAACCACATTCTGAACATCTGGCCACAACATGATTTTGTATATATTTGTATATTTGTATTATGTAAAATAGTCAGGCTGCTAAACAGACTTGCTTTGGACAAGGAAAATTAGGAAATCCTTTCATTTTCAAAAGCACAGCAACTGTTCTCTGTAAATGGTTTGCTTATTCTGCTGAGGTGATGCAACACAGTGGTAAACATGCCCCTGTCTCAGATTTATTCAATGTATTGCAGGCAACAACATCAAAATGAAAAAACATTTTTTTTTAATCAAATTGGACTATTTTTAACAAAATTCAAGGATTTTCTCATCATTGCATTTCAAATCTTTTTAAAATAAATTGTTAAAAAAATTCAATGAAATCACAAAGTTGTGTTAATTTTTGTAAGAAATCTATCATTGTCAAGCAAATTTTTCTGAAGACATTTGATATGTGCTGGCATGAAGGCGGTGGTGCTCGAGTTATTTCTTCTCTGTTCTCTGTCTTCTTTGTTTACCAATGGGATCAACTGATTGAAATCTTTAAAACCAAATTTTTGAGTGAAATAACAAACCAAAGCGCCATTTCCCATGTGTCTGTGTCTTTACCAGCAAGCTTTTTTTTTTTTTTTGTTTCTATTGGCAAAAACTGTGAAGGGTGCCAAAATATACAATCCGATTTGTCATAATTTTTGGATCCCTTCTGTTGGGGTCCCAATCTTACTGATCTGACCCTAAACAATGGAGTTTGACACACTGCAATCTTTTTCTTTTTTGCATCACTTTTCCCACGAGCATTTCTGTTCGTATATACAGTGTGTTTTTGTATACGAAGCACGTTTGCACTTGTTGGCCACCGTAACAGTATGCATCATGAATCTGTGTGCTAAATGTCCACATATGTGCTTCCATATGTGTTCCCTCATACATTGAGTGTGAAAGATTGTGTAAACCTTTCAAAGTGCTGATGTGCGTCAGCAAGCTGGGCCTGATGTTCGAGTGTCTGCTTGTGCCCGGGTATGGATCATTATAGCCTAATAACAGATAGAAGAGTGAAAAGAGTGACAGTGCCAAAGGAAAAAATTATTTAAAAAAACATGTTCCATGTTGTGAGCAGTGTAGTGAGGACGAACGGTGAGTTTATGATATAATTTTAGCAAATATCGCCCCCTAGTGAGCTGATGTTGACCGCTTGAGTAAGGTGCAGTGTGAAAACAAACAAAACACCGTTCAAAATTTTCGGGAATTCCCCAACAACTAAAAGTACCCCAGACTATCCTGGTGTGAATGTGCCCTAAATGTGTGGTGTGGAAATTGCAACCTGCTTTGCAGCCATCAGTTGGAACGGCAGCCTTCAGAGCCAGGAACTTGGAGGAAATTGAACGAAGTAATCAAGAAGGCTGATTCTGTGCTGGGGATAACTCTGAAACCCCTGGATCTGATTGTCCAGAGAAGAATGGTGCATAGGTTGCTGCATATAATGGGCAATTCTTCACATTCTCTACACAACACAGTAAGGAAACAACATTGAGAGGCTTCTTCAGGCCCACTGCAACACAGAAAGATACAGGTCATCCCTGCCCAAAGCCAACACCTTCCAGAACAACAACTTAAATGACTTTATCTGACTGACCATAAATTGATTTATTAACAAAAAAAAAAAAAGCACTGCCACTAGCACTACACGGCCGCACCTGTGTCCAACTCACAGCAGTCTGACTAGCACTTAATTATGATGTTGCCTCCTGTTTGATTTCTTGCTTGTGTTGTTCTCACTCTCAGATGTAAGTTGCTTTGGAGAAAAGCATCTACTAAATGACTGTAGAATAATAAAAACAAAACAAAGAAAAAAAGCAACTTATACTATAACTTTATAGTTAGCTTCAGTTGTTAGGAAAGTACTTGTAATTTAGTTTTCCTTTTATTATTACAATGTTGCAGCTTTTTTTTTAGACAATTTTTTTCTATTTGAAATATCTTCATGAAACTATTAATAAATTATTTTTTGTCACTAACTGCACAAATACATGCACTATTTGGATCCATTTATGTGTCAAACTCAGAGTGCCACATTTAATTGCAAGTAATTAGGTAGAGCTTACTGCTTTATTATTCACATACTTTTCCATTAAAGCTTCTGAAAATCAGTTGGTGGACAGAAGTAAAGTAAAGGGGAAAATCTGCATTTCAAAAACACCAGATGAATCAAGAAGACATGTAGACAGGATCTCATCTAATAGGCTTTGAATATTTAGGAGACCCCCCCTTTCTGCCCTACAGAAAACAGACGGGAGGCCAACAGAAATATCTTGCTTGTTTGAAAGCTGTTGTGCTAATGGCAAGGCGTTAATTAACTGAGGCGTTTGCCTGAGACTGGGTGCTACCTTTAACAGGCAGAAAGTGGCAGCACTTGGTAATGAAGACAGCTTTTTCTAGTCTTGGGAATGAAATTGCATGACGTTTAACTCCTCAATGTCAGGGAAATCAGCTGAGAGGCTGATTGAGAGGAATCTGACCCTAAAGGCACCCTACACACACCTCTCTTCTTGACTTTTTTACTTTATAGAATGGCTCATTTTGACTTGACAATTTGTATCAACACCTTTTTCCTGAATTATGCTCATCACAGGCTCACAAAACATGGTATGTATGGAAATAAGGACATCCCTGAGGAGACAGAAGAGATAGAGGTGTCACAATCAATGAAGCCAGCCTCGTCCTGTTTGTGACTTCATCACACATTTACTCTGAAACCATTTAACCGGCTGCAGTATACTCAGGTAGCATATGGAGCGTTCAGGGTTGAAACCAGATCTGAGTTACCTATCGCAGCTGATGATAGCATAATGATCATCACCACGGTAACATATAGCCAGTACACCCCACATTGGGTAAGCCACGGGTAGTTAACTATCATTGTTGTATGGATGGATGGCTGAGCTGCGTTCCAGAACGATGACAGCATACGCTGCTTTGTGCTCCCTTCAGCGCTGCCAAGAATGACTGGAGGCATCTGTAGCTGCTCTGTATTGCTCAGATCCTCATCTGGCCCCTCTGAATATCTATGAGAATACCCGGTGATGGTGGGTGAGAAACCAGGCTAATGAAGATGTTGTGCAGTGTTAATATTTCCACATTTTCTCATATTTCTTTCATGGCTGTTAGATTCTTGATATTAAACATGTCCATATCATTAAGAATGGTTTTATTTTTTCAGACAAGGACATTAAATGGTAAATTGTGAAGCAGATAGGAATTTGCATCCCAACATAAATCATTGTTCATATTAGAATTAAAAAAAAAAAAAAGAAAAAGAAAAAACAGGCTACTGAACCACACTGGAAGTGGCATCAGTGAGAATCTTGGCTCAACAGGAAAGTATATCTTTGGTATGCTTATGCTCTTTGGTGATGGAATCCTGTGCCTCTTGGCTCATTGGGAATGAAGCCATGTTTTGGGTATCTTTTTTGCTTTGGTAACTCCATCTGGTGCTGGCACTGTTGTGCTTTGCCCCTGCCCAGGAGTTCTGCATCCCAGCTATGTGCTGGCAATTAGTAGAGATGCTGGCATGGTGTCAGGCCACAGTGTGACATTCTGCCCTAGCTTGTTGACTGGCTATGTTGTGTGTACATGTTATGTATATCCATGTATCTCTTCTCAGTTGTCTTAGATTTATTTTCTTATTTCTTAAGATATATCTTTTCATTCTGTTTTATTTACTCTATGATACAGATAGATCTTCTGTATAGTAACTTTCATCTGCATTATCCATAAATTGTAGAGGTTATAGCCAACCCATTGTATCTTTGGGATGTGCAGAATTTCCTGAGCTGGTAAAGTGATAGTTGAGAGACGTGTTGTCATAGCAACATGGCAAATATTAGCGGCAAATCATTTTTTATTGTGTATGATAAAGATGGTATTTTCTTAACAAAGTACTTTTAATGCTAACTGAAGAAGTACAGAAGTGAACTTAAGAAAGTCTAAATAAAGACAAAGAAATGGACATGAAAAACATTATCTCATGGTTGTAACTGAGCATGAATCCCCTTTGACTTCCTTAAGCAACCTGTATTAACCAGCAAAATGCAGGAGTTCTCGGTGAAGTGGAAAGTAACAGTGACATGCACTGAAAACACACCCAAAGACTCTTAACCCAGCATCCATATAAGACAAGTTGGGAGTGAAAATGTGTTGAAACCCATAATAATGAACTGGTATAGTGGGTGAACAAAGCACATATATAACATTTGTATACAACCTGCACGTAAAATGATACTCATAAACAAATACAGAGAGCCCCAAATGTAAAAAATAATGACAAGAAGCGAATATTTATGGTTCCAGAAGATGACGGTTGATACTCGGGATGCCCCAATCATTTTCAATATGGTACTTAGCACATGGTTCAGTAGCATATCAATATCACGGCACATTATTGAAGCTATTTCTCACTATGTCATTGATAATAAAGACACCACTTATTTTGCCCACAAATGAAAAGAAACAGCTACAATTTGACAATCAATGGGAGACAGCCGATAGAGTAGTATGTTCCAGTGAAGCATGTAACCTAGCCATGCCATGCTCAATATCATTAAAGCAAACAATGTTACATTTACTACCATTGCAGAACAATTATTATTTAATTTTAAATGCCTATTCTAAGGTGGTAATTCATTCTTCTTCTTTTTTTTTGTTTCAAAAACCATTACAGTGTTACACTAAGCACAAGAAATCTTGATCAGGACATCCCTGGATACTAGCTGTGGATATGTAAGGGCAGAGAAAGGCAGTCTGGTCATACTCAGCAAAGTGCACTCCACACCAAAAAATGCAGCTTTCCGCTGTCATGAGCAGAGTTAATCTCTTGTTCTGCCAGGTTCATTACTGTATGTATGCAAACAACCTTGAGTCCACACAGAGAGTTGATTAATCCTCTGAGCTGTTCTTGCGATATATATTTTCAGATAGCTTAGAGCAGGTAGGAATTCGTGATTTGGGGGTTCAGACAAACATCCTGCTTTATCCTTATCTTTCACTATGTGCATTTTTGTATTGCAGTGGGAAGGCAGGGTCATAGCAAAACATTTTTTTCTCAATACAGCACATTTAATACATAGGGCAACCAAATGTGCTGTACATAATCAAAAGAAGCATCCAGACAGAGGAATACAAACAGTGAGTTACATATTTTAAACATAGGTGTACATATTCAATAAAATAGATTCAAAAAGAAAAACTCCCTAGCTTAATTGAAAGTATTGGCAATGATTTTAAGCAGACATTAGGCCTTCTGGTAGCTTGTTCTATATATTAGGAGCATGGGAGTGTAAGAATCTTAATTAAGAAAAATACAAACTGTGAAAATACTGTATAACTGTCTAGAAAAAATTCCAACATATTTTCTTTTTCTTAGAGATGGAGAGGTACGTTTCATTAGCTCAAAAATATTCTCCAGCTAAAATGGTCATGTTTGTTATTTGTTCATAACTTGAAATGTGACTCATTTTGCGCTGTAAAGTACCACCTATGTAAGCAACACAAAGGAAACATGCCTCATAGAAGTGTTTTTACATCTCAGCAGTTTAATTGTCAAGACTGTTCATGGAGGAAGGAATGGTTGAATGGAGCACATAAGAATAATTGTATGGCCATCACTATAATTCTGACTCTTTGTTTCCAGGTTTGACATGGCAGGATGACATCACTCAGCAGCTCATCTCTAGAGAGCTTTCCAAACTGAGGAATATCCCCCTGCACCACCAAAACACACCTTCAAGCCCCCTGACTGCATCCAGCAGCACCAGAAACTGGAGACCGAGGCCTGCACAGGCACAGCTGAGCAGAAACATTCAGCAGTACCTGACAGGGTTGGGCCTTCTGCAGCCGGCCGGGGTAGTTCGGCAAACAGGAGACCAACGACAGGGAAGCATAGTTCAGGTGAGAGCTGTAGAAATCATAAATGCATGGCACCTGGAGTGTGTGAGGAATACAAAAAATTTGTAGGCTACCTATAAGATTAAAGTAATATTTATGTTTTCATGATGCCACAGTGATTACATCAGGGTTATCATGGCTTAGACTAAAAAATAAGGATTAAAAATATTAATAAAAGTTTTCAATTTCAAAGTATATGTTTTGACAAAAATGGGCATAAAAAGGCTGTAGGAGGCTAATCAGAGTGTTGAAATACGGAAAATGTTTGGCAGTCTTTTTGAAGCTTAACATATAATACATAAACTCTGTTATAGATAAACTTAAAAGTCTGTTTTAGGTAAGTCCCTCAAGCCTCAAATGCAAGTTTACAGCTTGAAAAGTGATATAATATTAGGTTTAACATCAAAGCAAGGAACACTGCTTCATTTTGTATAAGTAAACAAAGAAACTGCATCTTCCTTGGCTAAACTATGAAAGGACTTCTTCCTATTCACTTTGACGAAGGGTCATCTGTCTTTTCCTTGGGTTGCCCTCTTGTCCTAGCACCGCTTTTGTTTCTTGCTTTCTGCCATCTCTCTTTCCCACTGAGCAGGGACCCTTTTTACACAAAGGTCCTCAATCACCTCTTTACATTATTCAATCTTCATATTTAGGATGGACGCCCTTCTTTGTGCAAAATGCGCTCAGAGCCAACGTAGCTGAGTCGCTTCCTGCTGCTGTGTCAGTGCAGCCATAATACAAAGTTGAAGAGTTCAGGACCTTCCTTATTGATGAAATGCTGTCTTTTGTTGTGTACTGTGATGGAAAGAGGCAAACATGGTTAGCATGAATGGCAGAGCAGCTCCGTCTTGCTGTGCTAATACCATTATAGCCTCTCAGTATGCTGGGTTTGGAAAACTGACATTTTCTCTATATACGTTTGAAGGACAGAAAATGGCACCAGGGGAGAGGGCTAGTATTAGTGCTACAGCGGCATGGATAATAATGCTATTCAGTGGATCGGATGTACTGTATGCTGTATGCGTAGGCTCTGATGACTCAGATGGGAAGAATGATTCCTCATCTTCACAGAGAAGAAAGGACAAAATTACACAAGGGTGCGAGTTTCAGCTCCACCTACAATGCCAAATGGTTAGAAGGCCTCTAAACACCTGTGGATGTAGCAGTGCATTGTAATGCAAATACATCATTCAACATGCGTGAAATCTAAACTCATATGGTTAACTTTGAAATCAGGTGGCTCATATTTTCTTTAAAGATAAGGGATTGCTGCTACTTCTGTCTCAGTGGGGATGTGCTTTTAAAGTTCGTTGTGTGTTGTGAAAATGCATGAAATTACTCTTTGAGTGACACTATCTCATCTAGAATTTCCATAATGCAATTTCCAAGGGTAGTTGTCTTTGATCTAGAATCCCTATTCATATCCTGTCCTGTCTAGTTGAGCCCAGGTTGCTTTGCTTTTTATTCCAAAACCTGTCACAACAATGTTGACCCAGTACAGCCCATTTGATGTTCTCATAGAGCAAAAAACAAGGAAAAAAGTAAGCTGCTGCAGAGCTCTGACTAGGTTGAAGATTCATGAATGTTACCCCACCGTCTTTAAAAAAATGTAAAATTTAAATTCTGAATCGGTGCAAACAGCTGTAGCTATCATTCTAAGGTTTACTAGGTCTTTTTACAACATTGACGAAACATCAATGTGGGTCAAAACTCTTGTGAAGCCATTTACAAGCCTCATCCCCTGATCAAATAACAAACATGCAACAAACATAAAGTATAAATTGTATAATATCCGCTAAAACCAGCAAAATAATGTTCTTCTAAAGTGGATATGAGCATGCAAAGCAGTCATCTTGGATGACTGTCCAAGATACAACAGATTCCTCAGATTAAAGGAAAACATCACAAACTGTATTGCAACAAGTAGCAAACAGCTTACTTTATCAATCGCTTGTTAAATATATACTTGTTCTTTCTCTGACAGTGGGACACTAATAACAAAGGAGAAAAGCAATTATAATGGACTAAATGACTACATTTATCTTGATTTCACCACTCCCTTTTCTTCCATTTTTGGTACCGGGGCTTTAATGGTTTTTTAAACACAGATTGGTCTAAATTTGACTTGCTACAATGACGCCCCCTGGTAGAAGGTGGCCGGTGCAATCACCTATATTCCCAGGTGGAAAGCCTAGCATGGTGACATAGTATTTATTATTAACACAAAGCAGTGCAGCAGTTTATTAAAATGTTGTTAAAATTTTTGTTTCTTTGGGGTGGACCAGACCATAAAATAAACAGAAAATAATGTTGATTTCATATCTTTAGTTATTGATATACAAAATTTAGATTAACATTATAAGATCAAAAATTGGCTTCCGGGTGTAGGCTATAAAAAGTAAATAAAAATTCAAGATTAGATACACATGAATGGACAGACTTATCTTGAAAGATTAACAGGCAGATGGAATTTCTCATCCGAAGAGCCAATAAAACTGTAAAAAAAATCATGACACATTAACAAATTTCAAATATGGCAAACTGGATATGTTGTGTTGTAGAATGAAGACATCAAGTCTGATGGTCCATCAGAGCCCGGCAGGTCAAAACCCAAGCATGGCTGGAAGGAAACCACCATCTACAGCCATCAGAAAGGAGCTGGCGGACCTCCACTCACCAAAGTCATCACCCAGAGTGGAGAGGGCAGGCACCCTAAGCTCAGTACAACATACTCCAACCAGGACCCAGGCAGGAGCAAGCTCCTCTCCAACCACCTGGAGCAGCTTCTTGTGGGGGCACCAGGCACTCGGCAGGGCATCCCAGATGGTGAGGCTGTGTGGCCCAAAGGAAAGCTCCAGTACCTCAGCTATACACGGCCAGTTCAGAGCGATCACACAGACCTGCAGACTCAGGTTGATTTTGGCTCCAAAACTGCAAAGCCTGATCTGGACAGAGTGCTGTTCAAGGCTGGCTCAAACCGACCCCACGCAAAAGAGCCTGCAAGCGTCATGGATGGTAAGGTTACATTTTCTATTGTGTTTCACAGTCTGGACTCTGCTCTTGTTTCATATTTTTCTTAATTTGAAAATTTGTATTAGCATTTTTTTAAAACATTTTATTTCTGTTTAAATGTTTAATCTGATTGTGTGTTCTCCTTTTTTCTTTTGTCTTCCAGAGCGATTCATCCTAAATGCTGTGAACCAGCTGGGGAGGCATAGCGTCAACATGGGTGCTTTGATGGACAAAGACCTGGACCAACTGGCTGAGGTCATCACAGGCGCTCTGCAGGAGCTGGATGAGGAGCGGCCTGCACTTGGGGCCCAGCCAGAACCAGGAGCCACTGACTCCAGGGGGGAGATGCAGGGTAGCCAGGAGCCACCGGCGGCAATGCTGAATCAAAACCTGAACCTGAAATCGGATAAAGGGCAGGGTCTAAACCAGACAGACACACTGAAAATGAAACAACAAGGTTGGTATTTGTACTGCTGGAAAAGATAGAGAAGCTGGCAGCATTCAGAGTAGATGAGTGTATTTTGTGTAACAAATGTAAGAGTACAAGGCATTGTGAGTTTATAAATGCTTTAAAGGGGCTTTGTTTTTATAATCCTCATACAAAATGCTGCCAAATGTAATTTTTTGGGGGTCTTTCATTTTGTGTCATAACTGTTTTTCTTTGCTAAATACAAATGAGGACCTTGGTTTTCAACCAATCTGCTAACATACATTGTACTTGTTTCCAGGCCAACAAATAGACGGTGCTGACAAAGAATCCATTGACAAGGTGAATTTCAAATTACTCTGCTCAAACAACAAATTGGTTTCTTAGGGAGCGAGACATGTCCAAACATTTTATTCACATCTGAATACTACTTCAAAGAAGTGATTTAAAAGTTGTATAGCCTATCATTTTCTTTTGAATTAATAGAAGTTGAATGATGACTCACAGTTGCAGAACGTTAGGGATTTTTTCAACATTTTCACTGAATATAACTAATCTCTTGTTTGACTGTCAATAAGCAAAACTACTATGGAGAAAAAAAGGTTGTCATTTGACCTTGGAGCAGCAATCTGACACAATTTCCTACCTTTTCTGAGACTAGAATTTCTAATTAAATCTCTGAAGTTTATAAATTGTTTTGTAAAGAAACTAAAAGTAATAAGTAGATCAAATGAAAGAAAAAATGTTTTTTTTTTTATCATTCTAAAAAGAAAACTGCTTTGATTTAACCCAGAATGCAGCTTTCTTCTCCAAGCTGCTGGACTACCTCAACAGGGAGTCTTTTGAGGATGCTCTAGGGGTCAACGGTGGGCATTCAGCTCCCCTTCAGAAAATGGTGGGACTAGAAAGTGTCCACAGCCGGACGATGCAGGGCCAAGTTCCTGTCCCACATTTCTTGGAGGAGAAGACTTCGAACATCCCCGCAAAGGAAGGATCCACCCTGCGATTGACCAGCGGAGGAGAAGGGCCTGATGCTCAGGTGGACTCTGAGGTGGAGAGGTGGATGCAAGGGGATCAAGCTCCAGCAGAGAAGAACCAGCAGGATGAGCCACAGAAGAAGGACATGAAGATTAAAACCCAGCTTGTCCACGTGGGAGTGAAGGAGTTTTCCAGCAGAGGGAAGGACAGGCACTTTGGCTACATTATCACCAGCTCAGAGTGAGTGTTTGATCCTACAGCAAAATCATGTCCAATTGTACTCCTTCTTTAACAAGATCTAATCTCAAAGCAAATGCAAATTAAACTACAACTTCTTATTTCATTATTTGTTTCTAAATGGCTTCCAAAATGTCTCTTGATGAAACTAAACCCACAAACAATCAGAGCCATGAAGTATGGGACATTGCACTGAGGGACATGCCTCAACAGTGCTCCATGGTCTAGACGTTTTGTATCAATCCCACCACATATTAGAAAAACCATGATGATCAGACCACCCCGGGCAAAGCCTTTTGAAAATCTGTTTGAACAGGAGGGGGCCAGACACATTCAGCCAGGGAAAATGAACCATGAGGTCTCACAATCAGCTTTTTCCCAGAATATATCTGATTAGCTTCTGGTGAGGAGCGAGCTCTGCAGAAGAAGCAAACTGACAGTTTTCCTCATCTAATGGTAAAAGGTTTTGAAACCATACAGTAGCTATGGAGTGTAAACACTGCAGCAACCGGGTAGAAACTGATAAACTGCTTTTTTGAGACCTAAGCATCATAATGACACACAACTTTCAAAGGGTTTCAAAAGTTATTAAAAAGCACATTTTATGTACAGGACAATTCAAGGTACTTTACATTGCAGAAAAGTACTTTAAAACAAAACAAACTTTTAAAAGAAAGAAATTAAATGAAAACAGAAGAAAAAAAATCTAATTTAAAGATTTGAAAAAAAAAGTTGGAAATAGAATATGGCTAAAAACAGTCTAATCATTTGCAGAAGGGAAGGAATGGACAAAGATAAAGGGAGGATGAAGATAGGATATACTGGGAGTAATTGAATCTCACTACTAAATGCAATATGTGCAAATGCTATTAAACGGAAATCTGATCAACTTCTAAATCTTTTTTTCCCTTGTTTGACAAATTTATGAAAGTGGGTCTGGCATGATCATTCTATCCTGACTCCAAACCGATTATTTCAGAAGGGAGAGCTTACTTTTGGGAGAAGCATCCTCCTGAAAATGAGAGGATCTTGGGGAAGTGTCTTCTGATTGGTCAAATAAGAAAACAATCAGAAGAGCTTCTGATTGTCTGTCTGTCTGCTGAGTGGGCAGAAAAAAAAGATAATGGTGTGTCATGAATGTGCACCACTCCAGTCGCTAACTAGCAAGCTACTGCAACTTGTAAAGAATACTCTGCTTTCTGACAAACACTTTTTTGAGCATGACAACATCCCAAGTCCAGCAGTATATGCTTAGGACCTTTCCAAGTGGATTTTGCCAGGCACCTGCTCACTCATCAGGACCCTGTCCTGGTGGCTAGCTGCCACTGCTTCCCCTAGATGGAGGCACACTGCCCATAGAATTTGACCATCCATACATCCATCCATGAATACAAGGTGTCTTAATGATAATATTGTGTTATGATTTGAAATTTAAATCTGACTCACATGCTTGAGTCAGAGCTCAAATTCATTGAGATCATTCATCATTTTTGAAAAGGCTGTCTTGTCATTTATTGAAAATGTTTGACTTTGAAAATTACTTTAAAATGTTTTAATAAGTTATTTGTCAGCTTTTGTGCTGTGTTGATGTTTTCTCTACGAGTATTCATAGCCAAATTCATAAAAGCTGTATTCTGGGGAGCTTGGTAGTGATTTGTGCATGTCTGTGTGAAAATAAACCAGAAATAATCAAATTAAATAGCAGAAAGGACACAGTGACCCAGTGTTGGGCCGAATGTGTGTGAAATTTCTTTCAGTGTAAATTATCTATAGTTTGTTTCATACAGATAAAATCAATACAGACCCCCCCCCCCCTTGTGATCAAATAATTTTTTTATTAATGTTTTTATTTTTAGAATCATCTGACGTGATGGTGTAATTCATTGCTTCAGCTATACAACTGGACCTGTTTTAAGTAGACCCATTTTGCATTCCTTAATACCAGGCATATGTCTTCCTCATGCGTTTAAAATTGCCACTAAAAGGTGCAATTTTTGTCAAAGCCACCTACATACTCCCATCTTTATGAAAAAGGATGCTGTAGGTTGAAATCTTTAGTGTGTACTGCACCTAATTACGATAGTTGGGATGATAAATCCCTCAGCGTGTGGGTATTACTGTGCTGTATTACAGTTTTAATGATGATACTCTGTGAGGAGGGGTAGCCAAGTTCTCTGCCTCTCGTCTCTCTTACCCCTCACTCGGCTCTGTCTTAGCAGAGATAAGTTCCTATTGACTGTGTCTTCGCCCCTGGCACTATCTCAAATCCCTTTATGGTGTTATCAAGTCCACTGTCAGTGCGTTGTCCTTCACCTATTCAACACACGCACCGTCATAAAGGTCCGATACGGGTACAGCCGTCGCCTTACTGCCGTACAAATAGGAATAGCTGATTAACACACTGTATAGGCGAGCATGTGCCTGTGTGAGCATAGGGGAAGGAAACAGGTCACCTTCTGAGTGAAATATCTTCACCTCCTCCTCCTTCTCTGTCCTCAGCCCACATAATGGACACCTATAGTTGGCCTATAGAGGTGTGCCTGCATTTGCTGCACCTCATGATTGCACAGCTGTTATCCCCAGCTTCTTCGCACCCTACAGTGAGGCTACACAAACCTGCTTATCTGACAGCTCCTGACATTGCGGTGGTTGTATTGGGGGTTAGATTTGAGGAGGAGGAGGTATGTGTGGATGGGGGGGGGGGGAGTGGAAAGGTATGGATCGAAGAGAAAGAGACAAAGAAACCCAAGGGGAAAAGTGCTAGCATCAACAACCAAGTCACTCCTTGAGCTCTCCAGTTGCTAGAATTACCGCAGAGGGATGCAAACGTGCCTGGAATTGCTTTGGTGAAGCTTTAACTTTCAAAACCCCTCAAAAAGTGGAGGAGTAACCCCCCCCCACACACACACTCTCTCAAAGATGGAGTGAATCAGCCACTCATGCACGGTACACTATTCTTTGTTTTGTTTGTGTAATGTGGTGTCAAACTTACAGGCTCAACAAAACTATTTCTGCATAATTCTGACTTGAATATTTCCAAATAAAAAATGCTGTAGACATGTACTGTAAGTGATAATGAACTCAGTGCCCAGTTTTCCATAAAATTGATTTCCTGTTTATTCCACATTTCTCTATTATAGAGTAGATCATTTCAAGAAGGTCCGATAATGATCTATGACTTCTTGATGTGTGTCACCTTGCAGTCCCTTGGCAGTGATTCTCAGTGATTCCGGGTTAAGCTGTCAGCAATAAAGTAGCTTTCTGACTGCGGATGCCCTTCTCATTTCCTGGGTACAACGCGCTGGCCAGCAGATTGCCTTTGTTTGGTCTATTTCCTTGGCGATTTACTCTTTGAGTGAGAAAGCAGCCGCAGACTGAGCTGAGATGAGGCATGGCTTTATCAGACCACCATTACACTTCACCTCCATTCCATTTGCACCTTATTATTCTCATCTCACAGTGAGGGCGCGTGTGTGCATGCTCCTGTGTTCTCTGGGTGATCATGTTGTACTTTGTGGGTATGCACGCACGAGGGAGAAAGTCCATGCAGAAAAAGACGAAAGATGAGCGAAGGAAAGAGAGAAAAAGGAGCATCCATATGATACAGCCATTACACCTCATGCAGGTTCCATTTGCACCTTATTGTTTGTCTCATTGCTGGGAAAAAAGCAGGTGATTTACCAAGCCTGGAGAGGCAGCTGATCCCTTTTCCCTTGGCACAGTGCTTTGTGTGTTTGTTTGTGTTTAAATGTGTCCGTCTGCAATGTGCAAATTTGTGCAGTACATCCATTGAGACAACCATAGCTTTTGCTTGTGTGCAATGACCCGTTCGCGGGAATGAATTGTGGCAGCATCACCCTGAAAAAATAAAATTTCAACGGCTGAATATGTGTTTGTCTCTTCCAGCTTCCTCACCAATGACAAGGGCTTGGACCTGATGGAACGGCTGACCCAGAGACTGAGCCTTCACGCCGCAGACCTCACCCAGCTCTCGTATGTACAGACACAAATATCCCACACTTTCACAAATACTGATGCAGCTCACAGATTTCAAGCGACACGTGGAAAAAAAAAAATAATTGGCGGCATTTACAACATTGGAAACAGCTATGTTTGGTGGTTTTGAGGAAAGAGCGTGAAGGTTGTCCAGATGCTGCAAGGATTGTTTGTATAAAAATACTGTGCTACATTGAAAGAGAGTGTTGGCGTTTGTTGTTTTTCTGACATTTTGGAGGGAGAGAAATCAGGCCTAATTACCTCCAGACACATACTGATGTATGCACTGCATTCAAAATTATTCTGCAACACTTTTGTCACTGTACCCCTTGTCAGAAATGAGCAGTCCAACCATCAAATGAGCCTTGGTTAGAGGCAAAGAGAGAACAGGAAGCACCATTTGATACAGCGCTGGAAACAGAGAAAACAACAGGAGAGAATATATTAATGAGTATGGGAACTGTCCTTGAACCCAGGCTGTTTTGTGCTTATACTGTGGTTCTGCTGTACATTTGGTGTCAGACCATGTAGGAGGCAGAGGGGATGTGTTCGCATAAGATCTGACAAGCCTTTTAAAACACTCCTGCAGGAGACGGGAAGTCTTGGTGGCTCAGTAACAGCAGCAGCATATGATCACCAAAGCCAGAGCACTGCAGTGTACAGCTACACTGCAACTATCGATACAGATTATTCTGGCTTGCATAACATTGTCTGAGTAATACACAATCACTTCAACATAAATACAAAAATGAGAGAATTCAAGAGTCTGTCTTTACTTTTAGCACTGATGAGCCAGAACACCAGGGTGCATCATCATGTTGGTGCTGATTTTGTTAATTTTATTATTACACCTGTCATTCCGTATCACTCTAAATTAACTTCAGATGCACAAAGTGATTAATGTTGTTATCTTAATGCTGATGAAAGGCTGGTGGCATTACTGCACTATGTGCTCATTCACACAGAGTCGTGAAAGGTCACTTTTGTCAAGTGAATGTAGTAACACTTAATAAGGATCCCCCATTAAAGTGTTATGTAAGTCACATTAAGAATAAAAGTTATAAGTGCCTCAACTAAAATTATTCACTTTCCCACATGACTGATATCTTTCAAAAAGCTAAACTGGATATCTTAGTTTAATTGTATGGAAATTATTTTGAGGTTCGTGGAAAGAGGAACTGATATCTTATCAATTTTGTTAATTCAGTTAAACAAACTTTCTGTTATTGAGGATGTGAAAGTGTTAAAGTGTTCCTGCTACAACACATTGTGTGATATGGTTTTGAATCTTTTTTTTGTCATTTTCAGGCTTTTTTCCCTTGTTGTATTATTGATTGTAATGCGAGAAATCTCAACTGCAACTCCCTATGTAGTTCTGAAAAAAAAAGAAATTCTCAATACTACCAAGAATGGCTTAATATAGTGTCATACAGAACTTATATGTTGAAAGAAAGAAATATGAACCGTCAAATTTAATCATTTTATGGTCCTTGAGTTATACTTAGATGAATAAAGACATAAACATAGTTAATCACTTTGAATTAGATTTAATTTTGTATGCCTTTACATACATTCGTTATTTTCTATCAACTTAAAGTGGACTCACCTGACATTGGATGTACATTAGAAATTAAAGATCCAGAATGTATGGACATGTATTATCACCTAAGCTCCCCATCAAAGAGTGTTGGAAAGGCTACAATGGCTATAAAACTGCAACTGCAAATGTTAGTGTTGAACAAGTTCCTGCTGGATTATTGGGAAAATAAGGTGAAGGATAGATAGGCATAGATGGAGACTTGCTGTGTCTTAAATTGCTCATTCAAAAGTAAAGAAAACAAAAAAGGATACTTTTCAAACAATTCTATAGCAAAAATAATATGGTCACAGTCATAAGTAGCAATGGTCAAAAGAAGCCTCTTGAAGCACTGAAGGTTCCAATTAAACATTGAAGCTTCGAATGCTCCATAATTCCCCCTAATTAAACCCATTCTCACAAAAACATGACATATAAACATAATAGATAATGTTATTTTCATATTAATGAAGTAATTTCTATATTTTTTCTTCTATTTTTTTCATGTCATCCAGCATGACTTTTAAACGTAATGTATTCAGTAGAACATCTGGTTTGTGTGTACAGCACATTTTTTTGTGTTTACAGCCAGTAATAACCCCTTTTAGAGAAATGTTGAATCTGTTATTTGTAATCTTTCTTTGGGTTGTGATATACGAAGATTTGTAATACAGTATTGCTGTAAGTGTACTTAGCTGCATTATCATTGTGCATTAAAGTCGTAAATCCAGTGTAAAGCCACTGGCAGATACCTTAAATTAAGCTTTCTGTAAGAGTCTACCATGTCTTCACACTTCACATTTAAACTATTCTGTTTGGAAGAATAATAGAGAAAATGTCCTCTTTGTCTGGTTTGTTTACCTCGGTTCTTTTTACTCTTAAAAACTAATAAAAGCATATTCATGTGAAATGGCCAAGGCAAAGGACATGATGTAAGCTCTTTGTTCGTCTAGCTGTGTGGCCTCAGCAGGTAAGTGTTTGAAAGCCTCTGTCTGAATATGAGTTGGCTGAAGTATGAGAGCTGGGTCAGAACACACCGCCCTGCTTTGGAAGCCTCTCTTTTACACCCGCTCTGATGAGCTCTGATAGCTGGAGATGAGAAGAGACTCTCAAATATGACAACCAGGCAGAAGGACTTCAGACAGAGACTCTGAGAAGGATGTGCTGGAGACCCCCCCCGCCCTTTTTTTTGAAAATGTAGTTAAGATTTTCTGACACTGAACTCAATTTTGTTTGAGCTCACTTCTGCAGTAATCAGCACAGAATTTTCCCTTTGAAATGGTAGTTTGGGATGA
Organism: Leptatherina wallacei; assembly: GCA_028567055.1. Taxonomy (NCBI): domain Eukaryota; kingdom Metazoa; phylum Chordata; class Actinopteri; order Atheriniformes; family Atherinidae; genus Leptatherina; species Leptatherina wallacei. Next base: position 9,873,988 of record JAOXYM010000019.1, read on the forward strand.
GCATGGGCTGGTGATAATGGGTAGCTCTTTCAGATGACGTAAGTGTTTTACTCATCAGCAGCACTAGGGGGAGTGGGACACACACTCACAAGTCCAACCTAACACACAAGCCCCCTGCCAATATCCCGCCAAACGGTCTGCACATACACACACACACACACACACACACACACACACACACACACACACACACACACACACACACACACACACACACACATTCATTATGTCCTACCAGCAGAGCTAATATGAAGTCCAAGCTCACACAAAACGATAACACAAGAGACAGAGTGCACGCCTCCATATAACTTATCTATCTTAAGTTCATCTCCCAACTGTGGCTGTGTTTTTCCTCAACGAAATTTAAATAGCATTTGTGTGGCTTCACGTCAGTTCAATTTGAGATGCATGAAGATCTCAGGCAGCGCACCCTCGGCCAGAGAGAATGGAGGCAGGGGTAAAGATTGTGGAAACATTGACATTTACAAGAGCAAACAGAGCCCAGGTGAAGGTGCTAGAGAAGGGCATATTTCTTTCAGAGCTGTTTGTGTGTGGGAGTGTATGTGTGCAAATGTGTGTGATCATGTTCATGAATGCATCGATGCATAGTTAGGTCTGTATGTCGAGCAGTATTGGCTCATATATTGCTCCTGGCCCAGCAGGCTGAGTGATTGCAAGTGAGTCTGGGTCACTTGCATTCATCAGCACTCTGGCAGCCTGATGAATATCCATCTCTCTGTTGTACAGTCTGGCAGGATGTATGCTAAAAATGTGTGTGCATTTTCTAGGACATAACAGATCAGATATAATGATGTACTGAAAGGTTTTTATAGATTGAAGCTGGTAGAAAAATGGGGCAAGTGTAAATCTTAACCCACCATGCATTCACACAGTTACTTACAAAATTACTAGCTGTCTTTAATTATTAACTAAATATTAATATCCTCCACCCATAAGTTTATCTTTGGATCAATCATAGTAAAATAGAACATAAAAAGGTTTTAAAATGCACTTGTTGAGATATGTACTTTTCTTCCTGTTGGTCTAAGAAGACAATGGCACAAAAACATTCTTTACATAAAAAACATGTATTTGAAAATTGTCAGTATTTATCACTACTTTATGTGCACAACACGTTCTGGGTCAGTGATCACATAAAATATCCAGGCTTGACACTGTCACTGTTTCAGTTGGGTTACAACTGTTACCAGCCAGCAGGAAAGATATCAGTGCCATTAGATAAATCATTCCCAATTCTCTGCTCTTCTCCATCTTGGTGTGTATTTCAAGTAATGTGTCCAGCTTTATCTTGATCTTTTTTCTTTTTTTTTTACAAACAGAAGTAATAAACTATCAGTGCCACATGATGCTACTTTTAGTTCTCTTTTCTAGTTTAAGGGCAAAAAGGAAGAAACAAAAGTTTTTACAGCTTTCAGATAGAGCAGAGACAGCTTCCTAAAGACTCGCATCGGTGCCACATTTTCCTTGATAAACCTGATATTATATCTATCTGGAAATAGCTGATGAGTGTTGTTTGTTGTAACTAAGACTATGACTGAACATTGTGACATTATCATTTCCAACTTCCTTTCTTTCTAATGTTTATAGACAATTAAACTCAATTTACACAGAGGTTCATTACCAACAGCATGTGCTGCAGCAATATGACCATAGCTTTAATTTCACTCTTTGTGGCTTGTAGTAAACTTGAATGTTAGCCATAAACTCTGACTGATGCTCAGTTTTTCCAACAGAACCTGCAGTTGGCGTAGGTAATTAAAGTTAACACATTTTTCAGACATTCAAACCACAAAAACCACAGCAGTCTGAGTTCAAATGCAGCAAAATTGAACCACATTTGCTTCACAAATTCAGACTTGAATTTAACATTTATGCAACACTTTGCACAAAGACACTGTCAACACTCAAAGTCACCGCTCCCTTGGCTTACTACGATATTTTTACCTAAAACAAATTAGTGGCAGACAGTGGAGCTTCTCCTTTAGCATTGAAAGGAAGCCGCTAGTCACTGTCGACTTTGGTCTACTGTTGCCTTTCCACCAACCTTCTTCACTTTGGCAGCGATCGGACACTACAAGTGAAGGCATTTATCTAATGCTATAAAAACAAAGACATCTTGAATACTTAAACTGATCTATATAGCCAAAACCAATGTTAATCTAATAAGCCATAAAACTTTTAGTCAGGGTCCCATTGAATACAATTAGTTTAGCTTAGTTTAGTTTAAGGTACAGTGTGTAAGAATGACTGACATTTAGTGGTAAAAATGGGCATAGAAATTAGCTCAAATGCCAAGCACATTTGGGAATGGTGGCTGTCAGTGGCCAAAATTCTTACAGACACAAAAATATTTTCATCTGCAAGTGGATTCAGTAGCCTCAGGTGCAGTGATGACTGCACTGCATGTAACTTCTTCAAAATTGTGTACATGAGTACAGTCTTCTTTTAATACATTACCTATCCTAAACAATGCTCTAGCACCTGTCAAATAAAGCCGGTACTGCAGTTTTAAAGCTCAAAGCATTCTCACTTCACACGCAGACTTGTTTGTCCATTCAGAGATGCCATGGTAAAAATGGTGGCGCACGCAGCTGACATATATCTGCACCCATGTCAAGTTGATATAAATGGCTCATTTTCTGAAAATAAAAACATAACAGTTATTTTAGTAAAGTGATTAGATTAAAATAGAAACATGGTTTTTGATGATATACATTTTTTTGCCATTGACATTTTCATGGTTTCTGGATCTGTGGTTTGTTTTGATTTCTGATCATCTTTGGTTTCTGGTCTTGCTTGTCTTTCAGTCCTCTTGTTGTCTTGCTTCCTGTTTTATTTGTAGAGTTTATCTCCTTGAGTATTCTGTTTACTCTACTTCCTGTTCCCTGCATCTGATTAATTGTCATACCTGCTTCTTGTTTGTTATTTAGATCCTCAGTATTTAAGCTGCCGGTTTCTTTTGTCCTTTGCCGGTTCATTGCGTTGTGTTAGCAGCGCTTTTGTTGTGCTGTGTTATGGTTGTTTCCAGTTCTGCTTTTTGTTTAGATCAGCAATTCCTAGTTTTGCAGCGTTTGGTTTTATTAAAACATTTTTATTCTTCATCCACCTGTCCCTTATGAGTCCTGCATTTGGGTCCAACTGACGGACATAGTTTTGTTACAAGCTGTACCTTTACCTTGATTTAGCTTAGTTGAGTTTAACAAGACTGGAGGCAGAGCAACAGCTAAGCTGGTGGGCTGGCATTGTTTACATTTTGCCCTAGTTTATGATAGATTACTCTAACCATCTCCCAGGATTATATTTGTTGTATGCACATCCAAATGCAAGATCATCTAATTTAACGGTAGGCCATTACGTAAATAAGCGTTTGAGCTTCTGGTTTCCAAAAGCTAATTTGTATTAGAGACAAGTTTACATTTTTCCACCTCACTCATTTTAGGAAAATGAACCATTTGAGACTGAATAAAATACTAAAAGGTACTTGATAAGAAACTGGATTTTCATGTCAGGAGTTTTACATTTGAAGCTAATTTCAGGGATTGATGCATCTGATTTGTGCATTGATAGTTAGTTTACTCAATTCCTTTCATCTTCTCTGTCAAGTGATCACTAACTGCCTTTTTTGTTACACTAATTTAGCTTTTCATCTTCATCAGTCATGATCCTTGTTGATCCTTGTAATGAGGGGAGCCACACAAGGGTTTTGTTTTTTTTTTTTTTTTTCAGCTGTTAAAAACAGTAATTTTCCATCATCTTGGTGTATAAAAATCTTTTCATTTGGGATATAAAGAGGTTGCACCAGACATGAGTAGGGTTATTTCTTTACACATTGCTACACTGTTATTCCCCCCCACCCCTGGCTATAGGGGGGAATTCTGAAAGAGTCTGCTGGGGTTGTTAGATTTTATTTCATGGCCAACCTCAGGGACCTTCAACATTTATTCTGCTCCAGGGAAGAAGTCTATTGCTGACTTCTGACCAGATAGAGGAGAAAAGGAGCATGGAGTATAGTAGTTATTGTGAGTAAAAAGAAAATAAGTCGCTGTATTTTGCTCTTTGAACAAATTCATAGTGAAAAGAAAAAAATGATAATTTACACCATATTTACAAAGGCTGTTGGTGCTTTACAGTCTTTCTTATTGATACCTTTCATATGTGCTCTGTATAGTTTCTGTATTCAATACAAACTTAAATGGTGTAATATACAGCCTTTGGAAAATTCTAAAATCTTTGTTTCTGATCCATGTACAGACTTGGGAAATATAATTGTTGTCAACATTATATCCTCTTACATCTTCCTTTTTCTATATTGCGATAATTTTGGTAAAAGTCACTGTTGGTTTGCTTTTGTTAGCCTCCCACATAGTCATAAAGCCATCGTTACATCTGGTAACTTTTGTTGTCTGTGATCTTTTTTTGAGGCACACACAGAAACTCATCACAGCAAACCCTGTTGCTAACAAACTTTGTGCTGCTTTAAAGTATAAAACTTCACAACAATGGGTGATGGGGTAGTCTCTACTTTGATCAATTGCTTTGGAAAAGGATAATGAAGCTCATCCTGAAACATGCTATTTATAATTTTTTATTTTTTTTACCCTTTATTTGCAGCATCCTGGGTCCTGCACTAACATTCAGAGTTGGGACAAACCCAAAAAACGTGTCCACTGCAGATCTGGTTCAAGTTGCAGGTAAGAGCAGGGCATGATTTTCCTTTCATCACCTTTACACAGCGATCCTATTGACAGCCTTCATTGTGATTCATCTCGTTTTTACAAGTTAGAGCTTTCTGTCACCTTCTGGGCTTCAGTAAATGAGAACACAGATTAGTCTCTCCAGATACAGTAGATGCGCTGGTGTTCATCATGTTCAGACAAACCCCTGTCCCTAAGAAGATTATCAACAGTGTGTGATGACAGATGACCATCAATTACAGAGATGATGAGCCCAGTATTCACACTTACTGCTTCTAAACACACATACTCGTACAAAGTACACAGGGCAGTTTATGGTCATCTGTTATGTCCAACAGGCTGACAGGTTGAAACAGGTTGGTACAGTCCAATCAGTCAGAGTCTATACTGCTGTGTATGCCTGCATGTATGCACTTGTTTGATGTAGACTGATGGAGTGCTGTCAACCACAGAAAGGAGGTTATCAGTATGCACTGTCTTTGCTCCCCTCATCATTGTCTGGACTCTGGTGAGCCTGCCGTTGGTGCTAGCATGTGTGCGTGCGTGAGGTGTGTGTTGGATGTGCGTCGGTGTCCTTGCTTTGGTCGGAAATGACTTTGAGAAGAACAGCAATACTCACGACAGTCAATATCATCCAATATCAGCCCAGTGGAATCAACATGGTGGTGTTGTTATTGGCAGAAATGTATTGCTGCTCCAGTTTTTCTATTCAGCAACATTTTTTTGGCTCCAGCTCGTTTCCTATTACGGAGGTGCTGAATGATGGCTGATAATACAGAAAGGTGGAAGAAAGGTGGGCAAGGGGTTTTTAGTTTTGGATCAGCTGGAGTCTGCCACCAGTTTTATTCCTCACTTTTCCAATGTTTGTTGCACAAAACAATGACATGAATATGTGCATCAGGTACATTTGTTCATCTATTCTGAATATTTTTCTTGTTCTTTTCTTTTTTACCTCCACATTTCCTTTTTGTTTCTCCTCACTTGTGTGGCTGACTTTGATGAGTTTGCGTGTGGTGAGAGCTAATGACTGGTGTGAGCAAGGCTGAAATGTCAGACCAAATGTTATGTCAACATGATCATGAGCCTGACCCGTATTGATGAATTATGAATGGAACCCACCTGAATAGTAATTTGTATAAGCGGAGGGAAGGACTTGGTTTTGATATATTGCTCTTTTACCCCAAATGAACATGAGTTGCAGCTGTGAAATACATTTTAGAAATGTCTCATGGAGATAGTACAGGTGGAACCTCCTGTCTATTCCCTCCCGCCATTGACCCTATACCAAGTCTTGCATGAGTTTCATCCTCTGCTGCTCCCCTGTGAAGCAGACTATATTTCCCACCCTCTTCCTGATATTCCAAACAGGCTGAATGATAATACTTTTCTAGCTGTTTTCCAGCACCAGAAAGGAAAAATAAATAATTTATGATGTTGAATTCTAGGCGATATGGCAAAGGTGTGGCAATTATCAAGTAGTTACAAGATTGTGGGTGAACAGCGTGGTTTTAGTGTAGTCTGAAAATCAAACTGACACCCACATGCAGTGGCCACCTGGGTAATCCTGGCTGACCTTTGCCTTATGTGTGACTGTGCATAAATGACATGGCCTCCTAATGAACTCATCAAAACCCCTGCTGCATTCTGTACCCAGCGTGCTGCAGAGGGCCAGCTGAAAAGCATAAAACTAAGAATGATTCATAAAATCCTGCCAGTTAATAACTACTAAAACACAGATAATCAGCCATTTATAATCACTACGCAAGTATTCAGTTATTCCCTAGAATTCTACTTTACACATTTGTTTTCATCAGGGTCCACTAATGATTAACCCTTTTTAATTGTCTTATTTCATTAATTTAGTTTCCTGAAACCAGGTGAATTTGTTTAACACTCATAGAATATATATATAAAAAATACGTAATTCTGCTGCTGATCATTTTCCCAAATGACCACCATGTTTCCACTCTACTTTGTGCATTAGACAAATTCAAGAACCTGGAATTGAAACTGCATTAATGGTTAATCCATTATCACAGCTGTAGCCATAGTTTTCCTGTTTACTAACCAATGAATGTGTCAGTATTACTTAGAATATTGGATACTTTTTCTAAAGCCTGCAGCTAGCAATTATTGTATTTTCATTAGAGATTAATTGGTGTTTACAAAACTTGAAGAAAACCGAAAGAAATGCCTCATACATGTTCAGAAAGCTCATTTTAAAATGTCTCATTTTGCCTTAAAACCCACAAATGTTAATTAAACAGCAAATCAAATGTTCATTGTTTACTTATTGCTGATTTTCCTGTTGATTCATTGTTTTTCAATGCTACTTTATCTGATTACAGTATTTCTATTACTGATATTTACTTATTTTGTTTGTGTCTTAGTTTTTAGATTTTTGTCTCTACAAGGTCAAAAATGTGAGAAATGTCTCAAGTTCTTTGAGTCACATATATTATATATTAAAGCTCCACTGGTGTTACCTTGACTGTACTCTGCAGTGTCTGAAAGAGATTAATATGGCTTTGCTACATTCTACTGTCCATCTATCTGCCCATCAGTTCTATTTGATGTGTTCAATGCCCCATTGAAAAGAATAGACAAAGAGACTCAGTTGAAAGGCATGGACAGTATAGAGGAGATTTGATAACTCATTGAAAAGCATCTTTTAGGCAGCAGGTTCTTAGCGGCTGTGTGGTGAAAGGCCTGCTGGGAGGTCTGACTGTATTAGTGGAGGTAGAGGCTCTTGTGTTCTGCTCAACTGGAAAACCGCAGGACAAAGACCTGCACTGCCTAATCCCTGCTCGGCTGCAAAACAAAAGAGAAAGCTGCTGCTTTATCAAAACTACAAGACATTCTATGTGTCCGTGTTTGTGCGTGCGTGTATGTATGGATGTGTGAATGTTGCTGGTTTTTTTCCTTTCTTTTTTTTTGGGTGGGGTGGGGGGGGGTTCTTCAGCTGCGTTCATATTGTGCCAAGAAAATGATTTATACAATATTTGATGAAGTGGCAGCCAAGCTGTTAAAGGCAATGTTGGAATGTGTTGTTTAGAAGTCTACTTTTTTGCTGTCTTGCTTCCTCTCAGTGATTTCTAAACATGTAAATCACCTTCAGTAGGGGGAAAATAGATCTGCCAGAACTGCTTTTGCTCATTGTGAAGTGACGTTTTTGAAGCTGATGATGGATTTGATCCACTTACACATTTGGGCCCTTCACAACCAGTAGGCCTATGTGGTTTTCTGTCTAAGAAGGTTGTTTTTGCTTCACAAAGTGTTGTTGTATTATTATGTCTTGCAATCATTTTTAAAACTGATGATAAAGATGTGTTTTTGCTGCTGTTATTATAACTAGGATCAAATTTATTTAAGTGTTTGGTATTAAAAATCCAGGGCTGATGACTTGGATGGTGTCTACCAATTGAGATCAGGATGTCCAGGTTGTGTGAGTGGATGTGTGTGTGTTAAGAGCGGCTGTAGGTGGTGGGTGGGAGCTGGGTGAGGATACTCCTATTGTCTTGGCTGTCATGGCTGGGCGACCCCAGAGCCCCTTAGAGGCCTCAAAGGCCCCAGAGGCCAGGCCATAGCAATGAGTCCGCAGGCCCCCGGGCCGTGAGAACCCCAGTCTTGGTCAATGAGCGCTGGGATCCTAGGGACCTTGGGGGCAACTTGCTGGGCCATCTGGAGCAGAAAGCAGAGACCCTGACACACGGCTGTCACCCGAGGGAGACACGCAGAGAAATGGACGTAGACAATGTCTGCCCCCATGTTTCCGCCTCTGCTTCTGTCTCTCCGTTTCACACATACAAGCACACGTTCGGCCACATGTAAGTGAAAAAATGAGAGTGGTCAGTGAGAAGGACAGTGGTGATGAGAAAATTCCTGATTCATTTCGTCAATTACCTGTTAATGAACATCTAGAATTTGTGTTTTTCCTAAAACTAAAACAAAGCAGAAAAAAATCTTGAAAGAAATTGCTAAAATTGAACAACTCTCCATCCTCCAACAAAGCTGTCTGACAGATAAAAGTTAAAAAAAAAAGGAAACATTGATTAGATGAAGAGTGACATCACTAATGTCTCTACTTTTCTGTTACTTGGAGACAAAGGAAACATGCTGTGAACAGTGTATGGCCTTATTTATGATTTGGGGAAATTGTAGTAAATAGTTGTTTGACTGCATATTTAGCGTACAGGCCAACATTACTGTGCTTTTGGGTTTGTTTCCCAGGAAACCAGTCCAAAAACCAGTTATCACTTTCTTTTAGCTCAGTTTTTGGTCTTTACTAACTCTGATGATGAATTATTTCAATTGCAATCAAGCTACCTGTGGCTCCCAGTGCTGTGCAGGTGGATTTTTTTAATTTGCTTTGTATGATTTTTTTTTCTTCTTCAATTGACTGCATCTGAAAATGATGCTGTAAACACTGGATAGGTAAATGTAGAGCTAAACTTCGAAAATTCACTTGGGAGCTGAGTCAGTCACTATATTCTACATCACCATTAGAAATTACATTTTTTTTTAAGATACTTTTGTAGATCATGCTGTGGTTAAAGGGGTCCTTGTTATTTCATCATGTTTTGTAGGTATATGACTTTTACTACTGACTCAGAATGAAAGGCCGTGAAGATGACTACCTGTAGTGCAAGAGCTTGGTGGTCTAGTAGCCAGGAACCTCAGTCATTGTTCCATTTACTGTTTCAATCAATGACTGCCTCTTATTGAACAGGATTTACAAGATTGGAATTATTGTCTGTATTAATGTTATGACCACTATGAAAAACTGATTGTTCTTACGCTCATGTTGAATTAACCACTGATTGGACACTGCACACTAACTCCTATCCCTTTTTGAGGTGCAAAGCAGTAGGGTTTTATACGATGTGGTGTGGAGCTCGATTTCGTTATCATGTGTGCTCTTTTTAACCAACAGTCTTAATAAATGGGCCTTTAAAAGATCAAATCAAGTGTCATATGTTTAATGTACAATATCTAAAACCTTAAAACACAGCAGAGAGATATTTTGTACATAAAGATAAACTATGATAGTTTCTAACCAAAGCAGCCAATCTCACAGCAAAACATGATATAGTCACACAAATCAATTCATTCTTGTCAAAACACACAATCTTAGTAGATTTTTTAGTGCTACAAGACACACAGAAAAAACCTTGCAACCTATACATTTCAACCTACTGTCAACACATTTTGTGAAGTGACTGTTGGATCTAATTTAACAGGTGGAAAAAATGTTGCATTTGGATGTTTGAGGTGTTGGATAGTAAAACTTCACTCATGAGCAGAACTGTTTGATGCCTGTCCCAGCCACTGATGTTCAATTTCAAATGTAGTTTTATTCTTTAGAAATTTTATCTTTTTTTGCTTTGGTTAAGGTTCGACATAAAAAACTATATTATCATGGCTAGGGAGGCATTGTGGCCTGCATTAAAACAGACACTGTAATAACACATTGCATCCAAATATCCATCTGAATCACTGGCTGCTGAATCACACCCAGCTGGCTAAACACACAAAATATATCGGACACGGAAACCAGACTACAAAACTTTTCTCTATTTTCTTGCTTTTACACAAGGTTGGCATTTTAGTGAATAGAAAGTTTAGCTTTTCATTCACTGAATAATGTTCTTCAACCACAAAGTCCCCCACAATTTTCACTTTCGATTTTGCCGCCCAGTTTTGACCCTTTTGTTTTGAACTGAGATTCTGCAACAACAAAAGAGTCAAATATTTGATGTGTGGATTAATACATTAAATAAACTGAATGATCCAAAGTTTTTTTTTTTTTTATGGTGTAAGTTTTGACTGATGCTTATATTTCTCATTATGCCTTTGCTCTATACTTTTAATGATATAGTACTGGAAAAATGTAGTGAAATTGTAAATGGTTTGCATTTCTGCAATGTTTTTCTAGTTTCAAAGTAATTTACATTACAAGCCTCATTCATCCTGGGACTCCAGTTTGAAGCTATAACACAACCTTTTCTTAATATCCTTGTTTACTTCCATTCATTCTTCTTTTGGTTTCCCTCCCTGTTAACACATTATGACTTTTTAGCTAAAAGTTTCATATTGGTACTTCTTAGTTGAGATAAAGAATAAAAAGCCTGGATGGGGTTATGAAAAGATCAGAGTCTGGGCTAAAAAACATTATGTAACATATTATTATGTCACACACACCATTTTGTGCATTGTCAAATAATGTGTCATGTCCCTGTGTAGTATAGACCATTCTCAATGATGTCCCATTGTTCGTTGCACCGCCATGTTGGGTCGCTCCTGCTATCGAGTAACTAAACTGTGTCTCATCAAGAATGGCCCTAGTGGACTTCCTACTTTCCAATCCAATTCATGTTAATGTATGTTAACTAAGCTCTAAAACTGCCCACTGACGTATATATTGCTACCCCATTTAGCTTACCTTGATATTAACAATTACTAGTCAATCAATAGTTGCACTTCTCAGGCAGAATTTTATATTTAGATATGAAAATATTGTGGCAGGATGGGTATTAGATCTCCAGCTGTGGAAAGTGCTCCAGACAAAATATTTATTCTTCATGACAAACCTGAATGAGAACAGCAGGCGCAGATAGCGTTAATGCGTTGTAAAAAAAATGAGGGGTGTCTCCATGTTATATTTAGGAGTTAGCGTTAGAATTACTGTGAGAAAACATTGCTATTTTTATGACTGTTCTGTTTATTGAGACCACGGAGGGAAATAAAAGTCTGTAACATTTTATCAACACTGGAAACTATCGTCACCATTTACACCGCGGTGGAGTTGAATTTGTTGAATATCAAACCAACTTCACAGCAGTCAGACTTAAACTGAGAAATTTTAGACTTTTGTTCATTTGCTGCTTAACAAAAACATGGTTTACATATAAACTTACTGTTTGCCCTCCTGATTACACATGAACAATGTTTTTGCTTCCATTCCTTGTTGCATCAACAAGAATTAAACAAATGAACAGGACTGCTTTCTTCTTTTTTTTTACTTTAATATAATGCTTGCTGTTGTCTTTGAAAAATGTCCGGAGTGCAGACAAACATGAAGCTGGATGGGACATAGGGTGCGGAAAGACAGGAAAGTCAAAATTAGCCTCAATTAGATGTCCATTAACATCAGACTAACCTGAAGTGACTGTTCCCGGAGCGCTAGAACGTTAGTAATGGATTGTCTTTACTTTTTCAAAGATACATATATTGAAATTATACCAGCTCACCATAAATATACTTGGAAAACCTACAAAACCGATTTTTTGTTTAACTTATCACCAACACAGCTGCTACACAGCCGAGTGTTTTCCGATGGCTTCCCGTTATATCGTTTGATGGCAGCAGCCCATTTAGCCTGTCATTTAGGTTCAGAAGACATTTGTAAAGTTAAAACCCATCCTTCGGATGTTGATTGGAACATCGAAATGCACAGCACAAATGTACTATCATTTTTTTCGACGCAAAAAGTTAGCTGTAGCAGCCGAGCCGGTAGCAGTATGCCTGTTTGTCTTTTTGCCGGCCACAGATATTGCCGACGTGCAAGTCACGTGTCAGTGACGACAGCTGAGAATGGTCTATAGTGTATTGAGCATACAGTAGACAGATCAGAGCGCTACTGAGTTTTATACATTGCAAGAATCTTCACTAATAACCTTTATGAATGACATGATCACATTAAGATCAGCAGGTTGGCCATGGATTATGATCCAGGGCCAGTTACTACTTGTTATCTGTCTTTCCCCCTATTTAGCTGTCTGTGCTTCTCTAATTCCATCAAAAGAAAAACTGTAAGATCTTCAAAAACGTTTAAAGTAACCTAAACATTTAGTAAGTAAATGTAAAATGTACTAAACTCTCTGTTGTTTTTCTCTAAAGAAAAAAGCGAGCCAGCTTATATATAACCAGCTTCCTTTTCTTTGTCACCCCATTGTGTGCCTGCCTGGTTCTGTCTGTCTGTTTTGCCCATCTTTCTGTGAAAGGACCTGTGGTACTCTCTCTGATCTGCTGTGAGGCACACACAATCACACACACGCAATCTTCCAAATACACACCCTTGCAGACATCTCTACACTGAAAACATAGTAGCTGTGACTGTGTGACGATGCTAGCTCCCATTTCAGTGGTGAGTGGTAGTCTTTTCCAGCTGAGCAGATTAGCATAGATCTCCCACGCAGACAGAGTTGACCTTCACTCTGGTAAACACTTGTCAAAATGCCAGCGATAATTACCTGCTCTCTTCACAAACAGCGCTATGGTTTATCCACCTGCATCTCAGGCGTGGAGGATGGATGTATAGCGTCATGGCTGCCTGTTTTTGGGCATATGCACTGCTTGCAAAGGTAATTTAAGCCACAGTGATTCCTGTGCAGCACATATGTGTGATATTTTAATATTTACTGTTCAGAAGTCAGGCAAGCCGCCAGAGGTTAAGAAATAAGTGTGAATTAAATTTCATGAATGTTGCCACTGCTTTCAGTGCTCCTTGACCCATATGGCTGAAATGAAATTAGTTTTGTCAGCATGGGTTTGCACTATCAAGAAACATGTCAAGCAAACCTGATTTTTTTCTTTCTTTTCAGCAGAGTGCGGCGGCATCTATGTCAGATGCCTTATTGTCTTTGTGCTCATGCCTTAACATCTGTATCAATGAGCGCAGAGATCAGAAAACAACAGGATTCCTTTCTCCCCGTTTTCCTCCCTTCCCTTCCCCACCCTCCATTGGCACTCTCCCCTCTCCCCCTCATCACTGGCTGCCCTCTCTGGTTGAGTGCATGAATGTGCTCAGTTCGGTGATCAAAGTCTTCCTCCGTCTCTTCTCCTCCATTGCCCTCGGCTCTGCGAGTGAGTGTGTGAAAGAATACTCTGCATCCATGTGTGTGTGTGTGTGTGTGTGTGTGTGTGTGTGTGTGCGTGTGTGTGTGTGTGTGTGTGTGTGTGTATGTGTGTCATTCGGCTAGAAGCCCAGCTCTCAGTCATCTAAACCGTCACTCTCGCTATCTTCTTTCAGTCTCTGTGGTACCTTTTCCAGGCTCCCTTTGCATCATCTGCCTGCCTGCTAGAGGGCAAACACAAACACACGCATATATGTATCTATACACACACACATAAATATAAACTTGCAATGATGCTTATTCGATATGACACATCTCACTTTCCTGTCTTATGCATTGTTGATCCAAGAAAACTTCACTCTCCACTGCAATAGCTAATTTATTCATGCCACACATGCACGCATTTGTGTGCATATGTGTGTGTGTGTTTGCTGCAGGGCAGCCAGATAACCAGAGTTGTATGACTCACAGTAAACTGCTAAATGTTGTGCTTGTCTTTCAGCAGGAACTCTCTCTACCAGGGTGTAAAAGCATCTTTTTATTTCCAAGGTCATGATGCCTCATCCTCTTTGCTTTTTACTTCTTCTGTATCCTCTAGTGCCTCCAGAAACAAAAAACATCTCATATTGTGAAGGAAAGCTATTAAAGTGGCTCTTATAGGCCATTCTCGCATCTGTAAATCAGCCTTAAACATCTTGTTTTCATCCTTGTCCCTGGCCCTAAGTGTTAGCTTTGTCACCGCTGACTGTTTGTACTCGTCGCAGTGAAAGGAGTCGTGTGCAAACATTTTCTGTTGTGCTGTGACTAAAAAATGTACCAACAGATGAATTGGGCTGTGTCTCTCACTTCCGTTTTATCATGTTAGTTGTTCTATTTCCAATTCTTGCCATTCCTTCATGTTTTCCTGCTCTTCCTCTCTCCTTTGCCTCAATATTATCTCTGCACCTTTAGTGCAGGGTCAGGGCTGCACTGCTCTTGTCAACATATTTACTGTGTCAACACTGCTGTTGCGAGGCAGCTGAAGACAGTAACAGGTGCCTGTCAACAGCCAGCCTGATCTCTAGTGCATTAAAGGATCTTTGCTGTAGACGAGGATTAGTGTCGCCTGGCATTGTTTATTTGCTAATTCCATCTCCAAGGTATTTGTGGAAAATAGGCATGAATAATTGAAAGTGATTTCCAGTGGACAAAACGAAGCTATCAGCGAATGGAGGGAGATTAATGAGTAGGGGGTGAAACACAACGCAAATTGGAACAACTGCGCAACCTTTCTCAGACATCCGCAGAGAGTTCGTAAACAAAAATTGAATATGCATTGTCTCAGAGGTGGATAAAAGCTTTGAAATGGGAAATGGACACGGATCAGGAAGGAAACACAGAAATATGTTTAAATGTGAAATGTGTCAAAGCATCATGCGGAGGATTTAAGTTGTTTTTTGCTCATCAGCTTTGAGCATTTCTAAACTGAATCAGCACCGTTTGTCTTAAAATGTGGTTGGATAAAAGCACAGATTTCTTTAAGGCTATTAAATGTGTGTCTAAATACCTGAATGTATTACTTCAAAGAATAATTTCTGCAATAATTGGTTGTTTTTCTTTCATATATTTCTGACAATACAGAACCATCTTGTTCAGTAATATCAGATCATACACATCTATTTAATATATCAAGGACAAACTTTCTCCTGCTGCTCTGTTGTTCTTTAGTCTTAGAGATGGCCCACAGAAAAACGGACCCCATGGTTACTTGAACAGTTTAGTTAAGCTACAGTTAGAGCACTACCAACATTTAACTAACAATTTCTGTTTCTATCTATATACAGTCATTAGGAAGACGCGTTTATCCAAAGCGACTTACAATTGAGTACACTAGTGATGCTAACACTGGAAGCAAGGAGGGTAACGTGTTTTGCCCAAGGACCCAACAACAGACAGTTAACCTTCAGGTCATTGGGCAATCTGCTCTACCACCTGAGCCACTACCGCTCTATAGTTGTTGTCCACTTCCTGTTTTTTGTTCACATAAGCAAACTGAGATCTATGTTTTTAGGTGGACTATAGTTCGCTTTTTGATCTGCATCATAGTTCGATTGCACATTCACACCTCCCCGCAAAAAACGAACTTTCTGATGAAATGAACTGGGATTCAATTTAGAATCAGCATAATCACTGAAATATGTCTTACACGGCAACACTGTGGACTTTGAGAGAACGCTTTCAAGACTGTTTTTACATTACTTGTATTTATCAGATCATGCTGCAGATGATTCTATTAGAGCAAACTGACATTCTGGGGATGTTTTAAGTGAAACTGACAGGAAGTATTAATGAGCTACTTTTTAGTCACAGTTATTGTTATGATTAAGTGATTCATTGAGGATTGATTTGATGGGGAAGGAATGAGGTTGTGGAATATGGAGAACTTCTGGTCAGAGGGAACCCAAAGAGCTTGATTCAGGGTAGAGGAACATCTTTGGAGGCTTCAGCTCATTGACCTTGGTACCAATAATGGAAAGAAAAAACAGCTAATGAAGAGGCAAGAAATGGTTTGGATGAAGAAGGGCTTTCTTCCTGAATCTAGTTTACAACTTCAATTCTGGGTTGCTAGTCTGACGTTCAGTCTCTTTGACAGCTTTATCCTTTTCTTGGATATTTTGCTTTTCTATATTCACATTAAAAAAACAACCTTTTTTCAACTTCATGCTCATTCACTGATTAGTTTCAGGCAACAGAGGTGGTTAAATTTGTCCACCAAAATGATTTGGTTATAAGTAGTTAAAAAAAATCATAAAATGCAATGTTCTTTGACATCTGCAAAATTGAGTAAAGCAAGTGTGAATTTTGGAGTGTTTTTTTGAAAATTCTCGGACATGCTTATTTTATTGATATTTATGTTAGTTAAATAATCAACCAAGCCCCAGCTGAGGGGCTGGATGGCCACTACTCCCTGATTGTAAAAATCTTATTGATGAATTTTCTGAATTATTGTCGGTTATCTCCACTGATTTTAACCACTTTATCTTCACGGGGGATTTTAACATTACAGATCGTAATGCCAAGGAATTTTATTCTACATTGGACATGTTTGGTTTATTGCAACATATAAAAAAATGTACCCACGCTCACAGTTGAATTTTGGACCTGGTTATTTCTAAAGGTGTTGATATTTCCTCTGTTGCGATCACTGACTTGGCGTTGCCTGACCATTTTTGTGTTTTCTTTGACTTACTGATCACTCAGAAAGTTCAATCAACCTGCTTCTCAGTGAGGAAAAGATGCATCAATGACAGAACAAGTGTTTACCGAGGCCATCACTATGTTACCAACAACAAGTGCAGAGTCAGTTGATGAAATCTTAGATAATTTCAAATAAAAAATCTTGAATGTAATGGATGCTGTTGCACTGATAAGAATCAAGAGCACCTTGAGGAAACAGAAAACACAATGGCAAAACACCAGTATGGTCAGGAACCTTAAGAAAGAATGCAGGAAAACTGAGCAGAAGTGGAGAAAAACCAAACTTCAGATTCACTATGAGCTATGAGCAACATGTACTCTGGACATGATACCATCCAACTTTTTAAAATCAGTTTTTACTTCCGCAGAAAGTGACCTTCTACTTATTGTAAACAGCTCACTGGCAACAGGCACTTTTTCCAAGTCCCTAAAGATAGCTGCCATTAAGCCACTCCTAAAGAGAAGGACTATATGCCTCTATAATGAACAACTATAGACCTGTCTCTAACCTCTCTTTTATATCCAAGATCATTGAGAAAGTTGTATTC
>JAOXYM010000019.1:9903626-9917651 GCA_028567055.1 Leptatherina wallacei
GGTTATGATATAATTAAACATCACAGTTTTTGTTCAATTGCCAAATATATTGTTTAGCTTAGGATTTTATCACAGTCGATTTAGGTCAATGTATAAAATGGATTAACTTATCTTCACTGTGCTGTGTTATTACAGGGCAGTATAGTTTGGCTTAATCTATTACCATCTCTGTTTCAGGGAGAAAAAGCCCTCTGGCTGGTTTTTATTTCTGTCCATTAATCTAAAATCTAAACTAATTGCATTAATTTCAACTGTGTTAAAATGCTTAAATAATATGGGAGGAGAACTTGTTATTGTGAGAATAGGAAAACATACAAGTGCATAGCTGGTTGTTGTGTCCTGTTTCAAAGGAGATTTAAGAACTAACCCTGCCCTGCAGCAGAGGGATCGCTGGTTCAAATCATGTCCTACATAGTGTTTACGGGGGAGTAGTAGCCTAGTGGTTACAGAGGTGGGCTTGGGTCTAGAGGACCAGGGCTCGCATCCCTGCAGTGCCAACATGCGGGAGCCACTGTGGGGTTCCAGTGGCCCCCAACCGCCCCAACTGCTCCCCAGGTGCAGAAAACACGGCAGCCCATTGCTTTACTAGAGATGGGTCAAATGAAGAGCTAAATATCTTTATCGGGACAAAAAAACATTGTTTAATTATTCTTTTCTTTTTTTCCCCTAATTTTGTTGTGTTTCTGTGATTCCTTACTTTTTTATTTTACTGCCACTCGGCAAATGGTTACAGTTAATAGTTAAAGTACATCTTTACGTTTAGGTATTCAAAAAAATGTGATCAGGGTTAGAAATTGTCATAAATGACAGTTTAATGACCATTGATCCACGTTCCCCTTACAAGATATAACACTACCTGAAAGAATACAATTGCCCACTAAAATGAATTCACATTTCATTTTTTTTAGCCTGGATTATGACTCTGTATAATTTGGCAAGTGGTCAAATATTCCTGTTTAACAACCTCTGCTGAGAGTGGGTAGCTCTTTGGCAACCAATCCATCTGATTAAACATCTTCCCTCGGAAGACATTGAGACTTTATTGTTTGCACCCAAAAGAAATGTTTATGTCAGTAAAATGTGCCATGACTGATGTCAGTGTGTCATCAAACATTTGATGCTCTCTTATGTGGACATATATATCTGTAGTAATTATGTCTGTAGTTCTTTAGCCGAATTCCAAACCATCCCCATGACTTAACTTGGGCCCACTCTTTGATTTGCCCAGGTAAGAACCCTTTTTTTTTTAAGGAAGGAACAATTGCCATCCAGCTTTTCAAACTTGTTTTTTAGTTGGTTTGTCTTCCTTTGGTTCACAGCTGAGTATCAAGTTGTTAAAGCACATTTGGTGTTGAAAGTTTTATAGTTGTGACGGTACTTCCTATCACAAATCTTTATCCTTTAGCCAGAACTATACTGCTTGAGTAGACCTACTGAATGTGTTATATATTTAGATTGTTGATGATGGATGTTATTTTTCTGATCAAATATACATGATTAGCATCAGAGCCCAGCTTCATCCCTCTAACTAATCCTGCTTACTCACCCCATCCTCTCCTTATTCCTGACTTGAGTGATGGCATTTGTGATTCCTAATGACAGTCGGAACAAATCTACGGTAATGAGGTCACATTGAGCCCCTTTTCATTTTTCCTTTCTCTCAAATCACCCTTCACAGCTCTGTACAGTTAACTTGTATTCAAGCTGTAGTGAACCAGCATGAAACAGACCACTTGATTCCTCAAGGAGACATCCCCACACCCAAAATGGTCATTCTGTCTTTATATGTATGTCCCCCCCCAAAAAAAAATTATGCTAGAATTATCCTTGACTCACTGGAGCTCATATCCTGGCTTTATGATAATACCACTTCTGATTTACAAGCCTGCCTTATGATGGCTTTTGCATATTTATTGATTTTTGTGTGTGTTTATCAGTGTGCGTATTTGTAGACATCTGAGCTTTCTCACCTAAGATAATGCAATTATCTATAATAAAACTCAGAAGAAGTATGTGTAAATGCTTGCATGAGCACCTACCTCCACAGGATGATATGTGTTTCTCCTGGCTTAAGCAGGATGTCTGCACCAACACGTCATTGCGATTCGTTCAAGCCATTAGTTTGAGGAGAGTGAATTGTGGATGAAATATGTGTGTGTGTATCTGCAAATACAGTATGTGTACTTGTGGGTGTGCCGTCCTGTGTTTCAGCTTGCATACTCAGTGTGTGTGTGCTCAGTGATGTGGTTAGTAATGTGGAGACCTGCAGGAGATGGTCCGTGGAGAGAGCCTGCAGGATAATTGCTACCGCAGTGACAGGTAGGGCTGCCTCTGTCAGAGTTCCCTCGGTGGGGAAGCAGAGCAAGAGTGTGTGCGTGAACGTATGTATGTGTGCAGCTCTATGTGTCAGCTTTGCTATCCCTTCCTCAGATAAGCATTTCCCCAGTACGCTCCCCTCCCCAGTGGCAAATCTCCAGATGTTTTCATCTTGTATCACACAAACATCAGCAAAATACATTGAGCATCATTTAATCATTCTGATGTATATGCTACAGATCAAAAAACCTGTTTGCACAGAGTTTCATCCAGCTTTAAAGTGCAATGTTGTGTCACGGTAAGTTTCAATTGCAGTTAATGTGTTTAAAGCAATGTTACAGTAACAGAAAGTCTGACAGAAAGTCTGGCTTGTAAAGGTTCATCCAAAGGCTCTCCAGCATGCTGGACTTATGATCACCATGACTGCCTTGTTTACCACATCACTAACTGTAATCCACAAATCTATCTTTCTTCTTTTTTGCACGATTGTCAAGAGTGATTTGCGGTACACATGTCACACATCTGCGGATTGTCGTCTCTGAAAGGCAGCGTTAACAATCTGAGCATGTCCTGGTGAGAATGCAGACTGACATCCATGGGGTTTCTCCCACATCTGGAGGTGTCTGCCATCCAAGTCATTTTCCAGTGCTGCTTCTGTTCCCCGGTCTCCTGCAGTCCATGAAGAATTGGTGTCAGCACCTATCAGAGGCAAAATGCCTATTCTACACAGAGTGTCAGAGCAGCCACAATCTATTAATCAACCAGCCGGCAAAGAAACAGATATCATGAATGTGTGTGGGGCTGTGTTTGTGTGCGTCTGTTGGCTCAAGAGCAGCGGGCAAAAACTCATCTAGGTGTATTATTCCACCATTGTTAAAAGGGGTTTCTAGTAAGGAGGGATGCAATTATAGATGTCATATGTGGTTTGCTTGAAAGGCAAGGTGTCTTTAAAGTGTTTCGTTTCTGTAGTGGACTTAAAGCGCCTGTTGATTGCATGACTGCAGCCATTACAGGAGCTAAGAACAGGGAGCTCCTGTGTAAGCTTTTAACATCATCTATAAACCAGAAAATAGGTTGTGTTATATATTTTACAGCATAGTTCATCAGTTAGTTTTAGTTAGATAGCAAAGGTTCCTTGTGTGTTGTGTTAGGCTGCGTAACAGCAGTTGGCTTGTTGGGAAGCACTGTTGGCTTATCCACAGGAAACAATTGATCGGGGCGTATAAACAGTGAGCCAGCCAGGACCCCCTGCAGTTAACAGCGGGATCCTACCATGTGACAGGCATGGTGCTTTATGATTGGCACTGCTCATTGGACATTTGACTCTAATGATGTCATGGCTATCGTCATGTTGGGTTTAAACAGAGAAATAAGATTGGTTTTCTTTCTGGTTTAATTATTTGGCTTACTGCCCCATATGTCTTTCCAAGGGATTAAATAACTCTAACTGTGTATTAAAGTATGTCTAATTTTACTAGCCGTGTAGATGATCATCAGTGTAAGCTATCGTGAGTGATTTGAGAGCCACAGTACTCTTGTGACACATATCAATCAGTGCAGAAATGATAAGTTGACTGACAGGAAATGAATGAATCACAATTTTCCTCAATTTTGTGAAAGCTCTCCAATCAAAGACAAATACCAAATGTGTAAATGTGTTACTTTTCTGATCATTATGTTCATTCAATTACTTGGTGTAAAGAATGATAATAAAACTATTAAAATATGTTTTTAAAAATCAGCAAAATAGGAAATGACTTCACAGTGTGGGTAAGATATATTTGAGGACTTACAGGAGAACAAATTAGATAAATGAGGAAGAAACTGCAGTACTAATTAACCTTTAGTTAATGAGTGATTAATATGAAAATGTACTTAATTAATAATTAATGAAGGATTTGTTCATTAAGTAACTGATTAACCCTTAACGCTTGCCTAATTATTAAACACTGAAGATAGTAAGTATGGGTGAGTTAGCTGCTTCATTCCCTTCAGAGGATAAACCCTAGACCATGGATGGATGGATGGATGGATGGATAAATGGATCATTATAATAAGCCATAATATAAGAAACACACTTGCATCATACGTAAAGCAGAACCTTGCTTCAGTTGGCAGCTAATAGAAGAGTAATGATGAAAAAATGGTTCAATACTCAATAACAGTTCAATACTTGATAACAGTTCAATATGGTACTCCACTACATGTGAGGAGAACCAAAATGTTTTGTAATTGTAGGTGATTATTAATTATTGATATGTTTCTATGTGAGGTGCTCAAAAATGTAACATTCAACCAGGTAATAATGAATGAATTGTCATATTTTTCTGCTGTTCAGTACCTGGTTCTGAATTAAATCCAGAGCCACTCTTGTCTGGCCACTGGTCAGAACAGTCAACTCACAGACATTCGTAATCATTCCTAATGATTGATCTATCTCAAATAACTCCTTTCTGGGTCCTCCATCACACTCAACAGGCAAGTACTTTTAAAGGATTCATCCATTATTGTTGCACTTTATAATTTGTTTCTTGTTAGTTTCTTGATTAACTAATCATTATGGAGCCCGTGGCACTGTTAAAACAATGTATTATGTCCTTAAACTTCACCCAGAGGTTGAAAAAGAAATGTGTGTTTTACTTAAGCAGAAGAAACTGAATTTATACAGTAATCTGGAACTCTTGCTTGCAAGACTCCAGGAACATTGTCACAAGTGTGACAATCTCAGAATAGCCACTATTATATCATAGTTCATTGTATCATCAAATTCTCCTGATAGTGGACCCCAGCTAGAGTTTTCCACATAATACACCACAAACATTTGAAAATTGGAAGTTTTTGCACATTAAGGAACAAGTGATGCACCACTACTTCTCAGAGCACGACATTTAGCTTTTGTTTCAGAGACATCTCCAATATATGATCCTTGGCTACTTTTTTTTTTCTTACTCATCTTCATTAGGAGTTACTCCAGAACTCATAGCTGTCTTATAGGACACATAAAATGTGTAATTTTGAGCCTATGAATAGAAACTGTTACTGCTACTGGAAACAATAAAGCTATCATAAAAATGTTGGCAGATTTTTTATTTTGGCCCAGAAATAAATCATGTTGGACTTTTGTAAACTATCAGTAAACAATTTAAAGAAATCTTGTCTCTGGGAAGTTTTGATTGCCTCTTGCTGTCTTTGCTGATTTTTGTACTATCTATAAACTGATTTAAACTAATTATTTAATCAAGTTTTTGATTAAATGATGAAAACAAAAATAAGTTTAGTGTAATCTTTATCTGCTGTTATTTCTCATGTTTTCCTCTAATATTTGTATAATCTCCAAATCGACTCCTCTGAATTAGTAAAGTTGTTATACGCCAATGGTTGAATTGTGGTTTGATCAAATATTCCAGCAATGTTGAACTCATTATCTATACAGCTCCTAAAACAAATCTTTCATCGAAATTAGAAATACAGAAGTTATTAAGATGAAAATAGCTCCTTCATATGTTGAAATGACTCAGATGTAGCTTCACATTTGTCTCATTTAATATGCACAGATCTATAAATATGCAAATTAGCTACACCTCTATCTAGACTGCTTTCTTGACTGCAGCTGCACCTGCAGTTTACTCTCTTCTTTCTTCTCAGCTGGACTACACAAGCAAACAGCGAATGTCATGTTTCTAATGTTATAAGAACTTAGTTTCTGATCACTAAGTCCAACACAGCAAGTTGGATAAGCTCCATCTGTTTGTGACGTACGAAACAAACCCTACTTATGTGAAACTGTTTTCTTTAAGATTCCATGACGTTATTTGCTCATGCTGTGACTTCTAGCATAAAAATCCATTATAGATGTGCACAACATGGCTTAAAAAGAAATTATATTTTCATTGCAATATTTTCTTTTTACCAGTGTGATCTTTAATTCAGTGAGCTAAACTGTGAATGAGGTGGAGAAAATAAGATTAACTAGCTAACTGATTTACATTTTGATAAGCATCAGTGAGCAGATGTCAGATGTAAAGGGGTCACATATGTGTTCATATATACATGTAATGAATATGCTTCCTCTCTGCAGTCGGCTCGGTGGTTCTTCATACACTGAGCCTTAAAGGAATATCATTGTTTTTGTTTCTCTCCCAGGATTTTGACTGAAAAATGGGTTGCAATGCATCTTATCTGTCAGGGGGATCAGGTGCGTCTCCCTCTCCTTTCCTCTACCTCCCTCCCTTCCTCTTCTCTCCAGTCTGTACCTCTGATAGGTAGAGACAGCCATCATATGTGCAAGGGGGAAAGTGATGGGCAGAATGGCAACTTTAATATCGGAGCGATTGCCTGCTGATAAGGCTAACGGCTGTGGAGAGGCGTGAGCATCAGCCCTCCTCCGCAATAAACACTTTCATTTTGCTTGCTTGGAGTGACGGATGGAATGATGGAAGTGGTGAATATGGACGACCTAAGGAACAGCAGAGGAAGGGGCAGATAGATGGAATGGATGAGGATGTTATTCAATATTAACAGATCAATCTGAGAGTGGTGAAATATGCATTTTGTCAACTATATACCCCCATTTGGCCAAAGAGGCAGCATAATGATCATGTGACAGCACTTGCTGCTGTGCTGTGTTGAAATACAAAATACTTAGAGCCTGCAGTGGGTGATTTGTTTCCTGATGCTGAATTTATATGGCCTCTAACAATTACAACCCTGTCGTATATCAGAAAAATGAATATATATGTTCATGACTTTAAGCTCTGATGACTTCATGATAATCATTTGTGAATTGTTATTAAAATCTATGACATGCAGTGCACAATGGCCTCAGTTTTCAACATATGGCAGAGAAAATCAACATTTTAATCAAACTATATTTCACCAATATAAATTTTTAAGCACGAGTGGTGCAGCTATTTGAAGGTCATATAACTTAAATGTATGCAAGGTCCCTTATGAGGTTTTGAAGTGTGTCTCTGTTCCTCGGCTTAACAAAGGCGGTTTGAAGCAAACATTTTCCCACTGCACTTCTAATGTTCTACAACACCTGTACTTTTATAAATAAGTAATGAACCATGACAACAGTTGAAAAAATTCAGAGGATGAGGCTGAAATATCTTGTGGCTATAATAAATCTACTTTATGGAATCCATAGTACCTCAGCTATTTCATAATTTGGTTAAAATTCTGAATTAAATGGGGTTATTAATGCAAATGAAGTAAATACAACAGTTTTCCTTAATCAGCTCCTACTATAAAAAAACAACCTGCAGAGCAACTTTTGTCTTAACTGACGGTGCAGCCAGACATAACAATTGCAACTGAGATCTGATTTCATGTTGGACGTGGTGGAAGTGTTTTTTCCGCACAATAGCAGGGCATAGAAATATTGATTACCTTGTTGAGAAATGTCATTATTAGACATTTGCATTCACTTGCAACTGATTAAGTAGTGGAAGAAAAAAATGTTGTGGACATATTTTGTCTGCAAAATATCAAATATATAAAGTTGAAATTGGTTACGGGCATGTACTTTTTGTGGATTCCTTGTGCATGTGCAGGAAATTTGAATAAAGGAATAATGAACCAACTTAGTTACTGAAAAGCAGGGAAATGTAAATTATATTTTTAGAAAGGGTTTCATTTTAAAGTGTTAGTAATTCTCAATATTTCTTGGCTCAATCTGATTTGGAAACAAAAAGAATCAAATATGCTGCAAGGATCAAATCCAGACATTAGAAATCAAACTAAACAGACTCAGGCAATGTCTATTAAAATGGCTGGAGGAGCCTCTCTGAAATCGGAGCTGACATCTCTTTTCCACAGCCTGTCAGGAGTATTTGGTCGCTAATTTGAAACCTACAAAATCCTTGTGTGTGCATCTATGAGCAGAGTAAGAGAAAGAGAGTGAGCTCCAGTGGGAGGTTAATAGAAGAGGTGACCAAAAAGAGATGCTAGGCTGTTATCTGTACAGCCTGTGAAAGAACAAGCAATCCATTGGCTGGATTGTAACTGCAGCCCCAATCCATCCAGTCACCAACTAATGAGCTTGGCAAGTTCATTGTATTTACATTTAAAGTGGCTGTTGTGGGACTATCCTTCCCCTCAAGTTGATTGGAGAGTTTCTAGCTTTGATTCACAATGACCTTCAGGCTTCTTTAGTTTTACTATAGGACCGTTAATGTCAGCTTGTCAGTCAAACCTGAGCTGCTGCCACTGTGACACGTATGTGTTGATTCTCAGCTAATCTTTCGTAGGTTGACTCATGACGTGTTGCAACCCCAGAGGGGTCCTCATTAAGACCAAAACGTTGTGTGACCTTTAAGCAGCTTGGCCTTCCTCCACCACCTACGCCCTCGCCCAGCTGGGCCCAATTACCTCTCTCATTACCCCCTTCCTAAACAGCGCAAGGACAGAGCAGGTACTGGAACTATCTACGGTGAGTCAATATGTCTGTGACTAAATGCAGGGGTGGAAACAGGCACTGAAAATGATCATCTTTCCCCTCTCAATAATAGCAGAAGACTGTCTTTTTTTTGTCCTCTGTCTTCTTTTCTGTGGCTCTTTATACTTTTGAGACTTTAAATATATATTTGACCTTTCCAGCTCTCTCAGTTTTCTTTATGCTCATTTTAGTCATCCCTCTGAAACAACTGGCTGACACCTAAGACAGAAAATGTCCCCTCTCCTGTCATGTTGATGGGATGATAGGATGATCAATGTTTCTAGAATCCTTAATAACCAGAAAGAGAAAAGGCGACAGAGGAAGAGCGAGGGAGATGGATGATTATCCTAAAAGTAGCGTCCTTAATTAGATAGAATTCTGCATACATTGTGGACTGAGTGGAATCACTGGGATAGATTAAAATACTAATTAAACAGGTCCATTGCCGAATTTTGAGTGTGAGGTGGGGTTCAGCTCTTCAGGATCATTTGCATAGCCTTCATCTGGGGAGATGGGATTTAAAGGACCTGCTCTCTTTCTCCCTTCAACTCTTTTTCTTTTTCCACATTACCAATTACCATTCACATGCAAACAAACTCAATTAAAATAATGCTCCATTTTTTTCCCCCTTTTACTCTATAATTTGGCATAATCTATTAAGGTCTCTTTGATTTTGTTTTCCAATATAAATGTTTCCATCAAAGTGAGGAGGGGATGTTAAGCACAAGGAGGAGGAAAAAGTCGGCAATACTGTGTGATCTTGAGCGATGGATATTTAACATCGCCTCACTTTAGTTTGATTTGCATGAGAATATCCTTCGTGAACAAAACGTTGGAAATAGCATGCCATATTTGATTAGATCAGAAGATCTGAGGATCAAACTCTGGCGGTGTATTAATTACTGCTAGAACAAAGGCAGGAGCTCAAGTTATTGTGTGCTATGAATCTACAAGCACTTCATCTGCTTTTTAGTAATCTTCAGTAGGTCTGGATCATTGTGCATAATAGGTGCATTTAATTGCTATGTTAATTGTGCATTTATAGTTGGTACCCAGCAGGCTGTGTGGCTCGTATATTTTGAAATATTGTTTAGATATGTGTGGCTTCTATTGAATGAATCCTGGAGACTATGATCATTTCAACTCGACTTGCAGTTTCAGTATGAAATGTGAAATTGTTTTAAAAGTTCTTAAATTTCTTGCTTTTGGTGATAACCACCTCTCAATTAGGTCAAAATTAGGCTGTTCCTCCATCAGCTTTCATTTCAACCCAAAGTTTTGCAAAACTAACAAGTGCCAACTAATGCTGCATTGAACATGTTAGCATGCACGCTGAGCCAACAGAGTCAACTACAACTCGCTAAAGTTGTATCTATTATACTTTTTCATTAAATAAAATAAAAACACTAATTGCATATAAACTATTGTAGCTACATGTGCACAGCCTCCAAAATGAAACCACTATATTGGATAAATCACTTCTAAATCAGTACAGGCCTTTGACTGACAAGGTCAATACATAACATGCTTCTGTATTAGTGATTTTATATATTTTTAATTGACACTCTGACTGACTGACTTATATTGCTTATATTTTATTTTTGTCTGATTAATGCTCAAAGAATGTACTTAATTCAGCTATGTGGAAGAACCATTTTAGTTTATATATGTAATGACAAATAAATCTAGCTAGCTAGTTAGATGTCTACCAAGCAAGCTATCTGTCCATCTAACTAGTTAGCTGTCTGTCTAATTACCCAAGGGAATGCTAACAACTATTATTAAAAATGTGAAATGGTAATCTCATCTAGTAGAATTTTCATTGACAGTTTTTATGTGCCAATTTCACAAGATAAAACCGTAAATCAGCAGCACTAACTCTTGGCTGTCATGGCTCAGAGTACTCTTACCCTCAAAGCAGAGTTGGTCCTTTGATATGATTTGATTCCCAGGCCATGACCAGAGTACTTGGGAGCACAGCCCTCATTTGCAGCTGCCTCTACAGATCAGTCGAGTCTGAGACAAATTATGTGGTTTCCTTTCTGTATTGGTGTTGTTTTGTTTATTTGTTTGTTCTTTTTGTTTAGCCTGCTGGCCAGCTGAGGGTTAGGGGATAGGGATTTTAGGTAACTTATTTGTTTAAAGTCTCCTATATAAAAGTTAAAAAAGAAAAATAAATAACTTCCATCACAATTTCACATTTTGCACACAGTCTCCAGTATAAACATCACCATCATGTGATTAGAGTTGTCACTGGTGGCATGCTGGAACTGGCGACCCACTGTCAAGTGCAGCTGCCAACTTTTTGTCATGTTACCTATTACAGCCTGATCTCTCATCCTTGAGTTTCATCACGGACTGCTGTACGTTGCCTAAAGATTGACTTAAAGATTTCTTTCTCTGATCTTAAAGATTTTTTGTTTTGTGTGGGCTAGTTGTTTTTTTTATGACCAGTTTGACATCTGACTCAGGCTGATACATCCATTGCATCATTCTCAGTTTCACTGACCGCTTGTTCTGCCTCAGGAACTGAAAAATGTGCTACTTTGTCATCCATTGCTCATACTCACCTTACACCTCCTCTGCTTTTGTCTCCCCATGCAGTCCAGCAGAAGCAGCAGCTGGAGAAGGAGACGGGCCTGAAGATAGTGGAGGCTGGAGTTAGTGATGTAAGTAAATTTCACTTCAAATATCCACTATTCAGTTCTGAGAATTAAAAAAAAGATAAGGGGGAGAGTGGGTGCACGCGTGATTGTGTGCATCGCCTGTATTTGGGCTCATGAAACAGAAATAACTGTGATTTCAACTTGTCCTGGCATCCACATCACACCTGCAGCTTCAGCTGTGTAGCCAAACACTAATCTTTTGCGGCAATGATTTCCTAACATATCCATTTAAGTACACCACTGTGACTACCATCCCCCGATTAATTTCCTTCAGGTGTCTGAGAGCTGTTATGACCCTGGCAAATAAAAAAGTAAATAAAAAAACAACAAGACATGATCTCGGTGCACTTTGTGAAACTTAGAGTGAATGTTGATCATTGCCTCTGAGCAACAATAACGGGATTATCTCAAGTGTTGTCACTCGTCAGGAGGCCAATGACATATTCATTGAAAAAAAATTAAGAGGTGACAAGGAGGGCTCTTGGGTTGATCCAGATGAAAGGAGAATAAATGTGTATTTATTCAACAGAGATAAATATTCATATGTATCAAAGGTAGGGATCTAATCAAGCACCCATTGATGCGCCATAGCCCTCCGTGCTTGCCTGCTAAATGAGTTTTTCTATGGAAATAAGACAGACAGTCTTAGACCCCTGAGCTGCCCTGATCCTGAGGCATGCTGGGAGCTAAGTGGATGTGGCCTGCGCACTGCAGGACAGTTGCCAATAGCAACAACCGTCACAAGCTGTATAGACAAGATCATTTTCCTGTGTTATTCCTCCCATGCTATATCCTTGTTGGCGCCTTTCTTCGCCCATCTGCCTCTTTCTTATATCTTCTTTAACACCACATTTTCTCTCATCTCATTCCACACTGTGTCTTTATCATGTTCCTCTTAATTATCTGTGATGCATATTTTTCCTTTTTTATTTTCTCTTTTATTTTCTCACAGTGACTTTTGTCCTGTTCTTTGTTTGCCCCTCCTCGCTTCCCTTTCATTCTTTTATTCCTGCTCACAGTGATTCCTGCGCTTAGACAGCACTGGTACAGGGCTGTGCTTGTCATATTGGGCCTATTTGTAGATAATTAGCAGCAATAATAGCCTCTCTGCAGGAGACAGGGTGAGGGAGGGATGGATAAAAAGAGGGAGGGAGGAAGGGAAGAATCTGTCTTCCACCTCATGGGGAGAAAATCTGTACCAGTATGTGTTGTTTGTAGAGATGTATGCTAAAGAAGCGCTGTATTTACTGAATGACAGATAGTGCGCACAAATCCTAAAAACTTACTCTAACGTGGGTGTGTTGATTTCACCAGTTTGCATCCAAGAAGTGAAGAGTTGAGGGCAAGTTGGAGAAAATGGTAGCTTTTGACGAGAAAGCCTGTGGAGTGGACTCTTCAAATACATTAGTTTAAAAGGTGTTAAACCAAAAGCCTGCTTTCACTAAATTTGCAGTAAATTGACCACAGTTATGAGTGAATGCCTGCTAGAGGTTGCAGAGAGCTTCTTCTTTAGTCTCTTTATTAGTGGGAGGAATAGACGTGCTGGGTGAAATTGCTCTTTGAATCCATTACAAGTGTAGAACAGGAAATTAAACTGAACTATGAATTCTTTTTCCTTCCACATTCTTTCTCCTCAGTTTGTCTAAAACCACCACAGTGGTTTGTATCATTAAGTCTTATCACCGACAGCTCCCCCTTTCTTGTTTTTTTATTTAAGAGGTGACAAATGACAAAACAGCTTAGGAAGATGTCCAGATAGAACAAACGTCAATACTAGTAGATGTGGACGAGGATAAGCAAATGTCAAAGTGAGGAGGAGGAGACATCGGTCAATAAGCTGAGCAATATCTACTCCATTATAGATCAGATAGAAGTTGGCTTACCGAGGAGAGAAAAGAAGAACAGATTACTGTCCTTATAATAATGCTTTTATTTGTTGGACACAAGCAATGCATTTTCAGAGTATCTTTCTTATTAACAGCTGTTTCCCAAGTGAGAGCTGCACTCTTGTGGAAACCCATCAGGGACATGGAGGTCTCCTCACAGCAATTCATGAGTCTGTAAATGTGTTTTAAAAAGAAATGAAAGGGGGAGAAGAAGTGAAGTGGAAAGAAAGTCATGGTTGATGCGGTCCAGCACGGACTGGCTGTGCTGTATAAAATCATGTACATAGAAAGTGTGTTATTATCAGACACTTACTGCTCTAAGTGTGGAAAATAAACCTTGGCAGATCATACCACACATCGGTTCCTCCAACGTAATTGTTCCTAAAAAGCTCCATGACCGTCCGTCCCTCGCTGCTCTTTCCCTCCCTGCCTTATTTTGCCTCTTTCCTCTGAGTCACACCAACAGCTGGAGACAGCAACCCGGCAAAAAGATCCTGACAGCCAGAGACACAGCATGACTGGTACCAGTAATGTCGAGAGGAGAAGCAGAGGTATAAAATGGAGGTTCAGAGATATAATTTGTGACAGTTTCAGTCGTGTCTGTCTGATGTCACTGAAGTCACTTCTAGTCAAAAAAAGATTGAAAATGTTCTTCAGTGCTCATATTGTATGCAAGACCATAAATAATAGCTTTTCGTGTTCTGAAAAATTGAGCGAA
>JAOXYM010000019.1:9917751-9928851 GCA_028567055.1 Leptatherina wallacei
TGAAAATGTTCTTCAGTGCTCATATTGTATGCAAGACCATAAATAATAGCTTTTCGTGTTCTGAAAAATTGAGCGAATGACCTTTAAATCTTACTCAACACTTGTGAGGTGATATTTAATCTACAAAAATATTTTCCCAGCATAAATATTTCTCTGTCAACAAGAGTCTTAATGACCACAAAATTGCTCTGGGACTGAAGATCACGTAAAGATTTACACACTGCTGTTCACAGGCCTTTCTCTGAATTAAAGATGTAGTATTTAAAAAATAGAAATTAGACTATAACTCTGTCTGTTCCAGATAGAAGCTGATATTTAATCATCATTTCTATGTATTTTCTTTCTTCATGCCAATATCTCTGAATAAAACACACAAAGAGTGGATTTCCACATCTAGTCACCCTGCATGAGACATTTCCCCTGTGATTAAGTTGGTAGTTAAACTGAGATTCATTGACATTTTGACAGCGGTCTTATGTTCAGGATAACTCCTGCAAACTGCTTATGTGAAGAGGCACTCATTAAGCACAGAAATCCCAGAGCTGCATGTCACCTGATTATCCATCCATTAAATGTAAATCATATATGGCAGACAGAGAGTCTGCACTCTGCATATGTGTGCTGTTAATGTTTATTGCATGCACAAATATACAAATATATAGCATCAATACTTGTGTGGCTGCAATGTTTGTCCTTCACACTTACGGTATGCAATATTCAGAAGATTCATATGTGCATTTTTCTTGTTTCTGCATAATTATAGCTACATTTTTACATAGTTTTTCCATTTTATTCTTCCTCAGAAAGTTAATGCAGGTGAAATAAACATTATATTGTAATTCCACCATGTCAGTCTGGAAGAAAAAGGGGAGAATGCTACTGCCTTATGACAGCAGAAAGCTCACATTATCCTCCTAATCAAATGACAAAGTGCAGAGGCACAGAGGCAGAACTCATTTCAGAGAAAGGTCACATGTAATGATGACCCCCTCACAATGGATCTAAAGGCTTTCTTTCCAATATCCTGTGCCATAATTAATGTGACATGAGAATCCTCTGACAGACTTCCTTGAAGAAATACCCAATATTTGGTCAAATGTTCTTAATTTGGACTACTGAATGTGTAATATCAGGCCTGTATTAGACCAGGCTGTTGAAATGTTTATATTAAATTTCAGCTTTGCAAGAGCAACTTATCTTACTGTAAGAATTCATTTTTGAATTGAACCTTTTACTTTTTATCTTTCAACAAACACCATAAAGATTGTGCCGAAATTTCATGTTTAAAGACACACTACAAAACTTTTCAACCTTAAAACTCTGCGTTCTGTACACATTGAATGGCACAGTGACATCAATTCAATTCTGAATTCAATTCTGGGGATTTGCAGATGAGCAAACAATGAGCTTTTTCTAAACCTTGCCAAAGTGCTGTGTTGCCTCAACAAGGGAAGCCCCTTTATAAACACAGAGCATGCACTATACGAAAGGTCTCATGACACAATCGGAGCCTTGTTTTATCAGCAAATGTGGCACAATTATTTGCACCTAGGCATCACTGATGCAAACAGCAACAAGGCTTCCCTTGAATCAAGTAAGATCAGTTGATTGAAGAACAAGCAAGCCTCTGCTGTAAATAAATGGCAACTTAAGTACATTTTGAGTCCTACGCATACAAAGAAAATTTGGCCAAGCAGATACGTGTGTCTCTAAAAGCCAGTGTCTCAGCTCCTTTGTTAAATGACACAAAAACCTGGCATCAACTATTTTGTCTTAAGTAACTTTTTTGAATAGTTTGGAAATTGATAACCTATGGTCAACAAGTTTATTTTATATTTATATAGTAATTTTAGGTAAAAATTGCTTTTTAGTGGAAAATATCTTCTGTTGAAATTGTTTCTTATTTAATAACCAGTTCTGTGACTCGTATTTATTCATTTCAGATTTATCAATTGACCGAAATTGTCAATAAGAGGGTTAAGCATGGTTGATATTATGCCTTCCACATACGGTCAGTGGAAGCTGAGAGGGGTCTTGAATTATGGAATCATCTGGAATTGTCTGGAATTATTTATTTTGATGCTGTTATCTGGAAATCATGAGTTGATTATTCTGTTGTGTCGTCATATTGTTACAGTTCATTCAGAAATCAACCTTTTTTTTTCTCTAGTTGACAACTAATAGTTACTTGAGAAAATTTGTTTTCTTTTCAACGAGATCAGAGAATATTTATGTTAAGTTAGAAACTTGTGTTAATTCTAACTTCATCTTTCATGAGAGTCATCTTTGTCGTGTGAAATGACTTAATCCAATGCACTGGATCAAGATGTGCGTGTAAAATTCTTTTAGCTGCAAAAAATACTAAGTGTCTGCTCTCGAGACGACAATTTAACTGAACTAATTTTTTGGTAGAATCTGCCCTTCAGGCCATCTAACTATTTGTAGAATCAGCTATAGAAAATAAACTTTAATAGGTTGAAATAGCAAAATATGTAAATCTCTTATCTTGAGGAAAAAAGCCGTGATTTCTTGAAATAATGGCATCAAACATTTTTTTCAGGTACAGCACCTCTCAGCTTCAGTAAAATTGATGTCAACGAAAATGTTTATAATCAATATTTGCATGGAAAATGGAAATATTTGCAAAAATTGTGGAAAATAAGTGACAGACCATTAAAAATATATGATAATCATAGATAAATGCCTACATGAAATCAATAAATCATACGTATTGTTGTATTGCTGAGTAGTAGTATATATATATATGTACTCCAAAATACATTCACTTATAGTAATCAAATAGCAATAATCATTGCAAACTGTACATCATGCTTTAAGTGCTCATACTAGCACACAAACTCTTTGCCTGAGAAAATACGGTTGGGTTCTAGATATTTACTTTACAGCAGCTTAGCAAGGAGTTTGTTTCAAAGGCAGGCCACATCAACTGAAGTCGCACTCACAGATTTTGCATTTGGTTGCTTCTAGCTTAGCTTGCTTTAGTTTTTATATCTTTTAATTTTTCCCCTGTTTTATCTTAAAATTTAACATAATGTACTCTGGACTTGTGTCTTCCTTTTATGCCAAGATGCGATACAATTAAAACTTGAGCAACAAAAACTAGATTTGTACAAACACCCTTAGTGCACTCAATGAGATACAATATCTTCTAGTGCAGAGATGATTGCATTAAATTTGCATTTTGTTTTGATGGAAGACTTTTTCACATGAATATTTATAATCCATATTTTCCTGTATCAGACAATATCAGTGCACTTTGCTTTCCTTTAATCTACCAAAGCCTGAATATTGTAGTATATTCTACTTTCACAACCACCAGCGACTGCAATTTCCCCGAGCAAATGGGACAAATCATTTCAGCAGACACTTCAAAGGAGAACTACACTGACCATTTCCAACCACAGAGAAGAGACACACGGGCTGAAATAAATAAATAGCTGTGACAGGACTTGTACAAATTGATCCTGTATAAGCTTTACTTCAAAACATGTTTTCCCATGTTGGTTTTTCAAACCGTAAGAATTGAAAGATAAGAAAAATATACTTTTATGTTAATTTCAAGATCTTTTATTCTCATTTAGGCGTGAATGTCCTCAGAGAAAATGAGAGTGCTATGGTTGCATTGCAGGGTGTACACTTTGCCTTTTGTTGTGTTGTATATTGTATGGTGTGGACTTAAAGTGTGTATTTGTATCAGCCAATCAATTGCACATTGCCCCTCAATTGCCTTTTTCACATTGACAACCTAGCCAATCTTCTTCAGACACTGTAATAAACCCAAACAATAAAAAAAAAAACTGCCGTCTATAAAAATTTCAGCAGTGCAGGAAGGCCAATCTGGCTGTTTTAAAAGTGGTTAAAATGCCATTGGTGTGGCAGATCTGGATGCGAAATGTCATATTGGAGCAGCCCCACTGTGCCTGCAGCCCCGAGTAACGCTGCTTCTTTGGAGACTCCAGCTGCCTCCCACTGATGAAAGCCCATCCAGCAGCTCCGTTTCTCAGCAACCTTTTACCATCACCTGACCTTTGGACTGCAGAAATGCCTTTGATACCGTGCCATGCAGTTTGGTATTTGCCTCTTTCTATATATCATGACGTGTACTCTCCCTTGGGAAAGGGTGGACTTGTCTGTTTTTAATGAGTGTCAAAATGTAAAGTGTTTACTCTCCTACCTTCTGCTTCTTTTATGTTTTGCTGCCTCTGTTCAAGAGAGGTGTGGTAACTGTGTAAAGCTGACAATGGTATTTTTACTTAGCTTGTTGAAGGGCAGTTCTGCCATCCATGGCAATGTATGGTATGCTCATATCTCCCCGGAGGAAAAAAAAAATTCAAGGCCAAGGTGGCCTTAGAGGTATTATGAAGGTTTAGAATTAAAGCAAAAAAATCCTATCATGAAAGCTTTCCACTGTTATAAATAGTGAAATCAATAGCACTGCTGCCTCACAAACCCAATGGTCCTGTGCACTGTTTTCTCCTCTAGTCCTGTTTTATTCAGTCTTTTGTGTTATGAAGTAATCTCGTTGACATTTTCTTAATTTTGGGGGAAAGACCTGTTGTTATAATCATTGACAGGTTTTGTATTTAGATATCATTTCATTCTCCTTCAACCAAACCTTCAAATAGACTCCCATATAAATTATTTGCTATTATACATGAGCATGAAATCCCAGTTTTGAGAAACTATGGAACTAAGGAACATTTATCATTTTTGCATTGAAAAACAAACAAACAAAAAAGCTCATAGTTACAAATATATTGTGTTCAAATGCTCAGTTAATGAATTGACTTAACATTATTGGCATAGGCCATTCACATCCAGAAATGTGGAAAACATTACACTTTGCTTTTCAGTTTGTCACCTGTCCCGTTATATAAATGTTTTTTTTGGTGTTTTTTTTTTATTATTATTATTATTAGAGCTGCTGTTGCCAGTGTCAGTGGTGGAATTAAAAAATTTGATCACTCAAAAGTGGATTTTTCTCTTTTTTATAAATGTCAGAAGGAAATTGTGAATTTTTAAAGACACAAAAAAGGCCATTGATATTAGACATGCTGTTATCCACTTCAAGCTTTGGATGTTGGGAAAAAAATGTCATCATTCTACCTAACATCTCAAGATTTATTATCAAGCACTATCAAGTCATACAGTTACACCCCAAATCATTCATGGTCAGACCAAATTGTTTGTAATTTCCTCATTTTTGGAATGCCATCATCATGATGTTAAACCAAGTTCCTATCGAAATGTTTAATATTTCGGCAGAATGTGTCACCAAGGCCATTCGCACTCCAATAACATACCCTTTTCTGAAGTCAGAAAGGTCACACACGTACTGATGCACAGATCAGCGGAACAAGAAATGTCTTAGGTAATGGATCTAGTACAGGAAGTCTGCATTACCTACTTGAAAAATACAGTATTCATTTGTATGGTAGTCTTTGTCCAAATGCTGGCAGAATTCTATTTGATGATCCCAAAAAGTGCCCAATAATCACAATAAGTACAGCAATGTCCCACAACTTGTTCAAAACTATTATCATTCATTCAAATATAAATAGTAGCAAAACTGATCATATTACACCCTTGGCAACATTTGGACAGTTTTTTACCTCCGCCGAGGTGGAGGTCATGTATTCAGCGGCATTGGTTTGTCTGTCTGTTAGCAACATAACTCCAAAAGTTATGGACGAATTTTGACTAAATTTTCAGGTAATCTAACTTGAAAATAATGCCCTTGATTATTGCCAAAGTCAATTACAATTGCTTGGTGGAGGTCTGCGCTCTCTGAGTGCTTATAGTTTACAAATGTTTTCAGGAGCACAAACAAACAAAGATAAATTAACCACAATGTGGACGTTACAATGGTTTCTTAAGTGATTTGTGGTCCCCGTTTCTGGTTTCACACCTTTAAAACAGCACAATGTTCTTTTGTAAATTAGATTCCCATTTAGAGTAAGACAAACAGCTAAGCATCGCGTGCTGCAGGGTAGGGCTGTCATGTAATTCACAAACACTGTTAGCCAGTGCTTTTATTTCATTTCTGAGGTTCTCAGTCAGATTGACCAGTTTCAGGGCCACATTGATAAAACCCAATTGGATAAACCAATCAGTTGTGTCATTGTGGTCAAATCCAATTTTTATTGGAAAAAAACATTTACATCTTCATCATATGAGCTATATGGTAGAAAAGACAATTGTTTAACTGCAGCTTAAATGGTTAATCCAGAAGAAGCTAGATTTATTTTTTAGCAGTACTGAAGCATCCTCTTAACACTCATGTGTTGCACTGGGTCTTCATGTGTTAAAAACAGGATTCCTACTCTTGCTACACAGCTCATCTACCTAAATAAATGCACTTTTTGAATGCTTTGAAAGTTGTGATCAACAGGTATCACATCAATCATGACCACTTTCTGCACTTTACACGTAAACAATACCAATCTCATTTGAGCTGAAGCACCGACAGTTTATGGAAATTTGTTGACTGGTGTCTGGCAGTGGCAGCAGTGGGGTTCAGGGCTGGGCGCCTGGGAAAGGCTGAGGGTACACTGCTGAGGTAGCCTGCAGTGTCCACAGCTGGATAGCATGGCAAAGGTTTTAAATGTCAGTGTTGATGGGGGGATGCGGTTGCCATTTGGCCTGACAAGCCGCATGCCAAGAGACTGGCAGCAGGATACTGGGGCAGGGCGCTCCCGGTCCGGGCCGCAGAGCTCTCACCTTCTGCCATTTATCATGTGGCTTCTTGCCTAGCGCATCTGGCACCTTAACACTGATAGCAGCAGGAAAAGCCCTTGCTGCAGGCTAACCAGTGGCCCATGGTAATCTTTTTAACATCACAAAAAAATTAGGGCAACCGGGTTTGTTTTAATCCTGAATGTCTTATACTTTAAATGTCAGAAAGGGCTGTTTTATTTAGAATAGAAGTATAGTTGTTTCAGGATGTGTAGTTGTGACAGAGCACAGTTTCTTAAATAGGATTAAAAGTAATCCTAAGCTCTTAGAGTACTAGTTATTATGTCAAAGGGTGTTAAATTCAGGTTTAAAAAGATAAACAAAACATCTTGCATTGAGGAGTATAGACTAATGTTCATCTTGATGTATGGATTAGTCACAACTGCCTCTTTTTGCATGATCTAAATGTGTGGTAGCCGTGAAGCAGCACATTAATTATTGCTCACTGAGCGCACAATACGGAAACCACTCAGCTCTCAGTAAATTAAACATAATCAACTGTCATATCATCTTTTTATGACTTTAATTGACTTTAATTGTGAATCCTGCTGTAACTGCTAGTTACTTTCTGCATGGCAAGGTCAACTAAATTGCTTGATGAGCTGTTATGGTCTTTAATATGATGACCTTGGCTACGGAGGGTGTGTGAAGATTTGTGCGGATAAAGGCTGAAATGATGTACCACTGTTCTGCTAAATGGCTTCAGAACATCTACTACTTGTGTTTGCTGCTTGAAGATGCTAAGCTGTGATGGCCATGTCAGTTTTGGCAATCACTTAAAATCTTGAATTCATAAACAATATACTGTACTGTGCAACAGTCTTGAGTAAAATGTGCAAATATGTATGCAGATACAGTATATAGACAAAAACAGAGTTCATACAATTCTAATGACTTTGAATGTCAGTATTTGCTATGATCATCTTTGTTTCTCAACACAGCTTAAATACCTTCAGACAAGCTTTCTTGTCATTTCTTTAAGTAGTCTTCAGGAATAGTTCTCAAAGCTTCTTGAAAGATATTCCAAAGCTATTCTTTGGAGGTTGCTGCCTTTTCTTTCATTCTCTGTCAAGATGATCCCACATTGCTTTAATTATGTCAAGGTCTGGATTCTGGGAAGGATTCACTACTCCATGAGACCTGTTACCACTGATTTTCAGTCCAGTTCTTTTCTCCTGTTTCTGTTCCTTAAGAATGACTTCTTAACAGCCACCCTTCCATGGAGACCATTACTGATGACGCTTCAGTGAACAGTAGATAGATCAAATGAAGGGTCAGGTCCATCTCTCAGATCTTTGCTGGATTTTACTCCTATTTCTTAACCTGTTAACAACATACCCAAGAAAAAAAGCAATGAAGAAAGTTTCTTCACTTTTTCTTAATTTTGCTTTGGACAATAATAATAAGACCCAATGTTTGTTTGTTTTTAACAAATGATCGAAATAATAGTTAACACTGTGATAAAATAGTTAAATAGCTTGAAGCAGTAATGTGATATACATTTACTCATCTTTCATCTTCATGCATGATGCAAATGTTGAAGATTCAACATGGGGGGGTTAAAAGCAGTAGCAAAGATCAGACGTTCTGTGATTTGCAGAAGCCTTCTGCTGCAGTGGGATTTTTGCTGTACATGTCACAGTCATAATCATGCATACATGGTTGCCAATAGGTCTGTTTACATTCACAAGCAGGCTGGTCATGTCAGATGTTTGTTGGTAATGCACAGATGAAGCCAACACCTGGTGCGGTATAGGTGGATAGCTGTAAAGGGAAAATGAAATCCTTAGATTATGAGCTTATGAACGGGAGCTGCCACGCAACGTCTGCATCATGCAGAATTTCAACACAGATAGACTTGAAAACCAGGACACAATTAATTGTAGCAAGTTGATAGCATAATGATACAGTTAGGGAAAAATGATGCCTAAGTCTTTATTTTTCTCTCATGGCTGACAATGTGTGAATTTTGTCTAGAACAGACAACAACAAACAAAGGAGCAAATAAGCTTCTCCCTTTTTTTTTAAATAATTTATGTAATTCTGACATTTTCCATGGCTATGTCAACTACTTGCAGAATTACGTTTCATTGTTGGTAACAACAAAAGGCAAATGAATCTCAGCGAGCCAAGTTCACGAATGCATGCAATCGCATGTCTGTCACTATTCATTACATACATGAAAAAAGACACCATTACAGTTTCACTAAAAGCCATACAGTGTAATTATGTTTGTAGATGAAAATAGGCTAGATTGATTATATGCATTTTCAATAATGAGGCGTCAATGTATTATTACATTACAGAGCCATCAAAATCTTGACACAAATCGTAATTAATTCTGCCTTCAGAATTTCTGATCAGCCACACTTTTGTTACGAGAGGTTGTGGTGTGAAGCCGTGGGAGATCATACAGTACAGCCGTGGCAGCAGCCTAATTATGGATTCACAGAGGTTTCTTTTCGCAAGTCGCGCTGCTTGGTTTGGCTCGAGGGCAGACTACTCTTATAAAGCTGCTGGAGCTGTGAGACAGACGGGGAGACATGCAAGGAAGGCTGTTGCACTGGCCAGGCAGTGTCAGCTCTGTTCGTACAGAGAGTTGCTTTGCAGTGTGAGGCCCCTAACCCCCCCCCCCTCCCTTTTCTCTCCTCCCAAGCTGATTGGTGTGGATCATTAGCATGGGCTGTAGCTCCTCCGATTAGCAGTAATTAAAGACAGAAATCAGAGCGCTTGCCTCCAGTCCAGACACAGCCAGGGCCTGTCAAGTGTGATCGCCGTGGAACAGATCTAGCAGCTCTGGCCGCCTGCCACTCAACAACCCCCCCACCCCTCCCGGTCCTCTGGAGTAGAGGTATGAGCTGCTGCTGGCTGTGCCAATCTACCCCCAAAGTAACCCCCAGGGTTACACAGGCACACACGACTCTCCCCGAGGGCACATGCTGGGCTGGCGTTGTCATGGTGACAGCAGGGGAAAACGTTTAATGAAGACGCTGATGAGAATTTATGAGGCTGTGGCTGTGTGCATTTATAGGGATACGACCCTTAGCCCATCACGCACCGCCTCCTGTGGTTGTACATCTATATCTTCGCTTACACTAGTTGTAGCTGATCATCAGGGCGTATGCTCAGGCAGGTGGCCTCAATATGTTGCCAGTACTCCAGCACCAAGGTACAGCTGGAGGCACGTCGTTGGCTGTCCAATAAACTTAATCCAACGTTAGCAGAAATGCTCATTGTTTCTATTTAATTTAAACTAGAGAAATGATTATCTGCTAATATTTTGAGAGACATTCTCATAGGGACAATTCAAACAAAAGCTACATTAGTCAAGTGGTATACCATAAACAAATTCTAATTTGGCATTTTCAGACAAGAAGAATGGCAGAAATGTGACCATAAAACTCTGATTACCATTATGTGCACATGCTGGGTGGCCTAACCAGATTCCTGACCAGTGATACTGTGGCTGTTCTTTCTTCTCAGGAAGCTTTTTCTGCTTTGCAGTATTTTTTCCACAGGTATACTTTAGAATCCCTTAATACTTGCCATTTCTTTTTTTCCTTTTTCTTTTTTTCTCTTATTTGAGATGCATACCATTTCTAAATGAGAGTACCAAATCAAGGGTTCCTTATTATTTATAATTAGAATGATTTCAGTAAATGTTGTCATGTTTATTAAAAATACTT
Organism: Leptatherina wallacei; assembly: GCA_028567055.1. Taxonomy (NCBI): domain Eukaryota; kingdom Metazoa; phylum Chordata; class Actinopteri; order Atheriniformes; family Atherinidae; genus Leptatherina; species Leptatherina wallacei. The sequence goes on from JAOXYM010000019.1 coordinate 9,928,194, forward strand.
TCCCTAACTTGGTTTAGAAAAATGTCAGACTATGGGTGTGTTCATATCACATGATCCTATATGATATGCATTACAACCCTGTGGACATTTGATGTGGCATTACTTTCTGAGTATTAACTGTCAATGAAGCATTCAGTGATTAAAGACTTATGTAAAAGTTGCTCTAAATATTCTTAAAGTTCAGATCTCAGATAACGTGTTGAAATTGATAAAGCTTATAAAGAATAATCAACCCATTTTAAGCCGTAATACGGCTCAGAAATGTGTACAATAATAGGTAGATTCAGTTTGTTCATAGACATGAAGTTGTCAGCATAACATGAGTGTTTCCATCTTCACCTCCCAAGAATTTAAAAACAGATTTTTGCCAGATTTTCAGATTTCCTACGTGGACAACAAAGGCTTTTCCTTTCTTCTCTATGTGTAAATTCTTTCTGATTGTTATCACCGTGAGAAGCACCTGCAGATCTTGTTCTAACATTTTAGGGCTGTTAAAGTCTTCTTTTTGCATCAAGTTGCCAGCTCATAGGTTAAATCTTGGCCGTCATTTGAAATGTACTCCACTTGGAGATTTGTTCTTCTGCTGCGTTCTATTTGAACTCGGAACTCGGAATTTCCGACTTCCGAGTAGGAAGTTTCAACTGGAACGGCCCCCTGA
>JAOXYM010000019.1:9928951-9940060 GCA_028567055.1 Leptatherina wallacei
GGAACGCTTTAACTCGGGTGTGACGTAATTTCCCAGTTCCGACTTCCCAGTTCCGAGGGAAATGGAACGCAGCATTAATTACAGATATTCCACCGACTTCCCTAGTTAGGGATCAAACCAGAAGTGAGAGGTTCCACTAGTCACCCCTAATGAAAAGAAAAGCATAATACAAGTTCATTTGAAATTGTTTTGAGTTCTTGACATGATTTAGTCTCTGGATCATGACTATGGTAATATACAATGATGCAGGTGTCAATGTAAGACCTTCTCCAATCGTTTTTTAAATAATGAAATTGTAATAAATTGCTCCAGATGGAGCTATTGAAAGCAATTAATATTACAGACTAACAGCATTTACAGAATTTTATTTTGGTAATAATGCTTATCTACCATGTGAAAAAATCTGCACTTAACCCTTGACAGCTCTTCTTATAACTTTTCCCAATGCATTGGACAACCACTGGTGGGAACCTGGCTGAGTATCATGTCCTTGCAGGGATTCCTGCTTGTTGATGTGTCTGTTTCCTCCTGTTAGGTTTTGCTTAACATTGAAATGAACAAATAGATGAGAGGTACTTATGAACTTGTAAAATGTTTTGCTCAGTGGCATCCTTTAAGATAAAACACCTTAAACTTGTTCTTAAATTGGTAGATTTTGGTGAGACTTGAACCCTTTTGTTAGTTAAATTAGTCGCCGCTGTGCTATAGCCATGCAGGTAATAAAATTCTGTATTTCAGAGGCTTTCAGATGGATTCAGATGTGGCAAGAACACATCCTGTTGAACCCACAAAGCCAGTCTGTGCTCCCTGCTAAACACCTCTCTTTGTCCCTTTTACTGTCAGTCTCAGTATCAGAGTCTCCCGGCACACTTAGTCTCTTGTGACAGGGTTTCAATTATGAATGCTACCTTTGACTACCTCTGTTATTCCACGGCAGACCACATATCCCTGCCTGCCACCATTCATGTGTGACTTGATGTATTGTCTCACTGTTTCCCCCACACCTTTCAAATATAATTGCAGTTTTATCTTTCACAAAGATAAAAAGAAAAAAAAAGCTAGCTGAAAGAACAATAGTGTAAAAACAGAGTGGATTCTATTCAAACAAAACAATTAAAACCTTAAAGTTTTCCTTGTTGATTTTTTTTTTACCGTGGATAAGTTGAATACATTTTTTTCTCTTTTTTTCTTTTCTGTTCTTCTTTCTATTTTTTCACCAGAATCAAGTGTTACAATGAATTATCCTGATCTGGTTATGCTTTACCAAACCTTGATTGCTGTTGACCTGGTTATTTTATTGAGTCGCATTGCTCCTCCTCAAAATGCAAATCTTAGTTTTACTGACTCTGGCTCAGACAAAAGAGCATATTTTAACTTTTAGGTGTGACCACCATTTGTTTTGTTATTTTGGTTGGCATTTTAGCAGACATGTCAGACATATTGTAAACACAGCTGGAGGAAGAATCACTTCTGTTAGCTGCAACTAGCAGGAAATAAATGCAACACATTAACAAAATAAAGAAAAATACTTGAACGAAATCTGCTGAACTTGTCAAAAACTTAATTTGGCTGCTGTTAAAAATTAAGATTAGAATTAAAATTTAAAGCATCACTTCATCTGAAGAGACCATCCCCACAAACCTAAACAATCATAGCTTAGCTACTTCAACTAGACATGGTGGTTAAAATAGTGTACTGTATGTCCAACCGTGAAAGATCAATACTCTTGAAGAGCGTCCTTTTTATAAATGGATCAAATAATGTTTGCTGTTTTTAATTATAATCATGTTGGGGTTTTTTTTTTCTTTGTGGGATCTTTTAGATCTTGTTCCTAATTTGTTTGATTCCCCATTGTGTGAAGTAACGGACAGTTACTTATTATCAGTTATCAGTTCAGTGTTGTCTTCATGGATCATTATTTGGTGAAGTTGTTGACTTTTTGGATACGATATACACCTCTAACGGGTCTATTTTACAGTAATAATGCCTCTAAAACTATTGATTTAATAGTAGCACATTGAACCATATTCAATGATCCATGTTTTCCAATGAACAGCAGCAGATTGGGATTTCAACAAGGGACATCCACTATACCACCTCCATGTTAATCCCTTGATCAATTTCTTTTCTTTTTTTTAAGCTATTTTCATGCATCAGTTGAACCTTATGGACTCAAAAAAAACATCCTCCTTAACCAATATCTATTCTCTTTTGCTAATTCACATGTACCAAACAGTCGACTCATCGCCATATCAGTGTGTGCTTGCACATGTTGAGCCAGTCTTAAGCAGCACATACAGTAGTTGGCATTACACACAAAGCCCATTTTATATCTCTTATTACCTCTCTTGTCAACTCACATGTGCATCAGCAAAGGATGAACTTTAACCCCTGAGTCTACGCCTGCACTTTCATAATCACAGGCCTTGTATTGCCCCTACAGTCATCTCCATCCAAGCTATTGAGTAAAGTTTAAAAAGAAAAAAAGTAAATGAATAAAAAAAAATCAGTGACAAGAAATGACAAGCTGCTCTCTTTTCTTAAATGAAGAAATTATTTCTTTGAGGTCCAAATAATTTGGGGTGGATATTTGTTCAATTTACAGCATTGGATGGCTTTAGACTGGTTATTTGTATACACCGGTATGTCTTTCAGTGGATCAGCTGCATGCTAAAATCACATATTCTGTATGGGATCGGCACAAAAGATATTCAGCTCATAGTCTTTACACGAAATACAACACTGATAAAAATATACAGTGGGAAACACACATAAACACTTTAAAAATAGCAGCACCTCAGATTTGGATTTTACTCAGCCGTATTTTACCCACAGAGAAAAGGTATTTAATATGTTTTATATCAGCTTGGTAACACGGTTTTACATGTTATTAAATAAGGAACATACAAGAAGCAACTCTTAATACATTATGCTAATTTGCTTTTTTATAAATCTATTGCAGCGGATAATAGAGATGCTGCTCTCTTCAAAATGTTGGAGTGTAGGTTTTGTCTCGGTCTCCCACAAAAGAGGCTGTCATTTGGACTCAGGTGTGTTTAGATTCTGATCCATCATGCAGCACCATCATTGAGGTGCGTGATTGGTCCGAGATTCATTCTTCAGCATAACAATGAGCCGATAAACATGCAGTAAGTCATAGAGTTATCTTCGGCAGAATCAGGAGTAAAAAGCTTGTAGCAGATGATACGATCCCACAGAGCTCTGATCTCAATGTCAGGGTGTCATTTTAGGATCTCATGAGGAGACATGAGAGGGGGTGGGAGCTTAGAAGTTCTACTTCTTCCCACTCCTTTTTTGAATATGTATATGTATGTTGTTGTTTTTTTAATATGTATTTGTATGTATTATGTTAAATCATATGTTTTTTTTTCTTTTATGTGTTCTTTTTTCTATCTTTCATCTTCTTTCAGGTTCATATTCGAAATAAAATAAACTTCAAACTTAAAAAAAAACACAGAGACACCATAGACAGAAGAAGTGGACTGAGTGAAACTGGTGCAGAATATAAACAAAGTGCTCTTACTAGATCCAAACAGCCTACTCGGAATTATGAGGTGCTTTGCAAGTTTATTGATTGATTACAACTACTATATTTATTATGGCATTGTTCTTTTTAAAGATTCCACTCTTTTCTTATACTGCCATAAATGTCTGACAGGAACATCTTCTATAATTCTACAGATATAGTGTGATTTCATACTTTAGTCTCTGACAGTACAACTCTATTTCGTTTTGAAGCACACATTGTAGCACCTGTGTCTCTCTGTGCTTTAAATATAATCAGGGTGACAGGCATAGCATTTACCTTGATGTTTACAGCTTTGAACTGCTTTGCAAGGCAAAGCCTGGGCTGCGATTCACATAAGAAAGAGGCCTATTTGAACAAGTTCATCTGGGGAAAATACCAGAATGGCATGGCTGATATACACACACAGACATACATACACATAGGGCTTTGAATGGTTTCTCTCTGAACAATTGATGAGCATAGGACACAGTAATTCAAATGTTTCAAGTAGAACCCAGAAATGGAACCTTTTTGTGTCTGTGAACATCATCAAGGAATGAAATAAAATGAAATGAAATCTACTTTATTTATTTATCACTTATTTATATGATGTTTTTCCACACCCACATAGCTCAAATGCATTTAAGGCACTCACCTCACTGTCAAGTTTGTGCACTTCAAGTGATGTTTAGACTAAAGAATAAAGTGTCACCTTTTATATTTTTAGTGGGAATGCCATCTGAAAGTGCACTGGTGCAGATGATAATGTACAAAAGTCAAAACGGATGGCGAACCCAAACAAACAAGATGTTCAAATCAAACTTTGCCCCGATGTTACTACTTCTACCCATATGAGGGCTTTATTTAATTATATATGTTGTAGAAATACAAGTCATACAAGTCAACATTTATAAAGAAATGATATTTCCTCTTACTGCAAACACACACATCTTGAGATATCACTTCAGCAATAAAAATAACAGCTGGAGGATCTGACAAAAAAAAAAGCACCCAAGTGTATTTTGTTTTGCATACATTTCTTTCTGCACAACAGTTCGAAGCTAATCCTCCAACACCTTCTTAAATTAAACTGCAGCAACAGCCTGACTCAGATATTATTATGAATAATTTATTGCACCCCATTTCAAAGAGCCGAGCAGAAAGCCCAACTATTTTTGGTGTATTTCGCATTTGTTAAGTCTGCAGGTACACAGCGCAGCTGTTGGTTCCTTGTGAAGAACTGTAAATAACATTAGGGATCTTGCTGATATGGTTATTGTGTTATTGGTCTATACTGTATGTGCACAACCAGTGTGCTGCAAGCTGGCTCTCGCTTCTGCTTCCTGGAGTACATAGAAAACAATGTGTATCATCAGGCAAGTCTTTTCATTCAAGTATAAATCTTTTGAAGCCCCCCCCCCCCATGAATTTTGAAAGAATGAATGTACTGTGGGTGAGTATACAGTGACATGTAAAGGTTTGAGGGGGGATGGGCTCCTGGTCAAAATTTCTGTTGCTATGACAACCTGTTCTCACTCTCATCTTGCTAAATACTGAGCCTGCTGTGTCAGTTTTGAATGCAGAGTGTATCCTCAAAGCATTACTTTGGATGTGCGAGGTTTCCAGATCTGGGCGTGTAACAGCTGTGCCATGCATCGATATAGCAATATGGAAAATCTGGACTCAAGTTTACTCAATAAAAAAGTATTTTTCCTGTGCATTTTAATGTCTAACCATGATGTTTTATACATCTTAGACCACTACATATCATTCATTACATAACTGGACAGTAGTAGAGTGAATATGATCAAAATTGCAATCAATCCATCAAATTAAAGACCGAAAGGAAAAAAATAAAGCTGTGAAAAACACCAGTCTCAACAGGAGCTCCATCAAGAGTTCTTTGCTGAAGAGTTTTCATTCCTCTCCTCTGCTTCAACTCAATCCAGCCCTTGTTTTTTTTTTGGTTTTTAACCCAGCGCTATAGAAATAAATGTTTCTATTTTTATTTACTGTTGGTGTAATGGAATGCACACAGGTGCACGCAGAAGAATACATGTAAACATGCACTGAAAAGTGACTCAAAAGACTCAACCAGACAGCAGTATGTGATGTGTTGAAAATGAGACAGCGCTGGATGTAAATGCTGAGTAGAGTGCGTACTGATTTAAAAGATGTCAAGTTAAGGATATTTCACCATTTTAAGTAAGATTTGTGTAATTTCTTCAATCTCACTTCAGAGAGAAAAAAAGGAATGGAGTCCAGCATCCAAAAGATTCTACATCTCAAAAGATTTGAGCTCTTACATCATTTTTATGAAGGTCTCAGAACCAAAAACTGTCCACAGAAATCAATGTTGTCCCCCAGCACCTGCTACAGGACTTGTCATCGTGTTAACAGGAGGACTTGACTGACATATGTGAAATAAACAAGGTTCTTTAACACCAGTGTTTGGCAAGCTCGCCCCTTTCTGTGGTGTCTCAATGTAACTTTAATACAATGCAAATTAGCACAATAAAGTACAGTGTTAAGAAGTACTGCTTACACTGTGTACTTCTGTGAAACCAGCCTGCAAACATCTATTCAAAACATGTTAAGCAGAAGAGAAAGATTAATTGACATCTACATCATGATATTGACCCTAAATACTCTTCATTACTCAATGTCCTAGTCGCAGGACTTAATTTGTCCTCATTGTTTCATCACAAATCTGTAGATAGACTTCGAAAGGGCAGTACATGCAAGACAGCCCACGAAACTTGAAGAATTGAAAGCCTTTTGTGGGAAAAATGGTCAGGAATAACTTTTATCTGTTTATAAAAGCTTTTAGGTTCTGTGATGCTTACCAAATAAGCATTAACAATTATATAAAACTCACATTTTGATGAAAATATTTAAAAGTAAAATGTTATCTTTAACTTCATGCCTCATCTTTTCCTCACTTAGCTACACTTAATTCAAAACTCAAAAAAATTTGCCATGGCTTGTTGCAGTGGCTTGCCCAAACTTCTACAAGCACGCGCGCACACACACACGCGCACACACACAGGAGGTAGACATCTGCTCAAAAGCCTGCAAACTGTAATATCTGAGCAAGTTATTATCTCTTCATCCCTTTGTGAACTTGCACACGAGCGTTAGTGGATGTCTGCGTACTGCCATCTCAGGTGCTCCACTTGATCATGACATTTGTTTAACATTCTTCACCCTCCTCCCCCAGCAACACGGTGATGCACCACACACCTCTTTCTGCCACTATTTAAACACACTTGCCACTTTTCCATCTTTTTATGTTATTGAAAATCCGTATGTGTCACGGAGGTAAACACTGGAGCAGTGAAAGGAGAGGACAGATAAGCCTTCCAGAACTCGCAGCGACTGTTCGAACATGTGTTATCCTGAGGAAGTACTTAGTGGAGGAACACAGAGGCATGACAGCATCTATCGCCGGTGACCATAAGAGAGACTTGAATGTGTTCCTGAATGTGACTGCTGAGAACCAATCGATGCGCGTCAAACCTCCCTGGTGTGATAACCATTAGCACTGGCCTCACTGTGCGATGTGACATGAGTTGTGAAATTGTACTATGCAGCATGTGGCAAAAGAAATGTGTTAAAGATATTTCCATTTATACAGAGTACAAGGAAGACAAACAACAGGTGCCAGAGTAATGCTCTCTTGCAAGGATGAGGTAAAGAAAGCATCTGGTTAGACATTTTCTCCCCCTGTTGTCCATCTTCGTCAGTGCCAGGGGAATACTCTCATTTGGATGACTATGGATTTTGATAGGGCTGACAGGTGGGTAACCAGGGTATGTTATCGGGAAAAAAATGAAGCAAGCTCTCTTCCAGTTCACGAGAGACCAGGACGGATATAATCACATGGTTGACTTCTTGTCAGGACTGATTTTTTGAGGATTAACTTCAGGGGTTTCTATTTATTCCTCACTAGTAATAAAACCCACTCACTGGTGGCCATGATAGAAGTCTTCTGCCATGCGTTACATCTGCATCCATCCTGCTTTAGTGCAGCAAGAAGCACTGCAGAAAGAATTTGCCTATGTGCTCAAACTGAATGAGAATACTTTAAGATAAAACTGTGCCTCTCTGGCCTGACAATTTGTGCGTGGCCTCTGGCAGTCAGACAGAAAACACAATCTGGATTCAGAATAATTTCTGATACATGAGGATGTGCAGACAGCATGACGTGAGAAGTGTCACTCATATGATGGCTGTGAGGAGGCAAAAAAAAAGAAAAAAAAACATAAAAAACAGGGCATTTGATGTAACAAAACTTCCTTGTTTCCAGCTAGTACTACAAGATGTGGTGGTGTTTAAGAATTTAGTGAAAGCATTGAAGATTGTTGAGTCAATCTGAGGGGTTGGCTTTGCTTTTAGAATGCGGGGTGGCGTGTGATGCGGCCGTGGACCCAGGCTGGACAGCGAGCTCGTTTTTTTGTTCTCCCCCTTCACATTGCCAACTCCAGCTGTCACACCGAGGGACAATAGAGAAGAGGGGGGGAGGGGGGGGGGTGCTCGCTGAATGGAAGAAATAAACTGGAGAGCCCCCGTCACACAGCCCCCCTCCCCACGGCCCCCCTCCCCACGGCTCGTCATCTGCATTTGACAGGACCCCGTTCTCCTCTCTTCACCGCCCCTTTTCTTTTGCTTTCTCCTTTTCTCTCCTTGTGCTGCTCCATAATCCCCCTTTCTCGCTCTCTCCCTGCTAAGTGCAGCTGTTGCTCTCCATTGGATCTCTCTTTTTTTTCAGACTGATTGCTAATTAGGATAGCATTTTAGCGAGTTTTATCTCAAAAACTTGTTAAACTTGCAATTTTCCACCCCCTTTTTCTTTTGGCTTTGCAGGTCTAAGGGGGGAGCAGAGAAAAGACTTAGCCAATTACACATGATTTATATTACAGACTGAGACTGCACCTGATCCCCAGTGTAGCATTCATATAGTTTGCAGCTACTGTACAGTGTGGAAGCCTCTTATTGTGGCCCTCACTTCAGTTTTGAATGAAAAAAGCGAACTTTGAAGAATAGACTGCCCCATCTCCCTTATTCTGCTCACATAACTGAATTGCTGGGAGAGAGAGCAGAGGAAAAGGAGAGCCTGAGAAAACAGCAATTCACACACCAAACACAGAGACCCCTAGTAGCTCAACAAATGAGTGACTAGACCTATGTCCATTCATATCGCCCCTCGGCCCGCAAGCCTATTAGCCAGGCATCGCTCCTTGAACATTCACTGTCGACAACATGTGGAGGCATCGCTATAGCAACCAGTGGATATGACATGTGCAATGGACGGGGACTCCTGAGCTGCTGAATATAAGGAGGGGCTCAGCCTTAACTAAATGATCGCAAAAAAAAAAAACACCCCGCCACCTCCCTGTCTCTTTTCATTGGCACAGAGGAGCTGAAAGGACTCACTAGTGGGGCTTCTGCACATTCTTCCAAGGCTCGGAAAATCAGGCGGGCATATCCCACATTCTTCTCCCTTTTCTTATTCTCTCCGACTTCCCCCTTTTTTTTTCCTCCCCCTTTTTTTTTCTTTTTCGTCATCTACGAGTTGAAGCCGCGGTCTTTTGTTGGCGCTGGGGGACGCATGGAACCTCGCAGGGAAACTTTTGGTGAAGCGGACTGAGTGGGCGACCGGGACACACAAACGCTTCTTGGAGCTGCGGCGAGCGTCAGTGGTTCTCCGCGCTCTCTGGAATACAAGACACGGCATCCCCCCTCCCCCCCAGTTTACAGTAAAATGTGCGCTCTGCTCCGCCACATGGATTTAGGTAATTATCTCCTCATTTGAAATAGGTGCGAGCCTGTTTTATGCTCCAATGGGTGTGCAGGTTTTAATGCGTAAAACTGTTTTTTTGTATGATCAGCCTAGAAAGCTTAAAAAGAAAAAAAAGGTGTGAATGAGTTGGAGAGTATTTAAAAAGCTCTGCTTGCTTGATTTCATTTTATTTAAGGCTTTGCTGGGTGATAACTCGCAGCAGCTCGACTCTCCAAAAGCCGATGGAGCATCGGAAAGACATGCATATAAAAGCTGATGAAATACAAAATTGGGGTCTTGAGAGAGTGTGTGCACATCTGGCTGCAGGGGACAAAGTTTCTGCAGGTTCATCCTCTGTGCTCGGGAGCAGCTCTAACTCTAAAACACGAGACCGAAAAGTTGGCAAATCCGCTGTGTGTGTGTGTGTAAATGTGGCCATATGTTGCGTTAAAAATATATAATACACTTGCATGTCATCTTTTGTTTTTTTTTTAAATTTAATTTCTACAAGGGTTGTGCTTACCAAATAAAAATTTAAATCTTTTTTTGCTAATCTTCCGGTAAGACGGGTTAGTGTGTGTAGCTATAATTTTTTGCTCTCAGGGATTTTTTTAGAATTAGCCTTCAAAAAAGGCCCAACAATACCATCTATTGTTATATAAATAGGCCTATTTTGCAAATTATATTGCATGAACTTTAAATATAGCTGATTTCAGACGTTTCAAACCAGCGATAACAGCTGCAGCTTGGAAAAAAATCACCTCAGATTGAGGTTTAGAGAAGGTTTGGCAGGTGTGTTTTGTGGATGATTTTGCTCTTGTTAATGGTTATTGTGATGTGAGTGAATGGACTACACTACTCTGCCTGACCTTACTTCTTATCATTTGAATAATCCAGAGAACCAAAATCCATCTGCCCCTTGTCTCCTCTCAGATTGACTAATTCACCAGGCAGGGGCAACATGAATAGAGAGGAGAAGCAGTGTTACTGGTTTGAATGTTACACACATGAGACATGAACATTAGTGTTAGTAAGAAGATTTATTATTATTATTATTATTATTATTATTATTATTATTATTATTATTTATTATTATTATTATTATTATTATTATTATTATTATTATAGCTTTAAGATACAAACAGAGGGAAGAATAGACTTTTCTTTTACCATTTAAGTTTCACAAAAAAGGGTGGGTGTGTGTGTGTGTGTGTGTATATAGATATTTATCTATATATATATCTATATATATATAGATATATATATAGAGATATAGATATATAGATATATGTATGTATGTATGTATGTGTGTGTATGTGTATATTTGATTTAATTATTTTAAAATCTGATATTTGAATATTCACAATGATTTATCAATTATTAAAATATTTAGATTTGATTTCTAGCTGAACCAGAATCCACTTACGATTAATTAAAATGATTATGATAAATAAGAAAGAAGTGACTAAATAAGCAATGTAAGAAATATTCTCAAGCTAACTTTTAAAGTAATTCTTAGCCTCACATCTCCTCCTTATTCCTCCTCTTTTTCTTTCTCCCTCTGATTTCCTTCCAACACGACTATCGCCTTCAAACACTCTTTTATGCTCGCACTGAATTTCAAGCCTGTTTGCTCCCTCAGTGGAAATGCTTTTCATTCATTTCAAGGTGAATATTTTTCAAGAGCAAGCCAGAGATAAAGCATGTCTTTGAGGAACTTGATTTTTCTTTCTTTCTTTCTTTCTTTCTTTCTTTCTTTCTTTCTTTCTTTCTTTCTTTCTTTCTTTCTTTCTTTCTT
>JAOXYM010000019.1:9940160-9977636 GCA_028567055.1 Leptatherina wallacei
CTTTCTTTCTTTCTTTCTTTCTTTCTTTCTTTCTTTCTTTCTTTCTTTCTTTCTTTCTTTCTTTCTTTCTTTCCCTCTTTCTTTCTTTCTAAAATAAAGTAACGGTTGTATGCTTTGGGTTTTTGTGGCTGATTTGAACCAGGTGCTTCTTCGGTTTTGTATTACTGTCCCGGTGTTGTGTCAAATATCATGAAAACAGAAATTTTCAGTCTCAATATTTACATTTTTTATGGTGTGAATACGTCAGAATCAGTCCCACAAGATAAGCGCTCTAGCAAATGAAAATTTCTGTTTTCCTTTTTTTATGTTGCTACAGTCTGCATCTTCATTTGATCACTGACCAGAGCGAGAAGCTATTCCTCTCCTTTGCATCCTTATAATAGCTTCTTCAAACCTTTCAGTTGTTGTCCATCCTCTTAACGCTTGATTGAAACTGCATGCTGAAGCCAGTGCAATTGCAATCAACAGTAACTGTTGTTGGGCCCTACAGAGTCATTCAACAGCGCCACGCTAAAACATTAACAATTACAAGCCACAAGGTCAAACCACAGTGTTATTGGTCTGAGGTGAAGTGTCTTGTTTGGAAAATGGTAACAAGATGTTGCCATCCTTCAGCCGGCTTATTAGACCCCTCAGGCTAAATGTCAGAGCTCTTCCCTTTTTTTTTCTTAAGGTGTAAATTTGATTCTCGCTATCAATCTTTCAATATTACATGCAGACATTTAGGAGCCTCGCTGATGTTTGTGTGCACTTTTATTGATATTGCCCTTTTGCAGTTAAATGGCTATTGCTGCTTGTGTAGCTGGTTAAATTTGATCAAAATCTGTGTAGAAGTGGCTTTTACAGAAACTCCATGTTTTTTATGTCAATCACAGAGACAGTAAAGTGTGATTTATGTGAAGCAAATTGTTCTTGACAAATTGCATCTCCTTGTTTGGGAGACCATCTTTATGGGATGCCTTTGGAATCAGAAAAGAAAATCTTCTTTATAGCCACAGTTTGGGCATCTTTAATTACTCCGACTGATTTTTGTTCTGAATTATCCCCGCTATGTCCTCAAAATGTTATGTATCAACAAGACCTACAGGGAATTTATCACTATGCTAGATTTATGGTGAATTTACTGTTTATCTGACAAAAGTCTCTCTGAGATGATGTTGAGGCTGATGCTCTGTGGTGAGACAAATTTACCTTCCTGTTTGCACATACATGCAGTGTGGGTGTCAATCTCTTTCAACTAGTGGATACATGAAAGTCCTCTCTGGCCTTCCTGTGTCTTCCCAGCCCTGATAGCCACTATCTGTGCAGCTTTGGCTAGGGTCTATTCCAGCCTAACTCAGGACCAGAGGAGCTAATTAAGCACAAGCTTTTATTATCCCAGCCTCCTCTAGTTGCACAGTGCCAGGCTGACTTATGCCAGCAGTAAATAGGGTTGCAAATATCTATAGTGGGGCATAGACAGGAGACAGCACTGGACAGGAGCTGCTAATAAGGATTGACAGAGCCTGAATGTACATAATAAGGTGAGTATTTGAGCTATCTAATGTGTGGGGCTAGTCAGATGGTGGCCCTGGGTGGAAGAAGCCAGAGAACAAGAGAAGCACTTGCTCCACTGTTGCAACCACAACACAAGCCTTCAGGTGAAAATTGATGCACTGCAACATTGATGTGGCGGCTGCTGTAAATCAAAAACGACCACATCAATCTGGAAGAAGATAGAGTAGCATCCTTTACTGCTCTGACAGTGTGTTCTCTCTCTGTTTGCATGTGTCCTCCAGAGGGGCAGCCTGACACAGATCCCTGTGGTGAAGGAGACCAGGGTGGAGTCGGGCCAGTTCCTGCTGCTCTCCATCCTTTGCATGCTCTTCATCCTTGTGGCGCTGGCAGTGTCCGGCACTTTCTTCTGTGTGCGCCAGCGCTCACACCTCCACATGAAGGAGAAGCTGGCCAGCCTGGGGACTGACACCAGCACTGACGCCACCGCAACCTATCAGGTTAGGCCAGCCCCCTTGCTATGAGCCAATCAGAGGCCAGGACACTTAAGCTCTGCCCTGCTATTGGATGAGCATACTCTCGATTACCCAGTTGTTTTATGAGAGTGTGTTTGTCAGTGTGTGTGTATGTTTGAGTTATTTTCCGCCATCTGCACTTTGGATGTATTTTATCTGCAGTAATAATGCTCAAATTAATCATTTACATCATTTTAATGCAAATAGATATTTGAAGATTGATTATCTGCATTTAATTATGTTATATTTCATGACAAGTGTGTGTGTGCACCTGTGTGTTTGACTGTAGCCACGGTGACCTATTCCCTATGTTCCTCCAAGGCAGCGGGCAGCCTGAGCTGTATTGATTTTCAGGGTTGGGGCTCAGCTGTGCCCAGCGTGGCACTTAGAACACATTTCTGCATGTCGCATTAACATTTTCAATATTTAATCAGGATTTTGCAGAGCGAGCTTCTGAGGTGTGAGAGTCACGGCCACAGAGATGATATATGATTTTTTTTAAAAAGGATAAATGTGAAATTGATAATCCCTTTTCTCACTGAAAATCACACTACCATTAGAAACTCCCTTGTTTGATTACTACTGTGCAAATTTCAGGTTCAGATTATTAGATTGCTGTGATATCTGCTCTTTGAGTGTGTGCTCCATGCTTGATGTAGAGCTATTTAAAGCTATTTTCAGGGGGGCGATTATTGGTCCAAGATGGCAGCACAGACTGTTTGGACTGTGTTTCCTCTTGTCTTGTTTTCATTCTTATTAGAAGTCAGAAAAAAGGGGGCAACAGGGAACCTGTAATCCTACGACCTGTGCTCCTCTCTGGACTCCTCTCTGTCTCTCTTCTGGCACTAACTGCATCCCCCTGCCTTCTTCTGGGACAAATTCTCAGCTTCAGCACGGCGCTGGCGCTTTCCAGAGATGCTGAGAAGTGGGATGAATTATGAGGTGGACCTGGATGGTGCCCCGAGGCCAAGGCCCTGGGCACTGCTTCATGGCTCTAATCATTAAACTCTGATGGCGGAAAAGCTGATCCAAGACCAGGGCTTAGAAGGGGGCCTGTGCTCCAGAGGGAAATATCACTAGGATTCATCATTAGATAGCATGTGTTTTCACAAGGCATTTTCTCTAGCCTGCAATGTCCTCACTGTTATTCATTAACTATGGAATCAAGTCTGTATAGAGGACCCAAAATCAAACATGGTGGGGTTTACTGATTGCAAAATAGGGGGGGAAACCCCACACCCTTTGGAAAGAAGCAGACAAATTGTTTAATATTTGGCAATAAGGACTTTTCTTTCCTTTCTGTGAATCTCATAATACTAGAGCAGATAATGCCTAGTCTGCTGGAAGGACAACGGTAGAAAAGCTGAGTCATTAGGAGGGGTGTAATCTTCATAGCAGAAGTTCTGTTAGCAAGAAACGAGGAGATATCAATCACAGTAGAAAAGCGTGCTTTACGCTTTTGGCAGTGCATTTTGATCTCTTTTGGCTCTCAGTGGATTTATTTACATTTACTTCTTTTTGATTGATGGCTTTGTTCTCTACCTGTGTGTTTATGTCTGCAAAAAAAGAATCCAATTTCTGCTTTTTAGAAATATATAATGCAGCTTTTCACTCTTCAGGGATTGACTTTACAGTATGAACGTGTTTGGATTTTGTTTTGGTCTTCTTTTTTTTACACCTACAACTAAAAAATAAATAATTCCTAAAAAATAGAGTTTTTGTCTAGCAGTAAGGTGTGACATTTATTCTGTAAGTCATGTAGGATCCTCAACCATGAATTTTTGACATAATTAGTATAAGCTCCATAATCCACAAGGATAAGCCATTAATCTACAGACAAGTGAGCAGAGATGCAGGATTTTACAAGGTTCATTTTTAGAACGCAGCCCCTAACAGCAGAGGATAAGCACTTGAAATACATAAACTATTGTTATGTGCATGACAAGAAGATAAACACATGAAAGCTTGCAAAGAACGAGAGAAAATGCAGCGTTCTTGATTATCCAGTGCTTCACCATCATCTCTCCCTGTAATCCCCAGGAGCTGTGTCGCCAGCGTATGGCAATCAGAACGTCAGAGCGTGTTGAGCGGCCAGAGACTCTGCGCCACTCTCGCCTCAACAGCGTGTCTTCTCAGTTCAGCGATGGCCCCGCGGCAAGTCCGTCAACGCGCAGCAGCACCTCTTCCTGGTGTGAAGAGCCAGTCCCATCCAACATGGACATCTCCACTGGTCACATGATACTGGTAAGGGCCTCAGTGAGGATGCAAGTCATGATTTATGGGATTTTAAAGTGGAACAAAGGGTGAAAAGGTCCTCCCAGAGCATTAGTGGGTCCTTGCATCAGAGCATTCTTGCCAAATAATGTCTCATAACTGAATGTTAATGTTAAAAGTGATGGAAAAACTGTGAAAAAGTCAAGTAATAATGGAGTAGTCACTAATAAATTTTCTTAAAGTGATAACTATAGGTTGATATAAATCAATATATATTTAAAATAGAAAACCAAAAGGGATAAATAAATGGCTGAAACATACAACATCCCTAACTTCAAGTATCCATTTACATAATTATTAGATTAAAAGAACATCAAGAACATATGAATTAATTCAAATGAAAACATTTGGAGCACATTGCCTTTGGGGAGAGAAAAGGTTGATCTATTCTGATATTTAATGAATTTAAATTACAATAAATTATTCTAAACCCCTCATGTCTATGAACATGCTCATTCTGAAAACCAACAGCTTTATTTCTTTCTATCTGTTTAGCCGTGTCTCTTTGTCACTCTCAGCTCATTCCCTACACAACCCTATTATCTTTTTTTTCTTTCATTACTCTTCCTGCTGTTTTTTTTCCCTCCTGCTTTATCTTGCCTCTGTTGCCTTCATTTCTTTCCTCCTCCAACTTTCTCCTCCTTCCACTGTCATTTTCTCTCTTTATCACTCTTTCCTGCTCCTCTCCTCTCTGTCATTTTTCATCTTTCCCCCTTCTGTTTCTCTCACTGCCACAGCAAAAATAAGCCAGACATTACTTTGTGTGATGAGAGCAGCAGAGATGGGAAATACCATTAGCTATCTGATTGCTATGTGGACGTTGCAGAAA
The DNA here is from genome assembly GCA_028567055.1 of Leptatherina wallacei. Lineage (NCBI taxonomy): Eukaryota > Metazoa > Chordata > Actinopteri > Atheriniformes > Atherinidae > Leptatherina > Leptatherina wallacei. The sequence continues at coordinate 9,945,273 of JAOXYM010000019.1, forward strand.
TCCTGTTCTGTTTTTGTGGCTTTATTTCTAATGAAATACGCTTTTGGTTGCTAACGTTTCCACAAACACACACACACACAATGGATTGTTTTAATTTTGCACAAGTTTCATTTGAGACAAGCTTGATAAAAGAGACGGATAGATGCCTTGTAGTGTTTCCATTAATGCAGAGAGCATTCATCACACTGCATGTCTAGCTTTTATACTGGGAGGCTGTAATGAATGAGAGTGAATCTGAGTAATGCCTTGTATTGGTGGTAATAGATGGGTTTTGTTGCACTCGTCAAGGCTTGTTTGTGAAGCCTCTTTTGAAAACACTGACAATAGAAAAGCATTTATCCACACAAATAACAAAAGAGCCACGGTGAATCATTTCTATGAGCTGTTGTTAATATCAGCCCATCGTTTCTTCACAGCAGCTATGCAGGCATTAGAATATAGAAAGGTAAAACACACTGGGACCTTTGCTTATTTTTCATGCCGTGATTGACATGGAGATGTCCTATAGGGGTTCTTCTTTAAAATTCCACCACCATCTCACGTGAAACCATGTGTGAGATTGCCTTGTTATCACTGATCTCAGACTTATATTTCCCCATCTCTGCTCTCCTCTCCTCTCATCTCCCCTCTCCCGCTCTTCAGAGCTCACACCGCGTGGCGAGGGATGATGAATACGCAGCTTTCCAAAGCACAATTGCTGGGGGTCCTGTTTTCTTGAGGCCCCATCACCTCATCCTCACACACACACATTCACACACACTCACTGCGAGACTTTGGTGCCGTCAGGATAAATGAACTACGATGTTGTCTCCCACTGTGCAGCCCACCTTTAAACTTAAAAACTCTTACGTAACAACTCGAACTTCACAACTGAAATTGGATGCTTCTCTGTGCTGAGTCATCTGCTGTGTTTTTTCAGGGCTTCGACACGCCACCGGTGTCTAAAAAATTCTGTCGTCTTTCTTTTTACCTGTTTCAGCTCCACTGGGGTGCAATAACCTGCGCTTTTATTATCTACTGACTGGTTAGAATATCAAAAGAGTGATTACCAGGAACGTCATGGAAGCAGCATGTAGCTGCATTTCTGCAGTACTGAGACATTTCAGCACCACGGACAGCTCCATACAGTCACCATTTTAATGTTTCACACTGTTCAAATGTTGATGCACTTACTGTTATTGGCTTAGTCACCTCTCCTTTGAAAAAAATAATTGAGTTGCCTGAGGCTCTTTATCATTAGTAATTATTTATGATATTTTTATGATAAATTATTTCCTCAGAAAAATAGATGTTCTGCCCTTAGTGACTTACAGTTTTTAAATGAAACTTGTGAGCAAAAGACAATTTACTCTCCCATTTAAGGCAACACAATGCACTCTTTTCATTTAGCCACTATTTGTCACACAAATCATAGTCCATATTAATACCCCTTTTCAGGTCTCACAGCTGCTTATCATATCATAAAGCCCCCCGCACAAACTGCTACCAGCATTTTAATTTGACAGCAGAGCTTGACAGCAGTGTGTTACCTGTTGTGTCTGCCTCGCCTGGTCGTGCCTTCATCCTGATTTCACCCAGCACCCTTCTGCTGCCGAGGAGACTGCTTAGGAAGGATTAGACATTGTTTCCCTGACACTCAGGCCTCCCATCCCAGCCTTCTGATTGGCAGACATAATCCCCCCATTCACCAAGCCTTCGTTACCCTGTCTCTGGAATACGCCATGGTCCATTGCCTCCCCCTAGAAACGGGAGGGCTTGATAAGGGCCTGCTGGCTGCATTGCATTAAGCTGCAAAAATATGAATTTGGAATGCAATCGATTCAGGCCATCTTTTGAATAGAATGGAATGTAATTCAGAGTGAATGTATATCGAGTACATGGAGATGTAACATTGTTGGGGAGGTGGGTTGCTGTCAGGCTGGCAGGTGGAGAGTACTTGTGCTGGGCAATGAGAGCATAGTGGTGACACCCTCTGTTAAGTGGCCATAATGGCATGCTGACATTTTCCTGAGAAGACAGCACTATCTGTTTGGATGGACAACATACAACTTATCACATCCAAAAAGCATATGTGCTACCCACTTTTCAAACTTATATTAACCAGATTTTCCTTAAATATTTGAATTTTTGGTTTGAATAAAATTAAAAGTTTGAACATGGAAGCAGTGGATATTCAATAATATATAGATATGTATCTTAAGCCCACATTAAACCACGAAGATCCCTCATGATGTGGCAACATAATCTCTATAAACTGTTTCATTTTGCTCTCAGCGCTGCTTTCAAAACCTGAGTGACACTTTTGCTTCTGTGTCTAACAATAAACTTTGATTTCCATTGTCTGTGGGATTTGTGATGTTTTTATAAGTCACTGTATCCTTTGCATGCATACAGGATAATTCTAAATTCATGATCCATCAAAGGGTAATTGCCTATTATGCGCAGGACAAGCTTATTTGTGATTATCATCTTGGTAGTAATTGTATATATTCTGCAAAGACGTCCCTCTTGACAGACGGGACTGAATAAGTCGGATTTAGGAATAGAGTGTAACCTCTCTGTTTAGCTTACCTATATACTGCTTTTAATATGGAATAAAAACCCTGCACATCTGGGTATCACTGTCATTGTATTAGCCAGCTGATCCCTGACATCAGTTTATGAGTCTGTAATCTTCTGCCTCACACAATAGCAGACTAAACCATTTAACCCCGTTGGGAGGGGCGCCATGATACAGGAGAGAAAACGAAATGCAGCACTTTGCTAAAAAGACTTGCCTTGCCAGCTACACACTAAGCTTCACAAAACTTGCCCTGATTTAGGAGAGAAAACACACTCACACACAAGCACACACAAACACGCAGGCCTTCACCCCTCCCCCTTTTCTTTTTCCATCTTTGTCTCTCTCGCAAATTCAATTTTGTCTTCTCCAAGCAACGGCTTAAACACAGACAATCTTATCAGTGGCTGTGCAAGCAGTGAGGGACGTGATTGAAACGCCCCTGAAGTATTTCCAATGCAGACAAACCTTTCAGGAGTCTTAATTGTGTGTGTTTTCTTTTCTTTTCTCTTTTTTTTTTTTTTTTTTTTGCTCGGTCAAACACAAATACACAAATGCACCAACATAAGCAGACCTTCCCCACCTAGATCTTCAGCAGCCTACTCCTCACCCAGTTGTTCCGCTACACAGCAGCAGGATAATAATTCTCCATGACAGCTGATCATAGCTTTAGAGGAGAGGATTTAAGCTTTTTGTCTTGTTTATTTCTTGCTGTCTAAATATTATTAGAATTAACAACAAAACCTCTAGTGATTTATTGCAAGACTCCTGTTTAATTAATCCAAATTTTCTGCAAAAATAGATATTCCCTGTCTGAGCCACATCTTGAGATAAATTCTGTTTTCCTTTGCATGGATCTGGCTTGTTGTTTGAAATGGTGGCTGAGGTTCTGTCTGTTTTCCTCTAGTCATACATGGAGGACCACTTGAAGAACAAGAACCGTCTGGAGCGCGAGTGGGAGGCGCTGTGCTCCTACCAGGCAGAGCCCAGCGCCTGCAGTGTGGGCCAAGGCGAGCAGAACTCCAAGAGAAACCGCTCTGACGCTGTGGTTGTATGTGAGTCCATTCAGATGACTTTTGCAGTTCTTTTTTTTTTTTTTTTTTTTTTGCACGTTTGTTTTGTTTTCATCTTCGGGAACATTCCCACCATGACAAAGCATGTAGCTCCATTCATGTTGTTGACGTATTTGTGAACAGATGCTCCGAAGAGGAACATAAAACTAGTCGGGTAAATATGCCAAAACCACATTGGAGAAAATATGCTCCCTAAATGAACACATAACTACTGTTGATCTTCTTGCCAAAGAGCTTCTCTTGAATTCTTTTTTAAAAGGTTTTTGTCATTTTGGTGGAAAAAGTTCTCCTCCTTCCAAATCAGCATGGATAATGATGAATTAAAAACAAAGGACATTAGGAAGAGCCCATGTTAAAGGTTAAAGCAACAGTCTACATTTCACTCAAGCAGATTCAGCAAAATTTGCTTCAACTCAGAGTTCAAAGTTGAACTGAGAAGTTTGGATACACAAACATTATATTTACTGTAACTGCTGTCATGTTTGCTCTTGATTTTTTTATCAAAAGTAGTCATCCAAACTATCTAATGGTTATTTTTGTACTAATTCTTATTCCATTCATGTATCTATTATGTTCTAATACTTCTACTTATTAGCCTGTACCTTTCACTGCATGAAGAGATTTATGGAGATATTTCCTTCTAACATATCATGTGCATATCTTACAACTATGAGCATATTTAAGTCAGTTTAGCTGGTTTCCAATTTAAAAAAAATTTAGTGGAAGCATTAAACCTGCAGTGCAGAGACCTGTTTCACTAAAGGTGCATGCGTGTGATGAATAAAAGTTGTAAACCCTGCTTTTTTCTATAGTCCATGACTTTCTGTAATCCGGTGATTCTGCCATGTAAGCTGTAATCCTTTCCTTTTATTCATCTTCGTATCAAAAACCTTTCTTAGTTGATTCTTGCTTGAAATACCTTTTAATGAAGGGTTTCATTTTGCTGCTCAGTATTTTGTTGTTATTGTGCAGGGAGGAAGGAGTGTGAAAATATGAACAGATAAATTATGCATCTCCATTACAGATGATCATTCAAGAATCACCTTGAAAGCAGAGAATAACCACAGCAACTCAGATTACATCAACGCCAGTCCAATTGTAAGTATTGTTTATTTATTTTGTATATATTTGTATATTTGTTGGTGGATGGTTGTCATTGATCCAAGATCAGTTATGCTTTTCTTTTTTTTAACTGTTCTGGGGAATTGTGTGGGTTTGGTTTGACTTCCTGGAAGCAGATACCCTACTTTCATCTACAACAAGAAAAAGAAAAATCCAACTTTTTTTTTAGACTTGTCAAATGTACAACCGCCCCAAAACCAGGAAAAAAACTCAATGCAGGAGAGCACTAAGGTTATTTTTTTTGTTTTTTTCCTTAAAACATTGTCAGTCATGATTTCCCCTGAGGCTGCTGAGAAGGGATTCCATCAAAGGGAACAGGAAGCTATGCATTTCAAATACAGTCCCAAAATGTCTGAAGAGACAGATGAGGGGGCACACACAGCTGCTCTAAAAGCCTATTACTCTTCAGAAACAAACAATGGAGACTTTCAGATGCTCTATTTACTCCTACTGTTTATGCAGAGGCATATTCATAGCAGTTTTTCTCTTAGTGCAGCATTTGCAATCAAAATGTGATTAACATGATAATCAATCAGGGGAAGACGTTAACAAAAAGTGAGTAAAAAGTTATCCAACACTGTTTTACGGTGGTTTAATGAAAAAGAAGTTCAAGCGGATGTTGAAGATGGGTGAAGTAATGGCAGATGCAGTGGTGTGTGGATGAAAGGACAGTAATTACACCACAAAAAGGACCCCTGCCTGAGTCCAGCAAAACTGTGATAATTATGTCTGTCAATGCAGCTTCTTCCTCCTCATTAGCTCCAGGGGCAGCGGCCTACAAGTAAATAATCTGCCACTTCTTTCTGGGAATGTGAGGTCAGAGAGGTGAAGGGAAGGGGTGATCTGCACTGCCTGCAAAGCATGGGGGGGGGCATACAGGGGAAAGGGGCCTGGATAATGGCAAATGCTTGACCACAAATGATGCAAGCACTCCCAGATGTACAGCATCATTAGCGTGAGGAATGGTTCGAAGGAATGTGCAGTGACACAAACTGTGGTCAAAGCCTGGTCATCTCTGTCTTGTCGGGACTTTCCACAAAAGCCAAGAGGCTCTTTCATTTCCCACTATTTTCTTCATGTTGTCTCAGACTATGTTGGATGAACTCAAGCAGCCATTTAGCTTCCAAGTTCTGAGTTTTATACAAGTAGGATCCAGGCACTACAGCAAGGTGCTGAAAGTTAAGACATTTCTCTAGTAGCAGATATCTGTGGGAGTTCTTTCAGTACAAGCTAGTTTACTTGAAGCCAAATAACTTTTTTGCTCTCTCCTTTTGTTGTCGTCCATCATATTCCCACAATGGTAAGGGGAGGACAGCTGAAATGCAGGACTACTCTTTCATGTTTGTGCTTTAGTATTCATGCAGGGATGTCAGCACACAGCTACAGCATGTCTGCGTCCTTGAGATTGGCTCAAACGGAGTGGCTAGAATTCAGCATTACCCTTTTATTTCAGTGGGGGAGATTTTTTTTTTTTTTTTTTTTGTCTAGCCTGTGAGAGGAATTTTAACCTGGAAGGATGAAGAGAAAATTCTGTGCTTATAACTAATTGAGAATAACACTGAGTAATGAACCCAATGTTTCCCTCATTTATGGGCCATTTACTGGAATTTTCTTAGAAGAAAGGCATATTTTTGCGTCGTGAGAGAGCATTTTTAGTCAATTACACCTAACCTTTGCCCACCAAAAATCCTCTTATTACATGTACAATAACCCAACATCAATAATGTCTGACATGGAATGAATAACTTTAAACAGATTGACTGTTTGACTTTTTTTATGTCTGCAAAATGAAATGATTTACAAAAATCCTGCGGATATCTCATAGCAAGTGTTCCTTTAAAATGAGTTTGATAATCTCAGTGCTGAGGCTGACTTACAGTGACTTCACTGTTTGGTTAAAGATTTAGATGGAAAAAAAGGAAAAAAAAAACAATTATTATTTAATCCACTTAAATGAAAAGAAATTGAAAAATGACATTATGTTAAGAAAGCTTTAATTCTAATTGAAATATTTTAACCAAAGTTTTTTGGTTTTTATCAGCCTTTGAAAGCATTAAGAATTAATCCTGTTGTTCAGGATATTAAACATAAGTGGAGGAAAGTATTATGGTAATATTAAAGACAGGAAGAAATGCTCTTTAATTATTTTTGCTTTTAAGGATGGGTGTTGAGGTCCATAAGCGAGACAAATGAGCTTTAGAACTTCATGAAAAGTGAAATGAAAAGCTAGACTTCTAAGGCCATTTAAGTTCCTCTTCACCATAGAAAAAAAACACCTTGGAAAATACACAAATGGAAAAAATAAGACCCACTCAGTTTCAGATTAACTGAGAATGAGTCAATCACACATTTAGATGATTCTTTTATGCATATTATAAGGTAGAATCTGTTGAGGCCCAAACATCCATAACATAAAATCAACCCTTATAATAAGAATTGGCCGTGCTGTTTGTCATTTTAATGTCAAATATACACCAAAAACATTTGATACATATTTATTTTCCTTCAAAATATCTTTCCGCTAGCATGTCTTGCTCTGCTGGATGGGAATTCATTCAATGAAATGTGTTCTCTGATTAAATGGTGAGGGAGGAGGCTGCCCAGCCAACACTGGCTCAATCAAAAACCCAATCAGATCCCTCAATATCAAGCCTTCCCTTCATCACCTTCCACCTTAGCATTCAGCCTACTCATTTCAGCCACCTCCAGGCCTTAAAGTCCCGGCACAACATCAGACATTTTAGTGAGGGCATTTTAAAGAGCACACATGGGGGTAAAGATGCTGTAGCAGGTAAAATTCAAGTGAAAATTAGGAATGATGAAAAGGCAGACAGGTTGAGTTATGAAGGGTTTACGCTGCAGATTCCAAGTTAGATTAGTTACTGATGTACAATAGCTTTCAAAAAATAAATCTTTGTCTTTCTATTTCCAGTTGAAATGGATGATCAGTTTTTTCACATCAACACTAAAAAAGCCCCTTTGCTTAAGGTCCTAGAGAGAGGGGGCAATATTTGTTTGTCTGGGAATATTATGGATAAAGGCACTGATGGTAACATGTTTTCAGATCCTTAAATTATGTGTTCAACATCTTGTTTCCCTATCCACAGTTTACCCATAATATGGCTTTGTCCCTCTTTAGTCTGGTCAGGCTCATAAAGATAGATTCATCCTCGGTAATACAGGCTTCAGGGGAGGAACAGGAAAGAAGAAAATAGAAATGTTTTCTTCAATAGGTCTCTTGCATTCAGATGAAGGCTTTGATGCAGCCAGACAGAATGTTGTCATCCCAGAGTCTCCACCCCAAACGTTGTGTGACACTCCGTTTCCTCTCTCCCAGATGGACCACGACCCTCGCAATCCGACTTACATTGCTTCTCAGGGCCCACTTGCTTCCACTGTGGCAGACTTCTGGCAGGTAAGACTCACCAGCCTTTCATCTTCCAACGTTTTGTTTCCGCAGCTATGAGAGCTTTGAAGAAACACAACGGAGCTGCAGTATGTGTCCCCCAGTGATGTGCATGTGTTTGGATTCTCAGTGATACGAAGGAGTGTCCAGATAAAGGAGGATCAATGAAGTAATGCAGCAGAAGTAATGGATGCCTGAGCTTACAGACTTTTTGCACGTGGTGCAAAGGAAGTCATTATCTCTGCTGGTTGCAGAACTTTCCTCAGAGTCATACAGTTCTCCTCGGCATCAAAGCATACCATAGATCGTTATAGTAAACATTGCAAACAGGAACTGTTGATATCTAACTTGACATCATTTTAATGGTGTAAATTTGCCAAACTGCTACAGTTGTTAATCTATCAGCTTCCTGTTTACATCTTCTGAAGAATTATGGGAGCTGTGGTTTAAATAAAGCACAGTTATTCCTGAAACTGGAGTAAGATGAAGCATAGCTGTTTATTTTTAAGAGTTTTTAGCTCGACAAATAAAATGCTCTCCTACATGTGAAGTAGCCTACAAATTGGTACTGGTGCTACACAATGAACCTCCAGCTTTTTGCTTAATTTAGAAGCTTAGTTATACACAGCCTCAGGAAGTCTAGTGTTATTTATATTAATGCTGATATTTGCTCATGTTTGCATTTCTTCTCATAGCTATTTGCTTTCCTTCCCTTGTCCATAAATGTCAAAGCAACTGCCATCAATTACTGCATACAGATTATTGTAAAACATGTCAACTTGAGTGGAAGTGTGCCTTAAATGATGCATGGTTCCCAAATGGTATTCTTCTGTTTTAATAGGACAGCACTGTAGTAATTAACAGGACCATCACTTCCATATGGTGAAGTAACTCTGGTTAGCCGTGACCAGGGCTTAGAAGAGTGAAGCATAAATCCTGAGGGACCAGATGGCCCTGCACCATGCACTCTGCATCATGCATTGAACATTTTAAATCATTATAAATGCTGACTTTGTGTTTGCAAAGTGTCTACTTGTAACTTGTGGAGGACAGTTTAGAGTTTTCAAATTCTGTACACTAAGAAATTTAGCTAGTTGTTCATTTAATGCCCCTAAAACTCAAATCTGCAAACAAGGTCTGCCCTTATATGGTGTTAAAACGAATCAAAAAAGAGACCATAATATTAGGCAGGAATCTAGATGTTGTTTTTGTTTGTTTGCTTGCTTTTTTCTATGCCAGGTGAATAAATACATTTAAATTGTTTTGTAAAACTGTCTTTTAAGTCTTTAACTTTACTCTGAATCTTACACAATTAAGCACAAATAATTGAGCATTAGATACAGTTTGAGTGACAGTTTTAAGCTCAGTTTTGTGTAGGTATGGCTGCAGTCATTCATTATTCAGTTTGGTCAACCTTGGATTGTGACGGGAGAAAAAAAAAACAACCCTTACCCCATTAAAAGTAAACAAACAGGGGAAACATTGGCGCTCTCATGCAAATGGATCATGCAGGAGGCAAATCTTTCTGCTCTCTCCTATCTAATCCACACTGGCCCCAGGCAGTGCTCTGAAAGGCGGCTCGGCTCTAATCCTCCACTTCTCATTCCTCCATCCCATCATCCTTTACTCCTCCATCCATCTCCCCTCTATTACCTTAGCTCTGCTGGGCCTTCAAGCTTGCCTCTTTCCCTCAAATTCAGCCAATCTGCTTGAGTTCACATAGCATAACTCAGGTCATTCTCAGGCTTTTTCTCTTCTTTTCCCCTCCTAATATATAAGCCAGAGTTGATGTATTATCTTATGAGTCTGGAAACTGTTAATCACATTTTAAGAAAAAAAAAAGATGGCAGGATTTATTTTGGGAGGGGTTTTGTTGCTGAAGATGTTGAAATAAGAATCCATTTTACCTCGCTACCTGCAAATATTTGCTAGATATATTATACAAGGCTAAATGGATCATATTCTCACACATTATCACCTACCCCTAATCTCATCACATCCTGGCACAGTTGGTGTGTAATGTGTCCACTGGGTTGGATCACAGAAGCTTGTGATTAGTGTATAGTCAAGGCCATTGTGTTTTTATAGCAATCATAAAACCTGCGTTTCCTCCTCATTTTCCTAATGGCTGCCGTGGGCCTGTATTTCTTCCCAAGGACACATTAGATTGTGATAAGATGAAATGGAGCAGCAGTGCAGTAGATGTTGTGATCTCGCTCAGGCGACTGAGGGTGGGCGACGCAAGAGGCGCCCTCCTGCTGCTCCACCCAACATTTATCATTTGTCACACACAGAGAGGTGACATTTATTCATACTTCCTGCACAAAGATCAAGAAATCAATTTTTCTCTAATACAAGGTTTCAACGTAATATCCTGCTCATAGTGGCTCAATTCAGCTACACATTAGGGCTATTTGAATGTCACACAGTGCATATGAGGGTGTTACTTGTCTCCGGTTGTGTTTGACGAATATTTGTTTTCCGGTGCGTAGATGGTGTGGGAGAGCGGCTGTGTTGTCATCGTTATGCTGACCCCACTGTCTGAAAATGGAGTGAAGCAGTGTAACCACTACTGGCCTGACGAGGGATCAGACGTCTATCACATATATGAGGTATGTCAGAGGCAATAACAACTTTTAGGAACCAGAGCACCTCGATTTGAGTCTTTTGAGTTTTATCAAAAACAGCAACCTGTATTTGACAATGCTTTGATTTTTTTTTCAGGTGAAACCGAATCACAATCTCATCATGCGTGTCATCGACACAATATTTAACCTGCTATCACCATTATAATCTATACTACTTAAAACTCAACTTTTTGGGTTTCTTGCCTTTATTTGTTTATTTTTGTGAAGTAGTTCAGAAAAAGATGAAGTCTGGTGAACAAAACAGAGTAGAAGTTATTCCGTGTAAGTTGAACAAGAGTAACTGTGAACTGCTTTAAACTCAGCTGTTTGATTTAGTGTGAAACAATGAAACTGCTGACTGCTAATAAAGACTTTGTTTTGTGAAGAAATGCTGCTCCAGAGTTTTTCAGGAGTAATGATTGAAAAGTTTGGCACCATAAACCGATTTTCATTTAGGAAGAGTAACTCTAAAAAGGCACTGGAGACAAATCTCAACACAGACAGAAGATGAAAAAATATTCTTTTCCAATCTACAAAAAACAAAGAAACAAGAATTGATCATTTAACTCATCTAGAGGTTTGAATCTGGAAAAAAAATCAGCAAATGAGAAACTACTTAACACTGACTTGATGGTGTTCTTTGATCACAAGAAGGAAGACCCTAAAATTCATTCATCTTCTTGATTTAGCACAAAAAAAAGTATATCTAAAGTGACCAAATATCTTTACATCTAACTTAATTATGTCTCATTTAATCATTAATTGACTGATTTGTTACAGGAAATGACACAAACTGTTAAAGTACAGCAGGAAGTGTCTCAGTGCATGATTCCTTCAAAACTTGTTTAAGAAATACATATAATTCAGTTGATTTATCATAACGGATAATAACTTGAACTTGAAAGAAGATTAAGAAAAAATCTTTTTTTTGAGAGTTTGAGAGAGCCAGCCCTTTAATGGATATGGTGTTTTAACCAAAGCTTTGATCTGCTTTCCAAATGCAGGAATGAGTCATCTCTTGCATACTTTGTCTCTTTTTAGGTGAATTTGGTGTCTGAACACATCTGGTGTGAGGACTTCCTGGTACGGAGTTTTTACTTGAAAAACCTGCAGACTAACGAGACGCGCACCGTCACGCAGTTCCACTTCCTGTCCTGGATGAACCGAGGGATCCCCAACTCAGCCAGGATCCTGTTAGACTTCCGCAGGTAGAGAGGAGTTCCTGTTAACTTGTCTCAGACAATGCCGCTCAGCAGATTTCAGACAGTTTTCCATCTTTACAGCTGGCCTTTTTGCCCCCCTCCCTCCCCACCGTGCTTGTTCTTAATCACCTCCTTTTATATTCTGCATTCTGTCACCGCCTCTCTGGTCCTTCTCCTTTTTGACCCTTTGCCTTTTACTATCCTAAAGAGTGGTTGTTCTACAAAGAACTTTGTTTCTGTACCATCCCTTTCATCCTGGGCCGATCTCCCTCACCTCCCTCCAGCACATGTGATGCAGCAAATTAACAGCGCCGCACTGCCTGGCTTGGCTCGGGGAAAGAAAAAAAAAACGAAAGAAAGAAAGAAAGAATAAGAAAAAAACCCACCTAATTCAAACACCTAATTAAATGAGAGCTGTCTCACTAAAAACACGGGAGACGGGGGAAAGCTAGTGACTGAATAACCTCACTCTGTTCTCCATATAATGTGTTCTGGCAGAGGAGCAGCAGCGGCTCCTCTGGGAAAACCCAGGAGGGATAGGAAAAGCCCTTCAAATGGGAATAGATGCATTTGATTTGTGGATGGAAGTCTGTCCTTCTGGTTTGTAATGCAGATGAGAGATTGTGGGGTGTTATCATGTCATGCCTTTCTGACAAATTAAACTGGGTGTAGCTCATAGTCAGGTATTTGCTGATTTGACTTGTGTTTCAATTACACACACACATTGTTTGCTCTGCTGTTGAGATCTTTCTAACAATTAGCTTGCCTTTATTTAGCTCCATGAATGCTGTTGTAGGTTATTCGGTATCTAAAGCTCTCCGATAGAGTGATTCAGAAGTCGCCACACAGTGTGCTCTAACCCTCATGGTTTCATGGTTTCGGCCAAGTCGGTATTTTGCGGTTGCCAGTGTCATTTTTGTGATGTTGCAGCTAGTAATATGAGCCCAGTTGCATAGTCACAAAAGTGATCATTGGAAACTGTGTCTCCTCAGCCAGGCCTGTGCACACACCGTCTTTCTCTCACTCCTGACTCTGTCTCCCTCCTCCTCCTCTTCCTCCTCACTGATGCTTCCTCTGGCTTGCATGGGAACTCCAACCATCTTTGTATGATGTCTGACTAAGGACGTATTCTGACTTTAGAATTTTTGGGGGGTAAAACCATCTTAAAATGTAGAAAATGTCATTTAAATGCTACATCAGATTGTTTATAATTTGTTGCTCTTAATGTCAACCTACAGAGAGAATACCATGAATGCACCATTTACAACAACGCTATCAGTAGTTTATATAAAACATTGATGCAAGTATAAATGTTAAAAATGTAAATGAATAAATTTAGCTAAAGAAAATGGCCATATAACGCATTATTTCATATTCTTCAAAATTAGTATCAATTCAAGCTGATTTTCTACAGATTTGTTGAGATTTTTCATCATTTTGTTTTCAATTTCTGTAACTGAAAAGTAAAAAATGAAGGGAGATAGAGAGACACAAAAGGAAGCTCTCAGTGTAGTCAGTTTCCATGGCAACAGTGGGGTGTGAAAAGGCTTGTTGGCCTTCACCGTGCCTGTGGTGTAAAACATTCATAATTGGCCGGGGTTAATGTGTCGGTGGTTGGTAATCACAACATCACACCACCACGTCCGTCACCCACACGTCACAGTGATTTACTGTTACTGAAATGATGCTTAATTTATTTACAGATTTCTGTCTCCGTGCTCAAATTTAAACAACTGACTGACAGGAGGGAACATCTTTCAGATTCGTGTTTGTTCCTTTTAATTATCACTGTTATTAATTTTATCCAGACCCCGGCTCAGAAGTCCCTCATGATTTACATTTTTTGTGACCATCACTGTTTTTATTAACCTCAAAGAATTTGATCCTGTATCCTGAATTTGACTTTGCAGCCTGTGCACTGAGACAACTTGCCGCCAAGCTTGCAGTAACTTCAAGTTGTCTCTTTTGTTTTATTTCAGAAAGGTTAACAAGTGCTACCGGGGTCGATCTTGCCCGATAATTGTTCACTGCAGGCAAGTATAACAGTTTTGAACCTTGTGGCTGACCCTGCTGAATTGGGACAGAGTGTTTGTCGTGGCCTGTGTGTTGAAGGGGAGAGGCTGTTTATTTAAACCCGCTCACTCCATTTACTCTATCTGGGTCCACTGGAGCTGCTGTTTATTCCACTGTTTCTTATGTAAATAACATGGCAAAAGCCTACTCAGCCAAAGACCCTTCTATTTCCCATTTGGTTGAGTTAGTTAACTGGCCTTGATTGGTTCATATGAAATACCAGGTATCTGTCTGACCACTTTTAATAGTCACATCCTGTTAAGTCATGCATGGGGCCAGTAAGCCCGCTCTCCCTCTGAGGGACTGAGTGTCTAGCAGTGGATTAATGAAGCTGTGGTGCTCAGGCAGCTCTCCTGTTTTATTGGCCTTGCCTTTATTAGAGAGATGTCCACGCCTTGTTTGCAATTAACATGCAGAGCTGTTGAATGGCCGGCGGGCACAAAGGGAGGCTTTTCATGGGGCTATCTCTGGAGTAATGGAAAAGCAAGGCTCTCCAAAAGCTGTTCTCGAACTGCCTCTGGCCTCTCAACTTCTCCTCTGCTCCTGAGGTGCATGCATTTAAAAGCTTTTGTCCCCAGTGTGCCTTAGAAACCATTCCCCTCTCTCCAATAGCCAAGCAATTCTCCAGACCACACATGCACTCATGTGCAAGGGTTTAACATAATTGCATCTATTGGAAATATTCTTAACTAATCAGTTTTTTCATTAGAATTTAAGGATTAATACTGATATTTGCTTTGTAGGTATTCTATTCTATCTGTTTTGTGGAAATAGAAAGGTGTATATCTGAATGCAGCGACTAATTTGAGCTTAAATATATTTGACAGTCTCACAGCAGATGTAGATGTAAATGAGCAATTTGTTTCCTCATAAGAAAAACACTGAGATTAAAGCATCTCATGCTGCCACCTTAATGATCTCTGCCTTACTGTTTCTTATTCTCTGCAGTGACGGAGCTGGCAGGAGTGGGACTTACATTCTGATTGACATGGTCCTCAATAGGATGGCTAAAGGTAATGATCAATAGCTTCCCTTTCACTCTTTCGGCTTGAAGTGTTGCCCCGGCAACGTAAAAGCCTCTCATTTTCCTCAGAGGATCTTGGAGATGCATTAGAGGGTGACTTCTCTGAGCCCTGGAGAGGCAGTGAAGACAGAGGGAGAAGTGGAGGGAGTTGCTAGGAGCAGGGAGAGCAGAACAAAGAGGAAACACTGGGAAGGGAAATAAAAAAGAAACCTCTACCCACATTAATAATTATCTATTTAAGCAACCTTCACACCGTATTGACCTGCACCTGCAGCTGCAGCATGAATTTAGATAGCACATGCATAGAAATAAAATGTTTAAAGGGAAAATACATTAAAAATGTGCTTTTTGCCTCAGTGATTTAAATCAATATTTATTATTTAATGTGAACACTGTGCTTATTAGATTTGATTATTGATTTTTTTTTTGTTCTTAACAGCATGGTGTTGACTTATTTTCCTATTAAACACAATTATGCTCTAAACTAAACAATGTCAGCAGGTTAGAACTCTTCAAGGTGCAATTATATTATATATATATATTTCCTGCAATCAAAGGAGTCAGGCTGGCTCCTGCAGTATGTTTAGGGCATTTTTACACCAAAAGTAACATATATATATATATACACTTTTTGTTTGTTTGTTTTGTTTATTCAAGCATGGGTACAGGTAAAATACGCTGGTTAATTTCTTTCCCATTACCAGTGTTTGGCTATTTACTGTCAGTGTTCTGCAGGCTACAACATATTAAGAACCAGTCTTGTATACCAATGTACCAGAGGACAAGCCTGTAAACTGACCCAAAATGATGAGATGACATTAAACTATATCCTGCAGGGTGTGTATGATAACAGTTTATTATAACAGCAATTGTCTGAGATTTTTACACTAGTGTTACTTTTGATTAGACCTCGAATGTCAGTAAGGCTAAGAGTGAGCTGACACAAAACAGAAGGCCAAATCGATGAGTACCTTTTGACCAAAAGTTGTCCATTTTAGAGCCTCTATGGAAGCTAGTGCACACATAGATGTGTTTTTCTGTTAAGAAAACATGATTTCAACCCCAAGCACAGCACCCTCATTGAAAACTAGCCCATGCACCCAAGTGTTGTGTTCCCTTAGATACCAATTGGAGCCAGAGCTGTTAAATACCCATGACTACAGCAATCATTTGACATAAGACTGACATAACATCTAAAGCCAGATGTTAGTGGGTATTGGCGATTTTTTTTTTTTTGACCAGCTTAAAAAAGGGCTTTAGTCACAACTCACAGTAACTTGGCACTGTTATGTAAATGCAGAAATACCTATGAATGCTTAAACAAGTGGGTTAAAAGAACCTAAAGGAAAATTATCTGTGGCCAGGGTGTGTGTTACATTTTAGAAAATTTGACAGTTTTCTCTAAATATTTAGCTGAATTTCTCCTCAAAATAAGCAGGAGTTATAGCTTGAGAAATTATTTCTCTTGGATTCTTTAAAGATGTTCAGGTAATAAACATCTATTGTTGCGCTGGAGTCATCTTCCTTCAAGGCTTAGCCTGCTCTTTGGCCTCTGACCTCTGCCCTTTCCCTTCCCTCCTCTGGTGATCTGGCCCCGTCAGAGAAGGTTAAAAGAACGTCCAACTTTAATGCAGACCTTCCCTGCACTGTCTGTAAAACAGTAATAAGACTGACCCATCCTGATGGAGTTCAAGCAGTTCTGTGACAAATGCGCTGTTGTCCATGGTGATGAAAGCTGCTCTCACAGTCTCTTTTTAACCTTTTGTTTTCTGCAGCTGGAACCAAATGCATGAAATGTACATAAGCTCACTCTCCCAAGCTTTTTTCGTTGATCAGAGAGCCTCTCCTCAGCTTAACTTTGTATTTCAGCCTATCTAAGACATGAAAGTCTTGTCGTAGCACTGAGTACCTTGAGTGCTGAGTGCTAAGTCCAGCTACATTAAGTCCTACTTCTTCCCTCTCTCACCCACACATATTCATGCAATCACATTCTTGCTCTATCTTCTCTACTTACATTCTCTCCCTCACTTTCAAGAACATCTCAAGAGTTCAGAGGCTCCTTCTACATCCCTTCAAAAATGAGCACCAGCGTGCGATCCATTAATCTGAAAGCAAAGTACGATTTTCCAGATTAACATCATAGACTCAAAGGCAGCTCATCACTGCTGAAGCAACTGTTGCACAGGTTAATCATTTGAATGACTGATGCAGAGCTGCTGCAAAATCGCTTTAATTGTTGATTCTCAGATAAATGCAAGCAACACACACTGTCTCTCTCTAGAAAGCAGGGTGTAGTGCTTTTGAATGCAGTATTGCACTTTTCCCAGACCCCCAAAAATATCCTCTTGCATATTTTATCAAGAAACAGTCTGTGGCTCCCGTCCAAGTCTTTCGAGGGATGAATGTAATAATTTTCAATCGCTGCGCTGTTCCAAAGGGAGCCCAGAATAAAGAGTGATTGACAGATGTGAGCTGGATTACTCCACTGCTTTGAACTCAGTCCAATTTTCGGTCTGTTGCAGGTGCTAAAGAGATTGATATTGCCGCTACCCTGGAGCACTTGAGAGACCAGAGAGCCGGCATGGTCCAGACAAAGGTAAGGTCCCCAGCTTTGAGGGGGTGGGGGAGGAGGAGGATGGGGGGAGGGGTTCCAGTCATTTAGAGAGACCATTGTCTACTTCATGCACAGAGGATCAGGGGTAATGATGGTGTAATTGATAATTGCTTCAGGATTAGAGAAACATTGTCTTGGAAAACAATAACTCAACATTTATCTCAAGAATCAGAGAAATTTCTTTGAAATATTTTAAAACTGCATCATTATAGGACTTTCTATAAATGTTTAGCTTTAAAAGATTTCAATTTATTGTTGAGAGTGCAGCTATTTCCTCAAATTACTGATGAAGTGATGTGTTAAAATCTAAATCTGTCAATCTGTGCCCATACCTACTTTCTTTAGTCATTAAACTTTATATCGCAGCAGGACCTGCACCTCATACTAATTCAGAAAGTACTACAAAGCATTTGCCCTCATCCATCCCATTTGTTTCTCTTGCAGGCAGCGAGATAGCAATAACAGTAATGATGAAGGCAAACCTCATGCAGCAGTGGGTGATAATATTTATGGGAGCTGCTTGCTAACAGACTCCAGAGTTCCTCGATGGTTCATTAATGCTGCTTTCACAGCTGCGCTCTGTTCAACGGAGAAAAGCTTTTCAAGCACTCTCTTTTTTTTCTGACTTGTCTAAGTGAAATTATTTGAATTGGAATATTGTTGATTCCACTTTGCAGTTTCATGCTGACTTGACACAGAAATTAGATTGCAATGAGGTATGAAATGTAGAGTTAAGTTTCAAGAATTAGATTATCAGGTATCTTTTTCTTCCTTTATGATGTTTCCACTTTAGTTTTGGTTAAAAATACATTAAATCCCTACATTTTTTTTTGTTTTGTTACTGCTTTTGACTTGAGTATGTAATAATAATGGCACATATGACCGTTTTTTCTCCTCACTAACATCCTGTTGAGCAGAGATTGATCCCCCCCCTGTGGTTTAAATGTGAACAGCTAAGCCTGAACAAAGCCTAATTTTAAAAGTATTCCAAAACTTTCAAGTCTACCTGGGAATAGATTATCACCTAGAACTGTGGTGGAGATAGAGATGGATTTATTTACACATTTTCTGGCCCCATTGCATCTTCAGAAGACACATAAAAATAGAAACTCCACATAATCTCCACTGCAAAGCGAAAGCCACGGCCATCAGTGACTCCTCTATATTGATTTAGCCTATCCTCAGGCCAGACTATGTCAGGCTGTGTGTTGACACATCTGAAGACTGTTCCCTCCAAACTCCCACATACTCTCTTTGTGAGAGGACCCTGTGGCCCGCAGCCTGGGGAGAGGAGAAGAATATAAAAACACCAGGTCCAGGGGGCAAACATCAATCAGCTCCTTAGGGAAGACCATGAGTCGGTTTCACAATCAAACACGCGCACAAACACCCTAAAAAAGCTGAGACAGTTTGACTCAAAAGCTCCATTTTAAGACACAGCTGGCTGGATCGATGTCGGTGCCAGCTGTGCGTGCACTCCAGGTAGGAAGCTCAGAGAGCATTTCAGCTCAACTCTGTGGCCGGGCCCAGGCAGGGTCAGGAGATATGGAGGAAGAGGAGGCGGCGGTAGCTGTCAATCATTCTGAAATGGCGCTTCAGAATTGTCACATGCTAAAACCATATCCTTCTTTCCCGTCCTTGTCTTTCCCTGCATCCTTTCCTTTCCCACCTCCTCCTCTTTCTCCTCCTCAGGAGCAGTTTGAATTTGCACTGACAGCCGTGGCAGAGGAGGTGAACGCCATTCTGAAAGCGCTTCCTCAGTGAAGGCATCACACCTCACCTACTTCTTCTCGCTCTATAAGCACCAGTTTCCTCTGCCCACTCAAGACTGACATCTCTCCATGCCCTTTCCTCTCCTCTTCCATCTCAGCCTCCTCTTCACCTAGATGTAATACTGCATACTGAACATCGTGTCGGGTATATCACCTGGATCCATATTCTGTCATTTCAGAGTGTGACTTTTGATCTGTGGTTGTTTTAGTAATTCAGGATAAAGAGGAGCAGAGAGAGATCAGAGAAATGATGGGAACACAGATCAGTATGAACCCATGGTCGTCTATAACTGTGATGTTGTTTCTGAACATGCTGTCGCAGTGCCACTGATGAGATGTTTACGTGATGTCAAGTGTAGATTTTTGTTCCAACGATGAACTTTCTGCTGTTAAAAACTGACACGAATGCTAAGAAAACAAACTACAGCAGGGCTGCAATGAACAGTTTTATGTGTGGAATCTTTAAAAAAATTGTGGAAAATTGTGATGACATTTTCTCTGAGGTGGTGTTATTCTACTTATTTTGTGACGAACAGTCTAAAATCTTAAGATAGTCAAATTATTTTCACGTAAGATGAAGATAAACTGCGTATGATCATATCTGAAAGCTGGAATCAGAGAATAAATGGCATTATATAACAAATCATTTGACACAAATTTACTTTAACTGAGCATCCAATTGATCAGTCAAACTTTTGCAGCTCTGAACTGTAACCTTCTCAGACTAACAACATGTAAATTAAGTTTTTGCCTGTAAAAAAAAAAAAAAGAAAAAAAAAGAAAACACAAATTGTACAGATTCTAAACTCTGAAGTGGTGTGCTGGATCCACGTAGCGTTTTGGTGATCAACCTTTCACATTTCTCTTCCTCTGTGATCTGAATTAGCTACTATATACTCAGCATCTCATGTACAGATGTTAAATTGTGTGTGTAGTTGTAATTTGGATCTTAGTATTAAACCTCAGATTCTCCTATTCTGAAGAAGCCTCACAGAACATCGATTATCAAAACATATCAGCTGTTATATCTTCCTCACTGCGCCAATTTTACATCTTTTGTTTGGTACATGAACATCTCTGTTATCCTAAATGTGAAATATACCAACTGAGATAGTTATTGCTTCTATTTAGAAATGCCGTCATCATATATTAATAGTAATATTATGATAGAGTATATTTGAGAAGACTTATATCTGGATTGTTGCTAAACTAGTTTATCCATCTATCACTGGTATATTGTGCCATTTTGTGCAACGTGACAGATTATTGGCTCTATGTATAGACAATGAATGACTTTATGAATCCCTCTATAGTGATATCTGAAATACACAGAGAGCCTCAATGAGAACTATATATTTTGTGTGAGAAATAACATTCAGATTGATAATAAATGAAAACGGACTTCACCGCTCTGCTGTCTAGTGTAATGTTATTTCTGATACACTCACAAACAGGAGCGAGAAGGCCACCCTTCCACTGAAAGGCTTGATTGAATGGTAGTCTTAGTAAAGTCACAAAGAAAATGGAGTATAGTGCTCCCCTGAGGGTTTGTATGTGGGAAAGACTCCCAGGTTTGTACAGATGAAATGTTTGGTTCACCAGAGAAAGTGCCTGGGATTTGTAATGAAATCAGTCTTTTATTTTCCCCTCTGAGGTGGTCGCCCAGTATTACAGAGAGAAGGTTCAGTCAGCCTCAAATAAAAGATGTTATCTGTATCAGACCACAACTTCTGGTTATTCTAGTTTTGTTATCTGTGTCATTGTGTCTGTTTATCTAAGTTTAAAGTGATTTATGAATTACTTTTTTTATTCTTTTTTTTCCCCACATGTTTTTTTGGTGACTGAAATAGGTTGTTCCAATGGTCTAAGGGGTTTTGAACATGATAAACACTTAACAATTAACTAATGGCCATTTTAGTTGTTTTAGACACTTTCCTCAGCTACAGATTTAATCAGTGCATTTTATAAGAGAGTGTGTGATGAATGTTTGAATATGATGAACTAACCTAAGCTCATTTTAGATTAGATGGTCAATATTGAGATCAGTATTTATAATAATTCAGCTCTTTTTTTTTCAAGAGGATTGACAAGATTTACGTGAATAGTTCACTAAATGCATTTAATACCATAGTAACAAAGGGTCATTGATAATATTTTAAATGTAAACAAATCAAGAATGCATTTAGAAACTTGTATCTCCACTGTGACAACTATATTTAGTGGGAGACTCAAACAGGTAAAATCCAAATGGCAAGAAACGAATATCACAGACTGAGAAATGGTCAGTGCGGCAAAATTACCAGACAAGAGAGCAGGAAGAAGGCGGAGTCCATCAAACAAAACCAAAGGGTCTAAAATTAAGGTTACAAACGCCTTAGACAAGTGGCGGGTCAAAGACAACGAATGAAGGAACCAAAAAACCAAACTCCGAAGAAAACAGTTTGGTGTGAAGTGCAAAGACAGACTGGCTGAGAACACCTGAAATCGAGGTGTAAATATACAAAGTGTAATATCAGATGATAACCAGGTGTTCATCACAGGAGCAGAGTGGTGGAGTAATCAACTCACTGCTAAACAGGTGTGAAGCAAACAGGGAGCAAACCTAAGTGTGATTAGCCTAATGTGGGAATTTAACAAAAAGCTGACAATAATAAGGAAAAATGGTTTCAAAACAATGAAAAAGACCCAAACTACGATGTCCTGACTGAATAAGTGCATGGATTTGGAAATTGTTTGGAATTCAATGTCAGCTTAAAGGGAACAGGAAATAAATTAAATTATGGCCCTATTTTCAGATCATATCATATCATATTTAAAATCTTGGAGGCTTTCTCAATAACACTAGTGAAGTCCTTTTTTATTTTAGTCAATTAAAGCCTAAAATTGTCCTTATTCTATTTTCATTTGTTTATTTTTTGTAACTATGTATAGTTTTGTTTAGATTTTTATTTTTTTATATAATAGCCTATTCAATAAATGATCAAGCAAAGAGTAAGAATCCTGTTGGAGGGACATAAACACCAGCTGGCTTTTGTTAGTTAGTTAGTTAGTTAGTTAGTTAGTTAGTTAGTTAGTTAGTTAGTTAGTTAGTTAGTTAGTTAGTTAGTTAGTTTTTAATATAGTGTTATAACTTATTCTAATATTGAACTGATTTGTAAATATTGAGTGGATGATTAATTAATTCTTTATGAAGTAATTGCTCACAGTTTATGAACTGTTCATAAAAGTTGCTTTAATAGAAACATGTTCCAAAGCAAATATCATAATTAAATTGAAAGTATTCTTGACTATGTGGAAATGATCAATAAAAATGTAAATATGGAACATCCCTAACGGAGAGTGAAATAAAAAAGAATAAAATGAATTGGGTGAAAAGTGCAATAAAGATTTTGTTACAAGCAAAAACAATGTTGAAGGACATGTATGGAGAATATATAATTTCCAGCCACTCAACAATGTGTGCGTGGGGTTCTTGTGCAAATGCATATTCATGTATGTGCTGCTCGTTGACATGTCCCTCCCTCCCTTGACAGTTGTAATAGCTGGGAATGAGGCTTCATGCACTTCCTGAGGCCTCATTTGCATATGATTCACTGATGAGCTGCCACCTCTAACCAGCAACACCAAACCAAAGCCCTATTAATATTCTCCCATTCAGGTTGTAAAGCACACAAACCTAATCAGCTTAGAAATTACTGTATGGAAACCATAATTACGCATGTTTAATTGCTTATCATCTGATGGGTACAAGTTTATTAGAAAACGTATTCATGGTAATTGCTTCCTGAGGTATCTGGTGTGCTACAATAGCATGTGATATCCTGTCAGCTCCCATTTGAGAGGATTAATGCGTTCTGGAAAAGTCACAAATTTAGATAGTGTGTATTGGCTCTTTGGATGCTTGGTTTAACTCAAAGTGATTTTTAATTTAGGGGATTCTAAATTACTGTGTAAGCTCAGACAAGTCTGTGGAGTGAGATCCGTCAAAATCAGCATATCACATTGTTGTTAAGGAGTGCTAGCATATCACATGGGTATAAGTGAGTGTAAAGTAGCCAAATGGCTGTGTAATCATGATGCCACCAGAAAAATATCAACAGTACAAACATGTCTTGCAAGGGAGAAAATTTCTACCACCAAGCAGGAAAGCTGTGAAATCATGGGGAATGCAGGAGCAACATAAAAATGAAAAGTCACAGGCATGAAATGAGGAAACACATCCTGAAAGAGAGAGTTTTGAAGGTGAGCCATCTCAAAGCCGATGAATCATTCAGTGCTGAAACAAGCAGATTAAAACACAGTGCAGGTCCTTCGAAGGGGCCTCAACACCGCCAGGAACGTCGAGTGGGCCTCTTCAGCCATGGGTCTCAGTGAGTCTTACAGCTCCTTCCCACTCTTTGATGATCTCTCTATGGTTTATTGTAATCACTGTTAGCTCTCAGTCCTTCTGACTAACTTGTAAATTCATTTGGTTTTATGAGGAAATGCAAAACCAGCCAGAAGTTCCTCTTTGAATAACTCTTTCTTTCCTTAGATCAGTGATTCTCTAGCAGCAGTATGTGTATTTTTTATGGGTAGATTTTATGTATTATTGATGAATGTGATTTATAAAGTGTACTCATAGAGAAAATATTTATACAAAGAATAATACAAAATGGTGGTCAGTTGAGGAGAAAGCAACGAGCCCAAAAAGGGTTATAAAGAGTAATTATATGTAAGTTTATGCAGATTTTCTCCAAGTTTTGTGTGGCGGACAGCTTTACTGCATCACACAGTTGTTTACAACAATCCTGCCATTGTAAAATCTTTTTGACAATTACTGATGTGTCTTTTTGAACTTATAGACCCCTGAAGCTTTGTTAGGATCATGCAGGGTTTTGAAATAACCATCTTTTCAAAAATCTAACCAAGTAGTTCTGTTGCCTAAACCTAACCAGACAAGATTCCTTGAATTACACATAAACACATAAACAAACAAACTTTTCAAAGCAAATTAACATAAATTGATCCTTTCAGTCCAAATAAAAGGCTATATAAAGTGTTATATGTTTTTTGGAGAGTCAAATGTGAATTAAACCGTCTCAGCTAGAAGACAAACTGCTGCGAGGTCTGCAGGTACAGCAGCAAGTGTGAATAGGATACATCTGAATTGAGTCTTGTTTTTTGTATCCTTTGGACCACAGGTGTTAAACTCCGGTCCTCAATCAGCTCCTTCTGGATTAGGGTGCAACAACCAAAGTGTCTGGGCTTCCATACCACATTGATCAGATATCTAGATAATGTATATTTTCCTGTCCTGTTGCATAGTGTGGCTCCAGTAAAACCGAAAAAGCATTGTCAGACAGTAGCTAATGGTTTCCAGATTGCATTGTGGCCAATGTGTTCTACTTCTTTTTGCTCTTCTTGCAGATTATTAACCTGTATGTGACCAGGCCTGCTCAAATGTGATTGGTTCTACTCATTCTACAAACTAAAAAAAAACTGCTTGTACCAAAATTTCGTCCCATAGATATGAACTGTTCAATTTCAGCTATGTGTTTGTAGAGATTAGCATAAATGTGATCAGAATGAGGTGCTTTAAGCTTTATTACTGCTTCCAAGTGGCCAAAAAAAGGTGTTGCACCTTTAAGAGTGTTTTGAGTCTTGCTTTTTTATTGTTAAAGAATAACAGTATTGAATTGTTTGTTTGTGGCATCAGGTGGTAAAACCATTCATGCAAACATGGAGAAATATTCTGTTGAGTGTTTTTAACAAAGAGGTTGCTCTCACAAAGCTGTGGAAGTTCATTAGACAAAATATGGAGAGAATTGATGCTCCAGATGCTTCATTTGACTCCATCCAAAGTTTGGATGCATTGTTGTGAAATATTTATATTAGCATTTTCTCCAACGGGCTCATGAGTGAAATATTGCCTTAAGATCGTGTGAACAAGTCAACTCAAGTTATTCTGGGTATTAGAGCATGTCTTATTGAATTATTGAGGATAATTTGACTGCAGCTTTAATCAGATCTACTCAGTTGCTCGAAAATAATTGCTGAGTCCATCAGAGAGGAGCATAGCTGCTTGACTTTTCAAACCACGTTCTGCTTTTGGCACAAAGTCTGAGAGGTGCTTTAGCTTACCAATCTTAAGAAAACACCTGCGGATCATTCAGCTTTTGAATGACAACAAGCAACATGCTGACAAACATGTTGTTTCCCTGTGGATAGGAGTTGGAAAATCCCCAAGTGTTTGCTTGATGGGATACTTTCCAGGTTTTTTTTCCAAAGAGAAAAGCCATGTTTTATTTTGCTGGTGTTGTTGGGAGTGAATGGAGAGCAGATTGCAGAGGCTGCGCCTCTCATGTCTGTCCAAGGCCTCGATACCTTTGATCTTCTTAAGAAACAAACAAGCTCTTAAACTTGGCACTCCCGGCTAGTGTCTCTCCTCTTCTTCTCTCTCTGTTCATCCAAACATTTATCCTGAGAAAATTGATCTTGCATGAATAGTTTCTGGTGCTTCTCACTGACTTTTGGTTCAAAGCGTGGACTCCCACCATGTTGTCACAAAAACTTTGCTTGATGCAAATTTTTTAATCTCAATCTTAAAAACCAGATCAAATATCATGTTTGGCTGCACTGCAGTAAACATCAACAAAGCATTGCTGAGATTAAAGCACATCTTGACAATCGTGCAGCTTCAGGAGATTTTTTTTCCCTTTTTATCTTTAATGCTAAATACATATCAATGTGTTTTAAACATTTGATTTGCACCTCCAGGTAATATTTGTACTGTTTTCCTTAAGAGGTCAAACAAGGATTTTTGTTATATTGTCGACCCATTTCAAGTAACAGATGCAAGGTGTCGTTCCTGAATGACTATGTTTAGATGATGGCACCAACAATTCATAAATTCAGCCTTTGCCAAGTTATTTTGAAAGATTTATTAAAAATAGGTAGCATGACAAAAACCAGCCCTTACTTCCAAAATAAACTATTTGAAGTATACTTTAAATTTCCTTTCAGTACGTTACTGTATGAACATTAGACATTCCCAAACCCTAATCCCTCTGCTACATGAATATCACCAGGGAATGGGCACAGACACATGCAGCTGTTCGCAGAGTCACGTCAAGCCAATTTTTTTAATAAAGAATTTTTGAAAATATCGACCTATAACTACAGTGCTGAACACAGGTATAAAACATATATTTGAATAAAGAATCAGGAAGCCCAATATATCCTTAACAAAGACAAAAACCTCATGTGAGACACAGACAAAGATGTCAAATGAACACAGATTGACCAACCGCTGATAAACAGATGTAAAATTACCAAAATGAGCCACAAAATAGCCATAAAGAGAAGCCAAATGACCATAAAGTGACACATAATTAACAATATGAGACAAAATTACCAACACGGGGTGGAAAATTACCAGAATGAAACAAAACTGTCTTGAACTGATGAAAAATGAGCTCAAAGACAGACACGACAGCTACAAAGAGATGCAAAAGGCATAAAATGAGATGCAAAACTACCAATTAAATGCAAACTACTTCTGAGTTGCAAAAATAACCTCTCTTTGCTACATTTCAAACATGTTTGCCATTTATATGGATTAAGTCTATAAAGAGATGCAAAATCCCATCAAAATGACTAGTAAACAACTATAAAGACATAAAATCATTAATATAAGATAAAGTTACCAATATGAGAGACAAAACAAGAATAAGATGATGTTATGAATGATTAAAATGGCTACAAGGATGGTCACAATTACTAATAGACACAAAAAAACAAAAGCTGATCCATAAAATGGCCTGAAAGATAATCATTCACAACATCTTGAAATTAAACAGCTTAAGACAAAACCACAAATCTGAATGATTTAAAAGCAAAACACTGACAAAAGTTAAGTTCTAGCGTATAATTTGACCTTCTAACATGTTATTGGCTAAGTTATGTTGTAGCATAAAACAGGGAATTCATTTTTACTTGATCTGTCATGTTTCGAGCAGCAGATTTGTACATTACTGAAATTTCACATGACATCCATTAAGTTATGATACAATCTGTTTTCAAATTTATTCAAAGATTTATGAAATGCTATTGCAGTCCCGTCCACATGTTAGCTGGCTCCTATGGGTGCTTAATGGGATTAATGGTTCAGCCATGATATTTAAAGAGACTCAGTGAAAGATTCTGAGATAAAGGTGAAGAGTCGCAATCAACATCTGTCTGAGCAGAAAAGCCAAAGACGATCAGTGGGAAAATTTTCTCTCTTTACCCTTCTCACTTCCTTCTCTGTGGTTATTAATGGGCACACAACAGCCCCAGTGACATTTTACACAGTTTCATCTCAGTCCCATCATGCATCTTGGGGATACTCTGGCATTTGGCCGCAGTGTTTTTAATCAGTGTCTGCGGCGGCGCTGACCAGCACGACTTCAATCCTGCTCACTGTCACTCATCATAAGTGAGTTTATCAACACACATCTAATCGCCACACTCCACGGGGACCTTAACTATTTGCATACTGAGATTGCTTTCTTTTGCTCGGCTGAGAACGCGCCTCCTTTGCATAATTATTAATGATAAAGAGATGGTGAACAAACGTGTCAGAAGGTATTAGCATCGAGTTCACAACTAGATGCTAAAGGATCCGTTCAGTGGCGTGTCAGGAGAAAGATGAGGGCAAAGGGTAGCAAAACTAGAGAACAAGACTGTCAAAGGAAACACTTTTGCATAGGGGAAGGGGTTAATTAAAGAGCCAAGGATGGAGAGTAAGTGTGACATTGTTTAAAAAAACAAGAAGGAAATGCTGCCTTTAGATAACAATGCTTTCGGTGGAGAAAAGTAGAAGAAGCAGGATGCAGAACCAAGCTTGATATAAAACATACAATTACATCAAAGAAAATATCTGCTCAGTGGAAGGAAAACCCACAGTGGTGAACAGCACAAGATGTTTACATACAGCAGAGTCACTGTAACTGCTCATTTCTGTATTTCTGCTGTGTACCATTAAAGCAGCAGGCCCATATTGTCTATCATCTGTTGTCGGTAATTACCACTTTTTACACTGTCTTACCCTCAGTGGGTAATGTTCAGCGTCTATACAAGAAGTGTTTCATCTGAACGGTTTAACTGTTTGCCACTTTATATGAAACAGCTGCACTCTTTTTACAGGACAGGAATAAATAAGTCATGCACACTACGGTTCAGCTGGGGGTTGAAACACCCTCCCCATGCTCTCTGCTAAACACAGGCCTGTGTACTCTGCACGCCATAATCGCATGATATTAAAAATGCCCACAGCGATTGTTAAGTCACGGCAGTGCATTTGCACCACAATGGATGACCTTTTGTAAATCTTAATGAGGCATTTTCATGAGTTTCCAAAGCAAAACATACTGTAGCGTATAGAATAATGACAGCTGTGCGAAAAATGTAAGCAGCCAAGCATTAAACCACAGTTTTTTTTGCATTGTTTATAGTTGCGCTGTGTTTGCTTTTAACTTTATTTTCTTATTTTCTGGCTAGAAAAACAACTGAAATCTGTGTATTGCCTTCAAAATATCAGCTGTCAGCACCTATTGTCCTTTTCCAGGAGGTGTGAGACTCAACAAACTTCACAAATCACAGCATTAAGAGTAATCTCAGGGGTCATCACTGGTCTCTCCTCAGGCTCTCCTTCAACAAATAACTGATAATAACCTCTGACCTCTCTTTTTTGCATGAGAATTGGATCAGTATTCCACCCCCTGCCCCCTACAACCTCACGACCATTCGAAATGTCAGCCCTCGAAATCTAAACTTGATCTTTTTTTTTGTAATGAACCCATCCAGAGGAAGGGGGTGGCTGGATGAGTTTCAGTAGGAGGAGGGTGGAGTCGGGGGAGGCGAGCTTTGGGCTCATCTGCATCACAGATTAGGGTGCTTAGAGAAAAATCAACCATCCATGATTCATTACATGTTTCCTGCTGAGCTTTCTGAGATGGCAACCGTCCTAGCAACAGGATCCTAGCAACAGCAACAACTCTTCACCGTAATGGCAGCCTATCAGGAACTTTGAAGCCTGATCAAAATTTAGCCAATGAGAAGGAGGGAGCTTGTGGAGAGCATGATGATGCGTTGTCAGTCATGCAGTAGGTCAGACAGGGGTGGGTTTAGGGCTGTGAACTCTGGCAGCATAAGTCTGCATCCATTTGTCCTGCATGTGTACAAGTCTGATATTCCTTTTTGTATTTCCTGTTACAAAAAAAACACCTAATGATGTTTTAGAAGCATCTTGTGACATTCAGGAATTTCTGTATGGAATGACTTGACATTTATACTGCCATATTATCCTAATGTGTAATTTTGATGTCATGCATGTCAGCACTGTGGGAGGAGAACAATACAGACAGAGGGGGAAAATGTGTGTTATCACATCAAAAAGTGGTCCAGGAGACAGGCTGTGACAGCAACAACCACAAAGGTGGTTTTCAGTACTTTGACAAGTGTTTATAATTCTGTCTGCACATATGTGTGGGGACAGATTTTGCGAACACAAGAGGCATTTCAATTATGTAGATAATACACTGCCTGGCTAAAAAGAAAGTCGCCACCTGGATTTAACTAAGCAAATAGGTATGAGCCTCCTATTGGATAATTACTGCATGGATGATTATTTTCAGCTGGCAACAACTTATTTAACCCCAGCTGATACATTGAGTAGCTTCTCATTTCTTAAACAGCCATGTAAAAAGACATATTCTGTGGTTGTGGAAACGATTTTAGTCTGTTTAAGAAGGGTCGAATCGTCATGTCAAGTTTATTTGTAAAGCACATTTAAAAAAATCTGTTGACTTAAGTGCTGTACAAGAAGAAGAAAAAACAGAAATAATCAAAGTCAAAAATAGAAATAAAATAAACAAATATATCTAATAAAACAAAATACAAGAGTAAAACAGCACTATAATAAAAATGGATCAAATGCATTAAGATGATATAGATACATATAAGAATATAGCAGAGATAACATCTAAGGAGTTTGCAGAAACTACTAAAATTGAGTTAAAAACTGTCCAATGTATTATTAAAAACTGGAAGGAAGGTGGTTAACCATCAACTTTTAGGGAGAAATGTGGTCGGAAAAGAAATCCTAAACAATCGTAATCAGTGCTCACTTAAAGGTAGGGTAGATGTTTTCCAGGAGCATTTTTTACTATATTGCTTGAAATTCCCTTCACACCCTGATTTCAGCCAATTAATTAAATGCTCTAACACAAAAATATAAAAATTTTAGTCACCTGTTGGAAGGACAGGACTGAAAAAACACCATCTGATCATTTTAACCGGCCCATTCTAAAAGGTTGGATGGTGATATGTCTATCAAACTCAACTGCTATTTGTCCCTCCCCCCTCTGCGTATTCCTGTGCTCTGGAGGTGTGACTTCGGGAGAAAGTCTGAAGAACGGTGTTTGGACTTTTGAATTGTGTATTTTCAAAATGTAGCTTGCTTGAACCATTTTACAAGGATCTCATACCCTACCTTAAAATGTTTGGTGAAATCCCTTGAAGTAAAAACAACAGTAGAACTCAGGGCTATGTTTAAAAGTAAAAGTAAGAACATTTCCACACGCACAATGCAAAAGGAACTCGAGGGATTGGGACTGAACAGGTGTGTCGCCATAAGAAAACCACTGATCAGTGAGGCTAACTGGAGAAAAAGATGAATCCAGATTTATCCCGTTATCAGAGTGATGGACGCATCAGGGTAAAAAGAGAGGTGGATGAAGTAATGTAGCCATCATGCCGAGTGCCTACTGTACAAGCCTGTGGGGGCAGTCTATGATCTGGGGTTACTGCAGGTGGTCAGGTCTAGGTTCAGCAAGATTGTGTACCCAAAGAGTGAGGTCAGCTGACTTACTTACTGAACATACTGAATGACCAATCAATGGATTTTTTCTTCCTTGATAGCAGGAATACTCCATTGACTCATGAAGTACTCCAGATACCTATTCCAAGAGTCAATGCCGGGATTCATGGGGCTCAAAATGTGAAAGAGTGATTTAGGAAGACATCATTTTCACACATGGATTAGCCACCACAGAGTCCAGACCTGAACAGCATTGAGAATCTTTGGGATGTGCTGGAGAAGGCTTTGTGCAGTGGTGGGACTCTCCCATCATCAATACAAGATCTTGATTAAAAAAAAAAAGAAAGAATGCAACGCTGGATGGAAATAAGGGCGGTCTGATGAAATACTAGAGTGTGTGACCTTTTTTTGGTGACAATTTTTTTTTTTTGCCTGGTGTTTATTCTAAAATTCAAATTATTATAATAGACTTATAGCTGTGTCCATGAAACATGACAGTAACACATGTACTTTTTCATTTCTAA
This sequence comes from Leptatherina wallacei, assembly GCA_028567055.1. NCBI lineage: Eukaryota > Metazoa > Chordata > Actinopteri > Atheriniformes > Atherinidae > Leptatherina > Leptatherina wallacei. The sequence continues at coordinate 9,977,112 of JAOXYM010000019.1, forward strand.
ACTTAAACATTTCATGCCTCACCCCAGCATGAGGTTATCTGAGGTCCTTTCTAAAACTAAACATGTATCAATACTTTAAATCAATCAATTACAAGACATGGCAGAGGCGTGAAGTGAAAGAATTTAAGAAAATGTTGACTCGCTCAAACTTCAACTGTATGTTTAATATCGTAGCATACAGACTAATTTCACCAGGCATCTGATAGTCCCTCTTTTTTTGGCATTTAGTGAGTAACGCTCATTTAGTCGCTGTGTTATGTAATACAAAATGTAAAATCTTATCAAATTGAAGTAACTTTTGCTCTTTTTTCCCCTTATTCTAAAACTGCTACATGGTACCTGGGTTGTTTATATTGAAGCATATTGCTCTGATTCAAACCTCATTTTCTTTGTAATGTCTTAATGATAACCTTGAAGCTCCATACAACAACAAAAATAACAATTCAAAGTCATTATTATTATTATTATTATTATTATTATTATTATTATTATTATTATTATTATTATTATTATTATTATTATTAT
>JAOXYM010000019.1:9993432-10004112 GCA_028567055.1 Leptatherina wallacei
GATAGATAGATAGATAGATAGATAGATAGATAGATAGATAGATAGATAGATAGATAGATAGATAGATAGATACTGTGTGTGGGATGTATGTTTTATGATTCCTCGGTCATTCATTTAAATGTGGATGTACTTTGATTTAGAGAGCAAATCTCCAGGTGTCCAGAAGAGGGAGCTATAGTACTGCAAATGCAATTTCTGTTATAACACATTCAGTTGCTTCTTGAGTGAAGTCTTTTATCAGTAATTTTATCGTGATTTTTTTAAGTTGTTGTTCTGTGTTTTATTTCGTTTAATTGTATTAAAATACAAAAACAGCCCAAGCTCAACACACAGGGAGGAGAGGTTTTGTGGAGAACGCAAGTGCAGGGCTGAAGCGTCACCTAGCAACAGCACTGCGCAAGCGCAATGACAGCTTCAGTCAGCGCACTGGTGATAGTGAAATTGGAAGACAACTGAGCAGCTTATCTGGAAAAAAGGTGGCCTTCACAAAGCCGAGACACTATCACAATAAACTCAGTGTACATTAATTGTTCTGTGAAAAGCCAGTATTTGTTGTGAGACCTTCACGTTTTAGCCTGACTCACTGAAGGCCTCACCCTGCTCCAGTTCATGTCTCGCTAACACGCAGTGGGGCTTGTGTAAATAAACTAGCCTTGAGCACATTCCTCAAGAAACACTCTTTTCTGGTTATCTGAGCCAGCTGCAATCACAGCCTCTACCAGATGTAATCCTCAATCTGCCTGTTGTGTATGTTTAATGCAAACAAAGCCACAAAATGCCAGTTTGACAAGGAATTATCTCTGCTTATATATAATATTTCCAGACTTTGTTTTTATTCCGACTGCTGCGGTGTCTCTGCAGAACTCAGGTTGTTTTAGGGCAAATGAGGTGCACTACCAGCACTTTACAACCTCATAAAAGTGTGCATATGGGAGGGGTGCAGTGAGAAAAAGTACAGGGAAGGGCACAGGAATTCTCAAACTGGGCGTTATTTCATTTTCACCTGATTTGTAAAAGGTAAAGCATACCTACCACATCTGCTTAAAAAAAAAAACCTCAGGGTTTGGAGCAACATTTGAAGACAGACATGTCTTTACTGTGAACCAAGAGATTATCTTACCTTTTTAAACAAATGAAATGGATGATCTTTGTGAGTACACACATGCAAACGCATATTTCTAGTATACTGAGCTATCGCTGACCAAGGCCTAATGTGAGTCAATGACATTAGTATGTTAAGATACTGCACACGGTGAGCTGTTTGATGGATAGTAAGTGTACAAAAGAGGCAGCCGATGTGGTTTACTTTATTGCAGTTGTATAAAGCAGATATCAATCATGATCAGGCATAAGCAGACACTTCAAACTTCCAAGAAGAGTGAGACGTTTCAAAGCCACTCAAGCAAAAAGAAACACACAAACACTCGGTGACAGCCGTGGTATTTCCATTAAGTTCCACAAACTGAACTTTATTCACCAAATCTGAACTGTAAAAGAACAAAAACTCTTCTGTGTGCATGTGCAATCAGTGGAAGGTGCTGTGACCTAGATTCACAGGATGAACTGCTGATATAGGTTTAGTAACCATAACAGCCTCCTTTAACAGTCATGCAGAAACAAATCAAACACACAGTGGTACTTCAAATAAATAAATGTAAAAAGAAAATGCAAGTTGTCAATATTAATTTATTAATAATCTATTTCTTTCTTATTACACTCGCGTGAACAATAGCCAACATGTTAGAGAGGTGAAGTTCATGTTAAAGACATTAGGGTGAGGTGGTTAAGCTTCTCATTCACTTGTTAAACTGGTCAAATAAAAAAGAGCAAAAATGTCATGCGCAAGTCAAATCTACATCTTCTTGTTTTCCTGACACAACATAGAACAATATACACCCCAAAGGAAGAAAAAAAAAAAATATATATATATTTATATATATATAGCACATACTCAACTTTGTGCATATAGCAGTAAAGTACAATTCAGTTATGGTAGAGAACAAAAACAAACCCCAGCAAGCTGGTCCCCCCCAAAAATAAAGGAATAAATACAAATATACAAATACTGAGAAAATGTCTCTCGCCTCCCTGGCTGCTAAACTAATATAAGAAAAATTGTTCTTTGGGAATGAGATGCAGGAGGACAGAGAGAGGAGAGACCGACTGCAGGAGTTTATCCAGATGAGAAAAAACTTTATGTTGGTCGAATGTTGTGCTAAGATAATTACTTATTATCCAGTCTTAGTGGCTGCTCCTTACCATTAACTGTAAGAGATTTTAACTGACCATCCTCCACCACTTCTACCCGCTCCTGGCCGTTCTCCACAATCCTGTTTACACACAAAGACAGAAAAGCTCTTTCAATATCAAGGAATAAGAATGATTAAAGACTTATAACAAACACTGTTATGTTAAACATGTAGGTACCGTTTTGTGGTAATTTTTTTGCCGTTGACAATCTTGGTGGAGGTTGACACGGATTTGAAGTTACCCATCCCTCCTCCGCCACCGCCAAAGGAAGAAGAAGAAAAGGAGGTGAATCCTCCTCCACCCATGTCTCCAAATGAGCTAAAACCTAAAGAACAGCAAACATTTCATGGTTAGAAAACATTTTAATAAATAAATGAATCTAAGACTAGAAAAAGGGATTTTATTTGTTCCAACTCTATCAACGAAACACGAAGGTCCTTGTTGAAAGTACACACCTGAATCATACCCTGAGAAACCAGGCCCAAACCCCGGAAAGCCACCAAAACCAAAGAAGGACCCACCAATCCTCCCCCGGCTTGCACCTCTGTGGTGACTGTGACCTCCTCCAAAAAAGTCATCAAAGGGATCATCAGCTGTGAAGGAATCACAAGAGTTAAGTCAATAAACTATGCACAACTTATGTCACAGTTATGCTGTTTTTATTCAAGTTCACTACTTTTTTCACTTGGTTTTAGTCATCCCTCTGCAGGAAATATCTAGTTATTAAGCTTCTGAATGATCTGATTTGTTCACCCCAAAACTATCTGTGGATTTGATGTTTGAAAAGTGGAATTTCTTTTTTTTTTGTTCTTTTTTTTCCCAATTTGCTGAAAACATTTGCAGCTTCTGAGACCAAAGCACCTGATGGGTTCAAAAAACATTAAAGCATGAAACAACATTTGCTAAATTTGTAGAACACTCTTATCCCTAAAAATTCCAAGTGCCAAGCACTGATTCTTATTTGAAAGCCCCGTGGACCTGCTACTAATTGTGCTCTGCCAATCTGGGTCACCCCAGCAGGATGATGCTGGATCGCTGGCACCATTTGCTGAAAGAAGACTCCTCCTTCAACCTTGAATGCACTGAGGCTGAAGGAAGAAAGCTTTGCTTGGTCCTTCTGACAGGAAGCTTAAAATAAAAATCTCCTTTGACCACATTTGTTCCTGTGCTACTGTCCATTTACAAAGAAGATGACCTTGGAGGACAGAGAGGTGAGCTCTTACAGAGCTGTGGAAGTAGTGAGGAATGTTGAAACTTTTGGACTGTGATTCAACTCTTGATTTATGCACTGTGAACAAAGCTAGGGGAAAACACACACACATACACACACACACACACATGACAGTATAATTAAAGTAAGAGCAAAAGGCACTTCTGCAGATATGATCCAACAGAATTTTTGAAGACTTCATGAAACACAAAGTCTGGAGATTAGAGTGCAGCTTGGTGCTTTGTGGGCCTGCCGGGCCTTTGGGGTCTGAGGCTCCTCCCCGGCTTCCCCTGATGTTCCGGGGTGTGGCGTGGTCCCGGTCCCCCCGCAAGCACACGGCTCATCCTTGTAGCATGAACACACGCGCATGTCCACACATGCATGTCCACACATGCATGTCCACAAACGTTCACCCGTCTCCATCTTCTTCCGACTAGATGTTGCTGATGTTTGTGTGTCTGTACATTTCTCCACAGGTACGTTTGATAATAGTTAAGCTTTGTCATATTATTATTATTATCCTATTTTCTTTCTATAGTACTGTGGTAGTTTATATTGTTATTGTAAATACTGATGTGATTTTGATAGTCTAGATGAATTTTCCTTTCACGTTTCAATTTTGTCTTTTTCTCTTCACCCCACTCTTTTTCTTTCTCTTCATTTCCCCTGTCCCATTCGGCATAAGGACTTAAGAAAATATATACAATCAAATACAATCAAAATAATAAAAATATTCCAAGTATCAAGGGCAGCCATATATACAACATGTCTCTCTTGGTAGAGCAAATCTGTCCAGCAAAATATGGCACACAGATGCTGGACAGGACAGGGTTAAAAAGTGCAGAGCTTGCCAAATTAGAATAACTCTTCCAACAATGTACAAAAACTCAGTAAATACAACTTTATAACCACAGAAAGCCTGAGAACCTGACATGAAGTGGATTATACTCGTTTAAATCTAAATGCTACAAGTCCAGTTTGTTGAATTTCTGCAGCGCATACAAGCGTATAGAAGAGTCAGCTGACATCTCCTCTCGCTCCGTTTCTTCACATGTTCATTCGTGAGTAAGTGTGCTGTTCTTGGCAGACTACTCGGCAGACGTCGTTTGACCCCCCCGCCCCCCCAGAGTATGCTGGACGCTCTGATGTGGCTGAATGACAGATCCACAGGACCAGCTGCTGTTCCCTGAGACAAGCTGCTGAACAGTCAGTGCTAGAGGCGGGATGGGATTTTAAAAACGTATCTGAACTTCTTTTACTGGCTGCCATCTTAAAGGGTGAACGAGACAGCCAAAACGCCTCTTGAAGATACTTAAGAGTTGAAATGAACTTGATATATCCAGCTGCATACCAATCATTCAAGCATTATGAAAATTGTCCGGAGTCAAAATAGAAGCTGAACTTTAGTCTTCTGCATGGTGCTGTGGACAGCTTTATGGCTAGCGTGTTATGCTATGGTCACTATTTACTGAGGAGAGTAAACAGCAACAGCTGTGTTGCACAAACTGATCTTATCCATGTAAATACAACAGTAACACTTGTCAATATCATAAAATCAGTCCCCGTGCTCTATAAGTTGAATCACTCGACATTTTACAAACACTCCGACCCACAGCGCGCACACTTGGCGTTATTACATCTGCTTTTGTTTTAATACAGAAGCTATTTTTGAAAGCATTCCAGTTGAGTGATGTAGACGCTTAAATTCATCCTGTGGCTGCGTCTGAACTCCTTATTTAGAGCTACATGAAGTGAACTACACATGCCTCCCAATCAGCCTTTCGCTGAACCCAGACAACCTAGGACATGATTAACAGTATATTACTTGATTATACTTAACACAATTACTGACAATTAACTCTTTTGATGCTACATATCATTGATTTCAACCAATGAATGGCCACTGGTCAACACTTTATATCACCCTTTATATCGCCAAAGGTGCAGTAAGGAATAAAGGGATAAGTAGATGGGAATCTAAACATTTACAGCAATTTTAGCCACAGCCACTGATGTGAAGGAATGACACCGCTAATTTAGTCTCTTTGTCTATAAAATGACTTCATCAAATCAATACATAAGCTATTGGTTAGCTGACACTAACTCAGTTATACATGCATCATTTTCATCTTTGTTTCTCATTTATTTTTTGGTTTTCAAAGTAGTTTACTTCATTTCATATACAATATCAGGTGTGTGTGGTTGATGGAGTTCCTTTCACTTTTAAGTAACAACTTTAAGTCTAATAAACAAATAATAATCTTAAAAAAAAAGTTTATATCCTGTTCAAGAGAGGCAACACAACAAAGCTGAAGTCAACAAACACCCTGCAGAGAAATTCAGCGTTTCTACTCGTGTGACATTTAGTGGCAGACGACCTCCTGAGGTGAACAGCGCTGAGTGTTTTGCAGATGCTCATCACAGCGCTGTGAGGGATTAGCGCTCGGATATCTTCCTGGGTCTAACGCTCCATCCTCCATATTTTTACACCACAGGAATTACTAGCTAATGGGCAAACTAATTAGGACATGGAAAAAAAAACTAAAAACTGCACATTACATACAAACTGGAGTGGAGTCTGTTCTCTTTACCGTCTTTCTGTTGAGCTTTTCCAGGCCACCAGTGTATATTTTTGACCAGACAAAATGTAAAAGTTAATAATAGCTACTGCATACTCCCAACCACTCTTAAGTCACCCCTTTGCCTTTCTTCCATCTATGAAAACAACAGATCCCATTAGTGCCCATGAGTGCACAGAGAAGATTAAGATGGACATACCAAATAAATCTGCAAATGGATCTCTGCCATTGAAGAATTCCCTGAAAACGTCTTCAGGATTACGGAATGTGAAGCTGCTGCTGCCAAAGTGATCATAGTGTCCTCCTGCAAAACAGTGAAGAAAAACAATTTTTTAAAACTACATTCACGTCTATCATGAGACAGCACTGAAACAATCCTTTTAAGTCGTGATAATACAAGTCGAACACCACAGCCCGAGAAACTGCATCAAAATCATGCTGCTAATATCTAGCTAATCAAAGGAGGCTGAAAACCAAGATTATTCTTTATCCTCATCACACATCACTCATTTCTCCGCTAGAATTGTTAATGATACCTTATCTAATTTTCTCAATAATTTCCTTGACAACAACAGATATTAGGTTATTGTTAAAATCGACTCCTTACCACCACCACCTCCTCCTCCTCCACCTGAGAGGCCTTCTTTGCCGTATCGGTCATAAATATTCCTTTTGTTTTCTGAAAGAGAAAGGCAAGGATTTAGAAAACATCAGAAATCTAAAAACAAAGTCAAATTTACATCCTGCAGAATCTTATTAAGACTCAAACATTACCTTTACATTTTCATCGAAAATTAAATTGAATTAATCAACTAAAGTGTTTTTATACACGTCATTCTGACTGGTACATTAGTAAAAAGATCCATTACAAAATATCCAAACTTCAAATCAAGTTATACATCAAAGAAAGAAAGAAAATTACCATTACCTGCATATTTAGTACAAACTCAAAGCATATTTTTTGGCGGTGGGGAAAGAATCGCTTAATAAAAATGCAGGACACAAACTTTTAATAAATATGATATTCAATAGTTTATGCAAAAAGTTTATGCAAACTCTCAGTTCTGAGCCATGATAGACAAAACATGATTAATTCAACATGATCAAAAATACAGGTTTATGAAATACATTATTTCAGTCAACAGCAAGGGTGTGAGAGCGTAAGCCTGAACAAGCCGGATCTCATTCTGGCTGAACAAGTCTGACATTGAGTCATGTAAATTCCTACAAATGTTAGAGTCTCTATCCTGTGACTGAGTGTTTGGTGCAAAACAGTGTCTCATTAAGTGCTACAGGCTTCCTCAGTATTCTTGAACCTCCATTTGAATTCCAGACACTAAAACATTTATACTATTAGTCTCATTCACTGAATTACTGTGCTATGAGCTCATGTCTTTACCATTTGGTCATTGGACAGCCAAAAATGTGGAAGATTTAAGTTTATTCCTAAATTCAAGTGTACACTTGTGACAAATGATGTTGTTCACAAATATAAGAGAAATAACAAAAATCAAAAGCCAGCCTAAGAGACAAATCTCATAGCATTTCTTACCCCCTAAAATCCTTCCTCCATTTAGAATTAACATGTCCAAGTTTTGTTACTTGATTTTGAATACTTACGAGGTGATGCATAAAAGTGGCTTAGAAAAAAGTAAGTGGGGAGAAGATAAATTAGTTTCAAACTGAAACCTGTAGCCTGATTTATTTGATATTTTTAGATCACCCATCTGAGACATTAAGCACCACTGTGTTCATTCACGACAAAGGAAAAAGTCAAGAAAGGTCAGAAGTGGAATGCTCGCAGCATAAACCAACACACTAAATATTAAATGAATATCTAAAATCAATAAACACCACTTGAATCAGATTTGTGGTCTCATCTACAAATAATAATAATAATAATAATAAATTATCATTATTAATAATAATTTAATAATAAAACAACAAGTAGTTTTCATACAGCAGTTGTGCAATATTTACATAAAAAAAGACTACTTCATTAAGCCACAGCTGCTCCACTTTGGTTGTTCATACAGACCAAACAGGACATGCAGCATAGTCGGTAATAGGACCAATATTTGTTTTGCGTCAAACTTTTTTGAAACAGCTGAGATTAGAAAGTAAAAGGTTCCATATTTGAGGTGATAATGGCCTTAAAAACGATGCGCATCAAAGAAACATTCATTTCTCTCCGTAAAGTTCAATCTTACCGTCTGAAAGCACTTCATAGGCCTCTGATAGCTCTTTGAACTTTTTCTCTGCCTCCTCCTTATTGTCTGGGTTTTTGTCTGGATGCCATTTCAGTGCCAATTTTCTGTAACTGAGACACAAATACATGAGTTAAAATGGGGAAAAGCACAATGCTAACAAGTAACAGTCTTAATACAGAGGTTGGTGGATGAAATTCAGTATGTATGTGACACATAACCCCATGTAGGTGGTTAAGTGTTTTTTTTTTTGTTTTTTTGAGGGGGGAGGGACCATGACAACACAAGCACACTAACACAATTATACACACACACCATCCTTCTCCCCACCCATGCAGAAATTACAAAGACAGCCTGAACTGCATCGGCAAGCAGCGTAGGCTTCGAAAAGCAGCTTATGCTGCATCAGCTGTTTGATTCTAAACCCGGCAGCAGACACACAGAAGCTGGGAACAAGACAAGGGACTGAAATTCAGAGAGTGAATCCCTGGATTGTTTGAAGCCTTTTTTCTGTCTGACCGCCCAACAGTGAAAAGTCTTTGTAGTCGACATCTTTATTGTAATCAGTGACATTATCTTGCTGTCTACAGCATGACTGCTGGTCAGAGGGCCTGACCAAGTTGAACAATGTTGCGTGGTTGAAAACTGGGTAGCATGTTGGTATTCTGTGCTCAGCTTGTTAGTTCTCTTGTGAGAGCAGACTTTTTTGAGCGATCAATGTTCAGGCTAAACCTTTTTAAGGTCAGTATTACCATTCGTTCTGGTTATAATTTAATATCCAGTAAATCTAATCAACAAATTGGATAATGAGCCTTCTTTGTCTTCTGTTAAATCCAGTACATTAACAACTAAGTATTCACTCATACACCAACATCAAATTAAAATATTTACCTGACAATGATGACATATTCACCTAGATTCTTCCTGGTGTGAAATGGATGTCATAAAATTTTATGACAATCCAATTACAAATCCCAGGGTCGCGGGGTTATAGTACAATTGTAGTAAAAGACAGGCTGATCTAATCAGCAGCAATCAGAGCTGCTGTATAGTTTCTTGTCTCTCCTGTTTTTTAACTTGCTTAGTGATTTACTGCTTCACTCAAAAATAATTCCCCTCAAACACAAATCTATTTTTCAACAGGTTTATTTCTGTCCTCACCATGTAAGTAGACTCTTCACTTTACCCCTTTTTTCTGATGAAAACAATGTTTGTTCGAGAGAAACAGGTGAGGAAATGTTAGCTCAATCCCCCTGTTCAGAAGTTGACTGTGAGTCATAATGGGTGAGTGAAGGGGGAAGGTATTTGACAGCAGAAAGGTTACAGGAAGAAGAGTGGAAACTTTCTGCATTGCATTCTCTCTCTCTCTCTCGGCATCTCTCCCCTTGTGTCAGTTTATAAAGTCCAGGGGGATATTATTAAACTTATTACACCCCATGAGTGGCCGACATTTAACAGTTACACTAGGAGAAAAATGAAGCAGAAAACATTCACACTTACGCTTTTTTGATGTCCTCTTGTGTTGCATTTTTCTGGACTCCTAATATCTGGTAATATTCCACCATTGCTCTGTCTGTCTGTGCTTGCTTGCAGATGTCGTTTTATGTGGGGATCCTCTGCGCTGCCTCTGTGGAAATAAAGTTTTGTTAGGGCACGTTGGTTTGATGACATAAAGCCCAACAAAGTGCAACTGAACATAGCCACATGTGACCGGCGTGACACCCGCCTCCCTTCCAGACCAGGGGAGTACACTTCAAAAGGGGAGGAAGGGGGCACTGGCAGTGAAAAGGGTGGAAATACCCAACACTGTTGCTTTGTACTGAAATAGCGATGCTGGAAAGAGGACAGCTAAGCTAACACAAGCCCAGTAAAATTACACAATAACTGAGAGATCATGCTTCAGCCTGAGGCTGTATGAGAATGTGAAAAATGTTTTTCATTTCAATTTTGAAGTTAACTATAAAGGCAGAGGGTTGTTTTTAAAAAAACGGGAACTAATGGAGTTGTGAAACTAAAGAAACAAGACGTAACAAGCCTGACACAATGTACAAGAAGACATCTCAGTTGTCTAAATTTGCAACACATTTAAACTTTAGCAGTGCAAAGCAGCACAGAAAACATAAAAGTGCTTCAAATCTATACCAAACTATAAAAACCAGCCAAGATTTGACTTTGAGTGGATGAAAAGCATGCATGTAAAGGTAATTTTATCATGTAAAAATAAGGCAAGAGGAAGAATTATGATCAGGTAATACAGTGTCAGTGGAGATCCATTTTGAAACTTAGCTTGCTAGAACTTCTCTCTAAAGTAAGCAAATTTTTTTGTATTCTTGGCTTAACATCTGAAGCAAACAAGCACCATTTTTAAGTCCAATAAGCTTTTAATAGGCCTAAACCGTGGGGCTGCCGTTTAAAATTTCCCTGTTAACAACAT
>JAOXYM010000019.1:10007619-10027408 GCA_028567055.1 Leptatherina wallacei
GAACCTCCCAATGAGCTTCTTTTCAGCTCTTCACAAACCTCCCGGATAATTTGTCCATTCATTTTACAGTCACTGGTGGCACCAGCACCAAACTGCTATGTGACTGTCTGGCTATATCCAGGGCCAGACTGGGACAAAAAGTCTGGCAAGGAGTCAAACACTCACCTAGGCCGCTCCAACTTGTATACTGCACACATATGCTCAAATGCAAGTGCGCACATGCATGCATACACACAGACTAAGTAATCACCAAAGCTCAATATTCTATATAGAGCAATGTTTCACACACAACTATAAGCCACCAGTCTAGTGCTTTTCCCTCTCCTACTCTCATCAAAAAGACTCAATATAGTCGAAAGAGGACTCCATCATTCATATCATACTAGCGTCTGTTCTTTTTGCCCCTGGGTTCCATTTTCAAAAAGCACAAAGTCCTCTTCCACTGTTTCGCCGATGACATACAGATTTACCTGCCTGTAACCACAAATGACAGCCAGTCCGCAGTTAAAACGTTGCAGCAAAGTCTTAGCGAGGTTCAGGAATGGTTGAGATCAAACTTTTTGGATCTAAATAAAAATAAGACTGAGATTCTGGTGTTTGGACAAAATAACCCCCTGCATGGACATGACAGTGTGATTGGTCCTCTGTCCTCTTACGACCGCCCACTTGTTAAAAATCTTGGTGTTATGGTGCATGTCTCTGTTTAAACTGGATAATAACATCAGCTCCATCATCAAGGCCAGTTTCTTCCAGCTGAGAACTCTTGCAAAGATTAAATCTTATCTTCCTCTGGCAGACCTCGAAAGAGCAATCCACGCACTCATAACATCGCGTTTGGATTACTGTAATTCTCTGTACATCGGGTTGGACCAGGGCTCCCTGCATCTCTTACAGAGCGTTCAAAACGCTGCAGCCCACCTGCCGACTACAACCAAAAGACAAGAATCCATCACCCCTGTTTTGCGAGCCCTTCATTGGGTCCCTGTCGTCTTTCAGATTGAAATTTAAGGTCCTATCGATTGTTTTTAAGTGTTTAAAGACCTTGGGCCCATCTTATTTAAGTGGACTGTTGCAGCCCTAAATCCCATCCAGAGCCAGCCGACCAATTCCTTTAGGTGGTTCCTAAAGCCCGGCTAAAGACCAAAAGGGAAAGAGCCTTTTCTGTAGCAGTACCCAGACTGTGGAATAATCTTCCTTTGTCTCTCAGGTCCTCTCAATCCATAGGTCAATTTAAGTCTAGACTTAAAACACATCTTTTTTCCCTGGCATTCAACACTAGTTAAATTATGGAGTATACCTTGGCTTGTTACTTTTATTGTTATTTTATTGGTACTTTTTCTGTTATTTTATTGTTTATATTAGTGCTGTCAGTCGATTTAAATTTTTAATCGCGATTAAATCGAATGAGTGTACTGAGTTAACTCGGGATTAATCGTATTTTAATTGCAGAATCTTTTAAATCCTTTTTTTAATTATCTAATTTTATTTATTTCATTTCAAGATATTTTTAAACAGGATATTTATATTATAACAATTATATAAGAATGATATATTATTATAATATTTATGTAAGCTGTTAAGAAGCCCACATAAACCCTAAACACACAATTTATCCTGGTTTGTTTATTTCTTGATATTGTAGTTGTCATTGTGTGAGATAGATTGAGTTGTGATTTCTGAGCTGCACTGAAAGCATCACAAGTTCGTGTCACACCATGAGTTTAAGTTTAATTTTCTATTCCTAGACCTGTGGCCGGTTTGAGTCGCCTCATTATTGTCCTGCATCATTTGGAGAACTTCTGTGATAAAGTGATAAAACTTTCCGTGTAAAAAATCCATTCTGTGTCCGTTTCTAATTTCTAAGGACTTTCCCTTGACATGTTAACTTTGACAGCCCCTAGTTACTTTACCTGTATTTTATCATAATTTCATCTGTACATTTTGTTTTTTAAATTTTTCTTTACTTCGATCTTATTCTTGATTTTCTATCTGAGATGCAGTTGCTTCTCTTTCTTCACTTTGTTCAGCAGGGGCCGTTTTAAATGTGCTATATAAATAAATATGAATTGAATTGAATCATATTATGTTAACCTAAAACAACATGATTGGGTTTTTTGTTAGCAAATAATTTAGATGCCAGTTTACCATAAATATATTAAGATCAATATTCAATGTAAAAGTAAAAACAAGACGTGGTTAACAGCAACAGCAAATGTGATTCAACTAATATTAGAAAATGGAAAAGTCAACAAAACTTAGACAGATAAGAAACTGTCCAACCTTAGGAGGTGTTCCCAAACTTTTCCATGCAGCAGCCCACCTTTGGAGGTATGTTTGGTCCAGCAGGACCCATCAAATATCTCATAAATACTTAATCGCAATTAGTGGCTTGCTTAGCCACTAAAATACATGTTGCTCAGAACCCCCGACGTGTCAAGAGAAGACTCCAGTGACGGGGAAGACTCACATAAACAAAGCCATGCAGGTACATGCAAAGATTGTCTATACTGACAGACAGCACACTCCAACAGAGGAAATCTTTTTTTCTAAAATTGATTTTTTTTCCCCCAAAATTAAATGCTTCATTTTCAGCTGGTTCAAATATATTATTGCTGAATAAATCTTAAAAACTGACTCATGTGAGGTGAATTTTTCTGGAGGAAATATGGCTCCTGGTATAGTCTGTTGACATCATCTTCATTTAACTTTTTCACATGGTCTGGTGTTAAAAAAGTAAACAAAAAAAATTTTGCAAAGATCGCCATATCAAAGAATCACAATTTAAATCGAATCGCTCCCAAAAAAAAATCAGAAAACAACCAAATCAGAAGAAAAGTATATCGTCCAAGCCTTACTAATAGAAGTAAGATTTACGCTCTATCTTACTATAATGTATAAATATATAGAAATGTGTTCTTTCAGTTTGCTTTTACATTATATGAACATTTCAAAGCTCAATATATTGTGGTAAAATATGAGACTGTTTTTCATTTGAATGTCTCTGATAGGTCAGGAATAAAATATATTTTGATATATTATCTGTTTTTTTGTGATTTGAAGTGAATGGAAGTGATGGTGTTAAATCAGCATGTCATATTGTCTTATACAGATTGCTGGCTCCTGAATCTGATTGAATTCAAATCATGTCTTGGCTGTATGTGTGATATAGATTAACATGGAATTGTAATCTATCAACTAGATATATCATCTTGTGATAACATTTTGGCTTACACCCTTTCTACAAACCACAAACAGACTGATACAATCTCGATGGTTACTGAACCAAGTTGTACTTCAAAATCATCATATACTGATGTTTAATCGAGAGTGTGCAGGAATGCTATAAAAGGCAGTGTTCCAACCCTAATGTCTAAGATGAGTGGGGGGTGAAATAGGGAAAAAAAAGAAAGCTCAAACACTATATCAAAAAAATTTAAATAAAACTCAAACCACAGTATCAAAAAATAAAATAAAGGATTAACAATAGATCTGTCTCATACCAGACTGCAACCCGTGTCTCAGCATCATCTCTGTATCAGCAGCTAATCAAGGTAAGGACTCGTTTTAATGATTTCCGTTTACTCAAGAACTCCAAACTTAATTATCTACAGAGCAGCTTATGGTTTTTATCTGACAACTGAGATCTCTGGTGAGACTTAGGCATATAAGCTTTTCTCTTAAGACAGAAATACTTGCATAATCTCAATAGTGATTACACATAAAATTAAATCTCTTTTGTTTAGGCAACTATATGACTGGAATGTAACAAGACAACTACAGGAGATTTGTCAGTGCCCGAGAACATGACCACTACAAATGTGATGTTAACAACACGAGATCACCAGACAAAAACAGGCTGAACAGCCAGGACCTAAAAACAAATCCCAGCTGAAAAAACAGAGAAACAGGTGACAGCTAAACGCAACACAATAACAAATTTGTTCCCTACCTAAAAGAACTCACAGTAATGAAATAAGTGTTAACGCTTCAAACCTTACAGAGTGTGTACATTATCTTACGTTCATTTAGGGAGATTTTTTTCCATTACTCTTTATGAAATGTTACAAAAAGCACCAGGGTGCTCATGCAAACATAAGACAGAAACTTTCAGTTGATAATTAAGGGATAGCAGTGCATGTCCAAATGGGGCTTAAATGAAGGTTAGTGTTGTAGACAAAAGGTCAACTTGATTGTGGTACAGGCATTTCTTCTTAAACAAAACACAAAGCATTAAGGACTAATTATATCATTGCTCTTATCATAGAACAAGGAAATACCACATCAAACTACAATCAACATGAGAGAACATGAAATCTCCATTCCAAGCATAATCTGTAGAAGTGGTAGACAAAATAATCCGATGTTTGACAATAAGCTGATTTGGAAGAGCCTTAAAGTGCATTATTACCAATGATAGCTGGGGCACTGGTTCTTAGGGGGCATTTACACCAGGATAGTCCGGGGACTTGGTTAGATTGGGCAGAGATTTCCGAAAAATTTCACACCTTCCTTTGGTTTTCAGAAACATTTCAGAATACAATGACTTGAAATAAGAAACTATAGACAAAATGGGTCTAGATCTTGGAAGTAAGGTTAATAATGCTTTAAGGCTTGTCATAAGTAAATGCTAGTAAAATGGAGATTCCAGACTCAATGATTGGAACAAAACAATTTAAGAAAATGACTTTTATAAATGCACAAACGTGGACTTTATGGTAAACCACTATTCTATGGAAAAAATATTAATAAAAGATATCGCAGAGAAAGGTTTTTTTTGCAATGACAGAGTTGCTGAGTCTTTAATATTCAAGAGGCATACTCCTACTAGGGATGTTTGTATAAATGCCCCAAATGGGTTTACAGGCTATATTCACACAAAAAGGAAGAGAAAAACTGGCCAGTGTTTTGTTGTTGTTGTTTATTTGTTTTTTGTTGTTGTTCTGTTTTGTTTTTGTTTTGTTTTTTTTTTGGGGGGGGGGGGGGGTCTTTCGTAAAATTATGAAAATGACAGTTAGTTAAATAAACAAACAAATAAGCGTTACTCTTAAGGAAAGTTATTGTCCTAAACAGGACAAATACCAATTTTTTCTGGAATTCAATAGGCCAACCAAACACCTGAAATAATTAGGTAACTGTAAAAGCAGCCAATCATAATGAAAGAAACTTCCAGAAAGTCTTAAAGCTGAACACGCAGTTTTAAGCCAAAATAACTTGGAAGCGTCACTTTTTTCTGTAAAATAATAATGGCATTACATGAGAAGAAAATGACTTACAAAAATAGCGTTCTAGTTACTTACATATTTGAATGGATACTTTAACCACTTAGCGTCAGCGCTAGAAAAACATTTTACAATAATACAACAGAGATCATGTCGGTTATAAACACATCATTACCCCAAACCGTTCAGAAATACGAGCTAATGTAGCTAACTGTAGCAAAGTTATAAATGTTAAGTTTACAGCTACAGCCAACAGTAGCAATTTGCTCGATTAGCTCAACATTAACAGGTACATCTACCGTCCGGAAAAGCTGTATCTGGGTGCCACTAAAAAAAATAAAATAAGAAGAATTGAATGCTGTTAACATATATACTAAAGAACACCGACTATAGCAACGTACACGTAACAGCAGCATCCCCGCGTGTATCTATGCGGCAGGAGATTCCTTCGTCCCTCTGTCAGCAAGCTGAGACTGTCTACTTAAACGGAATTTAAACTTCATCTCAGACAAGAGGTAGCCTACTTACCCGTCGCAAAGAAATTTCTGCTCCGAATGCCTCCTTGTTGTTGCTCTCTACCTCTGCCTCAGTAAGGGGAAACCTTGACGGTAGCTGGTGGTGACTGGTTACTGATGGTGGTGTTGTTACTGATATGTGGCCCACTACGGTTGCTGAGGCTTTCAGTGCTATCGGATATCAGAATTACCAAAATAAGCCGTAGCTACCCTTCAAATCAAATAGTCCTGTCATCACCTAATTTATGTCTTGGTGAAGCTTAGTGAGGCTGACATGGTTTTCATAGATGTAGGCTACTTATAAATGTCCAAACGGTGTATTAACGCTGTCAGTGTTTCAATTACAAAGGTTAAGTTTAGATATTAAAATTCGCGGCTTTAGTACTACAAAACTCTATGGATAACACGAATCAAAATTCGAAAATAAATGGCATTTAAAAGTCAACTTTTGCCCCCATATCCTTGGCATCGGTAGATGTGAAATTATTATAACCTAAGTAGGTAGCATCCGTCAGAAACGGCAAGACGTATGATTTTTACGACGGATCTTTGAAAGCAGCACGTCATTGAGCGTCGACATCAGCGCAGTTTTACTGACCTGTTCTCACCTCCACGGGTGACAATTGGTGACAACCCAGCAGGCGGATGGCAGATGTCTGTCTTTACTCTGGAGATGTACAGTACAGAGGAAGTATTGCATAATGTAATGGTTTTGATAAAGTGATTAATTTTGGTTGCTTTTTGTATCCAATATGAGGAGGAGCAGAAATGATTCTGTGCGCCCTCTATCGTGTGCTAAGGAAAACATACGATAGCCTAATTAAGAAGCGTCATAAAAAGTGTAAAAAAAAAGAAAGAAAGAAAGGACAGAAAAAAAGAGGATTTAACAGGACTTTGGATTTTTTTTTAAAAGCATACAGTAATAACATTAATCAAAGATTTCGTGTTGTACATACACATTTGCTTTTTTTCTGCCACATTACTGCTGGTTTCAATGTAAAGAGGTTAACAAGGTTTTGTCATGACCCTTTTTTATTCTGAAATAATTCCAATTTCTCTGTTTAAAAGTGGGTACCCCTATTTTCAGGTCACAACTCACAAATCTATTCCCACTGGAGCCTTGGCTGAGGAAATAAAAAGCGGTGAGCCGAACTCTTCTTAACCCAAAAAGGGAGCATGAAGTATAGGTTATTACAGTTTTGAGTAAAACTGAGCCTGAAATCAGACTTGCATTGATTTCAAAAGGGAGATGGAGGTCGTTTTTGCAGTTAGATCCGGTCAGAGCTCTTGCCAGCTGAAAAGGACCCAATGAAAATGACAGATTGCTATTAATTACACTGGACATTATGGGCCGTCAGGATCTAATTAAGCTCACTCAGAAAGAGGAATCACAGCTATAGACATCATGTACAGGTCAATATATATCATGCTGTGAATGGTTATCTCTAAACGTATCAGTATGGATTTGTATGCCTTTATCCAATAGTTATGCTGCAGAATCCATTTCACAAGAATGAGACAAAAGTAACTCATGACTATAAATTTTAATACAGAACAAATGCAGTGTGAACTGCAGCTAACAAGTAATTTTTCAAACTCAAGACTGAAGAGTTGGCCCACTCCTTGTTCGTGTCTAGACATGCAAATAGTGTTCAGAAGGGAGCAAAGTCACACACCCTTCTAATGTGCTGTTATACCACATCAAAACTATACATTTATCCCTTTGAATAAGAGTTTTCAACTCAAAATATCCAGGTGAGGGCATTTCTTTGTTTTAGTTTGTTCATTAAGAGTCCATAAAAGGCTTCCAGAGGATCATTAACACACTGAGCCGGGGTTTAATCAGTTTCATTCATTTGTAGCAGGAGAAGGTAGGAAAGGGCATCTGATTGTACAGTATTTAAGTTTTCTGGATGATTTGCAATATAAAGGCTTGGAAAAGTTAAAAAAGTTATTTGTCCATCAGAAGTTGCCACCAGATGGCGCCATCTTATCACATAAAGGAAACTGATTTGCCCGACACTTTCTCCTTGAGCCGAAACCAGCAGTTATTGTTTATTATAAGCTGGTTCAAGTATCATTACCCAGTCAGCTCATCAAAATCCATGCCAATCATTTAGTTTAATGCTAACTTTGCAGACACACACTTGGGTATAATATTTTGGAGAAGAGGCTCCAATCCTCAATAGCCCTCAAGTGCTTATTGACATTTCCTTTTTTGTGCAGCAAGACAAACAAGCCTAAAAGCTTCAATTAGCCCTTAAAAATTCTATGAGCAAGCTAAAGTATATAACGCTCTGAAGATGATTCATAACATCCTGCATTAACGTTGTCAGTTACAATCCATCACAAGGTAATAGTCTTAAATAAATCTCATCGTAATTGAGATGAATCCCTCATTTCAATGACAAGCCTGGTTTTTAAGACCCAATTACCACTATGAGTTCTTTGGCCCAGCCGATGTGAGGGGTTCCGGCGCCGACACAAGAGGAGAGGCTGGTCGTTTTAGCAGAGGAGAGAGGACGGAGAGATGGACTCGGTCCAAAAAGGGATGGATATCTTCCTGGGCTGCACTGCATACGAGGGCAGGTGGATTTATGACAAACGCACACAATCTTAATTTGTGCTCAACCCGATAATGCATCTCAAGGCCAGAATAGTTCTGCTCAGTGTTTCTTAACTGGATGTTTCTTTAATTATATGTCAGAGGCCGTAAAACTGAAGAGGAGATTTTCCCACAAAGCACTGTTTTATGTCTCGGTCATTACTGTAAATTACAAGCAACAAGAAAACTAGAAGACTAATGGAAGGAAAATGCAAAAAGGAAAGCAATTTTATTCATCTCCATACACTCTTTTCTCATCCTGTTGGTACACTGATCATTTGCAGGCCTTTTAAGTATGAGAGATTTTCATGTGCTGATCAGGTATGAGATTGTTCACCTTAGAGGATACATGTGGAAACATAAAGCCTCCAAAGGACAAAGAAACAAACCTGTACAAATACAAAATACATGACTCGTAGAAGGGTTGTAAACATATACATATTCACAAAAGCCATCATCATATAATCCTTTCTGCATCTGAAGTCCAGCAATATCATTCTCTACTCTCCAGATGCCGTGTGCACACTTATGGTATGATTATTAGACATGAGAGTTATTACTAGTAAAGATAATATTTGGGAAATTCCAAAAATTGGAGTTTCAATGACCTCTACATGAAAATACATGATAGCAGTACACAAAAGCTCCTCCACCTCCGCAGCCCTTGGCACACTACAAGATGGCTGGAGTCCGAAAGTCCGCCTTCTTTGCTGCAATATTGCCATTTTCACACAATGCCACTTACTCTTTGGTGGAAAAAAACAAGTGTCCACTCATGTTGCCTTACTTAGAAACGAGCTGCTACTGTTTGTTTTGTTTTTTTTATTCAGTGCCAAATACTTCCTGCAAAATCCATCTGCATCGCTGCTCTTCAGGAGGGTTCTCACAAGTGATTAAACATTTAAATTACTTAAAAGCAACAAGGTTAAAAAAGGCTTCCTAACCCATTTTTAAGCCTGTACCCCTTCTCCTCAGTCTTTTGGGGGTGATTATTGCCTCACCCTCTGCTTGGCACACGCACACAATGAAACACACAAATCAGTCAGTGCATCATTTCCTTTCCCTCATCTTTTTTTGAGTCTTTCACTCCAAAGCCACCTCTGAGGCGTTGAGACCTTGGATGCAGAGACAGAGAGGCCTTTGCCTGCTCAGCTCAACTCGAACCCAGCAGAGGACTCGACGGCATACAGCAGTTTGTTCCTCATCAGATGCTGGTCGCAGAACTCGGGGAGCTTGAGCAGGTTCATGCAGGTACTGGCGGTCGGCAAGCGCTCCAGATCCGAGCCGCCATTGTGAATGCAGAAGGCCGGGTAAAGCTCCTGTTTGAAAAGGTAAGGTGTTAGGAAGAGGCCGTAATCACGGAGACAAATGTGAACAACTTGAGGCATTTAAAGACGGATGAAAACGGAATCAATATGTGTCAGTAATGATCACAATTTCCAAACCAATCCCGATTAAGCAATAAATGTCAAATTCCGCAAGGGGATAAATGTTAAAAGAGAGACATTAAGAGCCAAGCTAATACAGTGAAAGTATAAATTTAGGAAATCAGCTTTGAGCTTGAAAGGTACAGAGGGGCAAACCGGCCCACGGTTTGAACTTTGGATGAGTTGCTAGAGAGATGGTCATTTCATGTTGTCTATCTGGCATTTTTTTAAATCAAGTCTATGGTTGATGAGCCCACCTCATCTGCTAGACTGTGACACTGTGCGTTTCCATCAAGAACAAGCTGCTCTGCCCCGATTTCACCCCACAATTTAACATTAGTATATACGGCTCTGTGGCCATACTTACCCGATTAAACGGCTCTTCAGGGGCTCAGCCATTATGACCCCATTTTTCTGACAATTACCGTATTAAACTATCGTTGCTTATTGAGAAAGTGTCATTACCACAGCTATCATTTAGGGGAAAAAAAGACTGTTTCCATCATCTTTTTTAAATGGGTTCTCCTGACAGAACTATTTCTCCTCTAATGAATCCGTTTCACGACAGCTAATTAAGGCTTAGCTGGCTTGAGCTGTGAGCCAGGTCAGGGGCCGCTCCCCCACGAATTACCAGGCCCAGAGACGACGCACAGTGGGAGGGGTGGCAAATCCGCAGACTGGCCAAAGTCAAATTTATTAAATGAGGAAGGAAGACAGCGTTTAAACCCTGAAAGGAAGTACTGCAGTAGAGTTTAAGGAGAGCAGTGCTCATTCACAACGGCAGAGCAGGAATACAATTTTCTTAACTAATGACAGTAATAAGAATACTTTAACAATCATAACATGATTACCACTTCTGATCAGTTAATGTATGACATAAAAACACTTTAATGGCCCTGAGTAACACTTTTAGCCATTTCTCCCATCTCTAACTACTTTAGTGTTATACAAATCAAGTCAGTGATAAAGTGAAATGGCTTTCAATTAGGAAAATCATTTCAGAAATGGTTATAATGATTCAGCACAGTTAACAGTGCTTAGAAGTAGACTGATGTAGTTTCCTGGCATATTCATCTCATTAGAAAAGGCTGTTTTCTTCCATGTGACACTAAAGGAAAAAAGGTGAAAAGTTCAACCTCCAACAAAGTTCTAAATGGCAATATTTGTCCAGCCAAGCCTACACATACAGAGCTGCAGACGGGCTTCTTCAACAGAGGAAGGTCATGAACTAAAACCAACAGTGGATGTGAAGATAAGACTTCACCGCAATTCTCTGCTTTGAATGAAACTAATTGGAAAACTATCTTTTTAAGGGTTGTTATCAGTCTGAGCATTTTCATTACAAGCCCATAAGGATGAAAACTCCCTTCTGTTGCAGCTGGAAAACCAGCTGATAATAGCAGATACTAGTACAATGCAAAGTCTGCAAAGTAAGAGCTGGGGGAGAAGGAGGAGGAAAGACAGCGTGAGAGGAAAGTTCAAGTCTGGTAACGGCTCACCTTGAAGCCAAGCAGTGGCGGTCGGGAGCAGCTGGTTACAAACTTCAACAGCTTACGCTTTTCTTCTTCTGTGAATCCTTCAACCACTTGCCAGAAGGTCAGGATGACAGGATGAGTGGCTGAGTACCCGCCTAAAGGAGAAAAGAAAATTTCATTATTTTATCTGCATTCATACATACTGTACAGGATCTTCACTATATCATCAATAAGCTTAAAAGATTTTAAAAGCAGCTACCTGAATAGTTTGTGAAGTTTTTTAGGTCATCGAGACAAATTGGAACATGAGCCCCAGATATCAGCACCTATTAGGATACAGGAAGCACATTTTTAGCTTCTGTGAGAAAAAAAACAATGTTTCAAGTGTTATTTTTACTCTCCCAGTGCATAATACCTGGATCTCCTGCTGGTCAAACATACGCAGCCACTCAAGGTTGACCACATTGGCCAGACCCTGTCTGAAGGCCAGGCAGTGAGGCCTGATCTGCTTGTTCAGCCTGTAGTCAGCCACCAAATGGATGTAAGCTATCCGGTTTGCTGTGGTCACAGGAATATCTTTGCCACCTGGCTTCAGCTCAACCACCTGGATAAGAAAAGCCACATGGTGTTTATACAGCTTTTATAGTTAGTTATTAATCAGTTTAAATTTGACATTTATATTTTGGTAATACCACAATAAGGTAATTACATTGCTTACTTCATTATGTACTCAGGTTCCAGATGACCAACAAATAATATAAGTGGATTAATTGTGCCAGGTGCTTTTTATTCAATCAAAGAAAGACAATTCAAGGTGAGAAACTCAGTGTGGTTAAGCGCATTCAATGTTTTCCATCAAACATCTGGTCCAATATCATTTGGCCTGAGTTGACAGCCTGAACTCCAGCTTTAAATACTGCAATATTGCACAATGTTGTGAGGCTGAAATTGTAAAATAGAGCGGAAAAGGAAACGCACACTTATGTAGAGCACGAAAACTGTTCTGAGTTTCCATTATTGTCAATTTCTGTCTATAACTGACAACCTTCCTGGGCTCTTTAGTAGTTATCTAAAAATCTCCATCAACACATGCCAAACAGGAATAATGAGTAACATTAGTCACATGCACATCACAAAAACAGATGGCTAAACACTTCACATATTTGTCTAAAAATAATAGTGATAATAGTTTTAAAAAACAACTACAGCAACTATGAATCAGCAGCTCTGACGTAGTCTTCACAAAAACTGATTGATAAGCTTCACAAAGGTTTATAGTGCAGCAATATTGAATATAGATTACAATATAATGTAAAGCATTCCTCTTTTTCTGTCCATTCCCTGAGTGCTGCGTACTCTGTGTCCTCACTGGCAGGTAACCATTTTCTGCCTTTCTCTCCTTCACAGTGGATTGTGATTATGTGCTAATGTAACAGAATTACTGTTGTTATCTTGCTTGCTTTGGCTACCTCATGGGGGCAAATGCAGGGCAGACTGCTCCCGGGTGTGTGCCTAATCTTTCACAAATTGTTTTCCCCATCGTGTTTGCGATGCCCTATTTGCAACCAGGAGGGCCACATTGTAACTCAGCCGTTTCAGGTGTTGTTTGAGAAGAGCTAATAAGACGCGTTAAGGCCCTGAGCAAACAGGGCTCCATGTAGAGTGCAGGTCTGGGCGCAGGTGACTCAGAGTGTTGGCGGTGGCTTTGCCTCTGCAGCTTTGAGCTTTCGAGGTTGGGGGAGGAGTGGGGGGAGTCTGTGTGTGTGTGTGTGGTGTGTGTGTGTGGGGGGGTGCTTAAGAGCTGCTGGGTGCTTCTGTCAGGCGTGTTGTGAGATAATTTCTGGGGGGAAAAGCAGGTGGAACGGTCAACAGAGCTGCTGTGTTCCCTGCACTGCAGCAGGGTTTAGAGCGACAGTTGCGACGTGCTTTATCTCTGTCAGAGCTGAAAAGTGGTGCATCAGGAGGGAAATGAATTATTAACGGCACAAAGGGAAACCAAACAGGAGGAAGGAAAGGTGGCGAGGTACTGAACAGGATAAAAAAAAAACAGAGGTGGAAAACAAATACACAAGAATCATTCATCTGACTGAATCCCACCCTGTCAACAACTCCTGTTACCTGAGCTTCTCCCAAGTCGTTGTTGACCACAGTAAAGTTGAGTCCGAGCTCTTCCACATCATCCTCATAGCTCTTGAGAAAGAGAAGGTTGCGATACACTTCTGGGTCCAAAGAGGCCAGATGGTGGATGTCCACCTCTGCACTGGTTCCCAGAAGTTTAGATAGGAAGAAACCGGCGAAGGGCAACTCCACCAGCATGTTCTCATACAGCGCCTATGAAGGAAAAGAAAGAAAGATGTTATGAAGAGGACAACTGTAGGATATTCAAGTATAACAGTTTATTCTCATAAGGCTTTAACTTAAACATTCAGATGATCAATAAAAGACTGTTCGGCACTTCAGTGTCACTGAACAAGACACGGCTAAATGGATTACAAGCAGGAGGCATAGCATTAATGGACATATATCAAAAAATCTGATTACAACATACATAAATTTGACAGATATCAAAGAATCCAGTTTTCAGACCGTAAATCTGATCACATCAGAGTGAGTAAGATCAAAACACAGAACACAATCTATATTAAAAACAGCAGCTGCTTCTTCACTTGTCTCAAACTTTATAAATGCCGATTCTCACCTTGACCTTAAATGCCATTAAGAACCACAGCCGGGCAGGTGACTCATAAAACCCAAAGCTAATGTACTGGATTAGTCCGAAAAAGAGCCCATTGGAGACATTAAAATATACCGGTCTTTATAAATGATAGCGCTAAAAACCCCGACCGCATCAGCTAAATGGATTATAAATCTAGAGGATTTCCATAATGCATGCATCTTAAACACACACAGATGCATAAATCACAGCTATTTTCTAAACACAGGTTAATTGCACAACTTCAAACATTGTCTATTTTTTATGCAAAATAATCCACTTAGTATTACTCTTGTGGCCAGTGCTCGTTTTAGACCATATGCGCCGCATGGCCCCTTGAAACCTATCAATAACACTTGTGCCGGGAAGAGGCAGCAATAAGTATATGGAAAAAACCTGTAGCCTTATTTTTTCAATGCCACTTACTTTATTTATGAGTGTTTATTGCCAGAAATTGTGCCAAAATGACTTGGGTTGGAAAGAATTAATTATTATGGCCCAGGCCTTTTAATATAAGTGAGTGCAGTGGCAACGCAATTAAAGGAAATCGCGGCACCATCAGGTGGAATAAATGCCAGCAGCATTACAGGTGCATTCTGTTAGGTGCCAAATAAATTCCTTAATTTACAGCATTAAGAATCAATAAAATTATAATGCCTTTAAAACGCATCTCTATCAATCAGAAGTGCAACTCGCACACGACGCTAGAGGGGACTCAGAGGGGCTGATGTTGAAGAAGGAAGGAGGATCAAAGCTTCCTCACCTTCATAGTTTATGAATTGAGAAGGCCGCTGCTATGAGGCTGGAGTTTTTGTGCTAATGAGAAAAATGCAGACAAAAGAGAATCTCTTGCAGGTCATATCACATAATGACAAATGAGAAAGAACGTCAGCGAACACTCACATCATGATTAAAATAATTTTTTAATCTGAAGCCACAAAAGCAAAGTAACCTCTTCTCCTGTTTTCCCATTTGTAGCTTAAATCCTTCAGCTTGTCAGCAGGGTGGGCAAGAGAGGAAGAAGGATGATGACCGGCCTCTATTCTGATGTTCAATCCCATTTCAGTGAGTACCTCAGACAAGCCACTCCTGCCTGTAATACATCACCTCCACAACAATGGCACGCCTCGGACATTAATTAACAATATTAATCTCCTGTGTCCTTTGAGCTGCAATGTGAACGGTGCAGACTGCAGCAATGGTGATGCAATCACAATCCATATAAACGGTTGCCTTTTATCCAGGCAATAACTGCACTAAACAAATATCAATACACCTCTCAAATGGCCACTCAAATGGCCATTTTTATGGAGAAAGAGGAACTTAAGGAAGGGTTAATTGAAAGTCAAATTCAAATTAATTTCCCTCAGCCTAATTGCCTGAACCATTAGCTATGGTGAGAACAGTACTGTAGACGTAGGAATAAGAAGATTGTAGCTGTCGATTGATCATTTCTCACTAGCAAAGAATACAGAGGAAGAAAAGACACGGGAAGAGGAGTTACGACGCTTTGATAAGTGGACCGGACCATCTAGGGCTGAGCAAGAGAGAAGAGTCCTTGAAGTTCCTGACTGTAAAACAGATCAAAATGCTATTACCACATGCTTTGAATGCTTATTTATGTCCTGTCTTTGTGGGCCTGCTGATTTAGTGCCAGCCAAATGCAATCGCTACACAAACAAGAGGTAGGAATCATCGGCTAATGGAAGTCCTAATTGAGAGGCGACTGCTTGTCATGAGGTAATTCTTCTCCACGGTTGAGATGAGACCCCCCCCCCCCCCACATGAGGAAGGCTTCTTGATAAACAATCCCCATCACATGCATTAAGGATGATTTAGAAACATTAGGCTCTAATAAATAGCACCATTTGAGAAGGAAAGGGGCAGACAAACAATGCCGTCAACAGATTACACTCAGGGTTAATTAACAAAAGCTTGCACAAGTGCCAGATTCAAATTGCTGCCTCAACCCTAAAATGTTTTTCAGAAATGAAAACAGTTCCTTTAAACACTTTGAGCTGCCAGAGCAAATACCAAAACATACTTTTAGATAAAGACAATATGCTTCTTAGTCATTTTTATCTTTATATTCAAGCATTTGATTTTTATTCAAGAGCATTTTTCTTTAATCATTTATTAGGTTTCACTTCGGGGGCTCACCTTTCCAAGGATCCTGCCAAGGAAGTAGTAGTGTCGTGTGAAGGAGTCTCCCACCAGCATCTCTGCAGTAGGGCTGGGATACAGCAAGCCCTCGTTGGTTGTCTTGAAGAAGCCCTGGTTGGGGTTAAAGCCTGACCTGAGGAGCTCGTTGAGGAACTCTCGAAAGATGCCACCACCATCAATGCCCGCCTCATCCAGACCGTGAGCGTTCAGCAGATGGACTCGAATCCTTTTCTTTAGGTCAGGTTCTAATATGAGGACACACGACAAGAAGAGGAATTACTGAGGGTGCAGTAAGAAAAAAAAGAGAGAGGGATATTCAAGGCCTTGCCAATAATGTTCATGATCTCAATAAACTGAATCCATAAATGTCATCAACAGCCTCTCAAAGATCTTAAAGATTTTCATTCTGTATTTCATATTTATTTCAGTCATTTCCAGCATGGAAATGAACAAGAGACAAGAAGACAGGTTATGTCCCTGCTTTATAATAGTTATGAACTCATTTTCTTCCCTGAGCTGGATGAAAGCACCTATAAACAGAGATTAATACCACATTTTTAGCAACAAAGCAGCTGCCTTTTCTCATTAAAGCTCCTGATTTCAATATCATTGTGTTAAGCCAAACAATGTTTAGTTTATAACTTGTGATATAATAGCTCATAATAAAGGGTTAGCAAAAATAGGTCACATTTAATTTTAAACATAAGCTGCTGTCCACTGTGCTTTAACAAAGTGAAAGAAAAGTGAACATGCTCTGCCTGATGATCTGAGTGAGCCCCTTTACTGTGCTAAATGCCCATTTGATCTTATTTTCCTTGTTTTTATCCAAGCAGTACAGTCAGTTTAATTAGATGAACTTGTTTGTGTTCCAACGCAGCAATTCAAATGACAAAATATAATCAATACAACAGTAATTAAAGCATCAATATAACAGACAAGGTGCGAGACAGGAGAAAGCAGTAAGAAGAGGCCTGTTAAAAACCAAAAAGGGAGATCATTTAGCTTTACTGCTATACCTTCTACACATGTAAGTTTGGAGAAGTCATATCGAAGTTATAACTTTTAAAGTGATTTTAACAGACAAATTGTCACACTGTTATCAAAATTGTGTATCTATCATAAACCTAAGAGAGCTATTGTTATTTTCTGCTGTATTACTAACTTACTTTTAAAATGCTGCTTACACGGTCTGTACATCAACCACACACTTAAAAACAACCAATAAATGAATGAATATTCCTAAAAAACATGAGAACTGTCTGAAAATTTTAAAAATAGAAGTCTTGCATCTAAATGTGTAGATTTGTTTTTTCCCCTTTATAAATGCATTTAGCAAGAAAGCACTTTGTTGACCTGCAGAATATTGAAATCAAATCCTATAGGAGGTCATCTTTCAGAATAATTAATGGATAGAAATAAATCAAGGCAGCTATAACTTATAGACACATAAATGATATAGATCATGTCTTCAGCCCAGGTCTCCTATGACTCTTTTTAATCAGATTGCCCCCACCAAAGCACCCTTTCAAATTCAAACACAAAAGAGGTGACTTAAAATAATTGATTCTGCTTTTATGTGATCCATTATAATAATCGGAACCACAATTATGCTTTACTGAAATTCAATACTCTGCACAAGGAGAGAGTTAACCTTCATCTTTAATGCAAACTGGAACCTTGATCCTCAATATTGCGATTTTATAGAACATAAGAGTTTCACTAACAGCATCAACATTTACTGCACTCTGCTTTCTCTCCTCTTGTGTTTACCATCTTGAAATAAATGTAGGAAATAACACCAGCTGCTACGCCTCCTCTTCCAGACAACATGAGGTAATGTGTGCCAGTTTCACAAGTTTTTACACAACCGGTAACGCACACAAAACTGCGCTTTTATTGAAATTGCCGTGATGCAAGTTGTACCGTTTTCTGGAGAGAGTTTATCATAGGCGTCTTCATAGATGTAGTTGCGTCGGATTGTTACATTGATGCCATCAGGAAATGGTCCGTCCCCCTGCACCTCCCGTTTGTCAGCATAGATTAACCTCTGGAAGATCTAGAGGGCAGATGTAAACCCGGAGACAGTAACAATAATTTCCTTGTAAAATATTTAACTCTGACTGTATGTTCCACTGAATGTATGCAAGCCGATATTGGATTATTTTATTATCATTAATTTTTTTGTTGTTGTTGTTTTTATCCATCTACAGTAGGAAAAGACGGGAAACTGGCTAAATCAAACTCACATTTCCCAAAGTAAGATGCTGCTTAGAAATTATGGATGAAATCAAAGTACAAATTTCAGACAAGCAAACAAAATATAAAACAGGGATGTGATGAGACAGCTGAAATCTCATGATGAATTAAGTATGTTAAGCTTTCACCACAGTTGAAACAAATCATTTAAAAAGAATTAAACAATTATATATTTCAAAAGGCATGACGGCCTACTTTTCTTTCTCCAATCCGAAATTAAACAGTACCTTTGATTTTAAATAAAGACTCTGCAAAGCATCCCATGTGTCACACAGACTTATGACTGAAGTGTACTGGCCATAAAACTACAAAACAAAGTATTACATACGTTTTAGCAAACATTTTCTAGAATGTAAACAAAACATGTAATAGATCAAACTTTCACACCACTCTTGCAATGCATGACTTTGAGTGAACACATAAGACCCTCTGTTGCAATTATGTTTGGGACAGTAGCGCAGTACCTTGACTCGCTCCTCAAAGGGAACAACAAAAGGGAGCTCTGTAAGGATGGCCAGATGTCTCTCTTCAGATACAGACAGCTGTGGTGGCTCTGAACCAACTGCAAAAAAAAAGCAACATAAAACTTCAGCATGCGCCTGTTTAAGAGAAGAAGAAAAAACATTTTCTGTATGTTTTTAATCAAATGTCAAGAAAACCCCAAACACTCATTTATTCTGAAAATCCTCATGGAAACAGGGATATGTAATCTTTTCAAAGCTTTACACTTTTTCTGAACCAGTTCAAACAATATCGACCACAATATTATTAATCCACATTCTTTTGACAGTGTAAATGCTATCGCACTTTACTTGATCCTTCAAGAGCCATTACTGTGCTCATTAACAAGCATCATTTCTTTATCTTTTTAAGAAATGGTTTACATGTCTTAATGTAATAAATGGTTTCTCTCATACTGCACATTGCTGCAGCACCTCATCGCTCTCGAATTTACCTGCTCTCTCTATGGAGACAGAAAGCAGCAAATTCTTTAAAATGCCAAAGTAATAAAACATCAACAATGTTTTTGGTTAAGATTAAGCCCTCTTCTAGTAATCCCCATGTTTTGTTTTATATTGCTGTGTATGCAACATTTCTGGGCTGCATCCTTGGACAGAGGGTGTGTAGACGTCAACCAATGACAGCAAAGAAGCTGGCTGTGAGTACTTACAGAAAGAAACATCAGTTCAAATCCCTATCTTCTACAAATGCCCAAACGCCAGAAAGTGGTTTCATGTAAAATCTGCAGGTGCAGTAGTTTCCCAAGGTGTACTTTGTAACATGAGCACTTAGGTATAGAAAGTTATGGCTGAGAAATAATTGTAACTTAGAATTATTTACACGCCTCTACGGCATCGCGTGGACATCGGGGACAGTGCCTCTGGATTGGCAGACTGGGGTGGTGGTTCCTCTCTT
>JAOXYM010000019.1:10055791-10072801 GCA_028567055.1 Leptatherina wallacei
AACAAATGTTGCTATGTATGGTGTGTGTGTATGTGCGTGTGTGTGCAGCTGATAACATTTGGTGAACAAACTTTCAGAGTCACTGAATTTGACTGTAGAGTGATTTAATAAATCACAAATATCAAAACACTTGCGGTTAGGGCTGCCACGATTAGTTGATTAGTCACGATTACGTCTACTGCCGAAATATTCGGCGACTAATTTAATAAACGACGTCATTCAGAGAAGACACTTCAAGCTGGAAGCTAATGATGGTTATATAAGAGCAGCTGCATGCTGGTGCCATAAGCTGCAGTTTGCATATGATCAGATTAGTCGACTAATCGCCAAAGTATTTGGTAACAAGTCGATTATCAAAATAATCGTTTGTGGCGGTCCTACCCGAGAGTCATTGTATACAATAAGACAGTGGCATGTCCATGTTTGGAGATTGCTATTAAAATGCAATAAAAACACATTCTGTTACTAAAAATCCTGATACAGCAATCAAATATGACATCTGGCCAAGAGAAAGAAGCCTGGGTGTTAGGAGCACTGGGAGTCTCCTCAGTGATTAACTGAACTACTGCGCAATAAATTATGTAGTTTCTTTATATATTATCATTATCCATCATTATCTGGTCGCTCGGTTATAAATTGTATTGGACTGTAAAGGACATTGGTCAACTTTCAGTGTTTTCAATGTGCTATATATAAACCTGAGCTTGGCTTTAAAGAGCTGACCCATAGTGTGTTGTTACTGGACCAGACAGGGAGAGGAGTCAAGGGAAGGGGTTTGATTGGATTGGTTTTGGTTGACCAAATAGTTTTATGTAACCAGTTAACTGAAGTTCACATGAGTCTGACCTTGCCATCAGTCAGACACCTGGAACCGAGCGTACAATGCATGGATAAAACATGTAGGATAACTCAAATGTGGTGCTGAAATGTTGAGATTTAAAGAAAAAAAGAAGGAAAGATGGTGTTTAGTGCAAATACATCCAAGGGCCTCAAAAGTAAAATCTTTGCTTTTTGCCATTAGTGGACATGGCAGTAACAGCAGTACTACCAGTGACATGATGGAAGGGACACACAGCAAAACCTCCAGAGCAAGAAACAGCACATTTCCCAAAGACCAAGCAAAATGCACAGAAACTGTTATGTCCATACAATCAAACGCACAAGAATCACCACATGTTGGCAAAAATAGCCATTTCACATAACAGGACACAAGGGCTACTGGTCTGCTACTGGTTTGAATGGTAAATCCAGATTAGAGCTAAAATATTATATTATTGTGTGGCCTTGGTGATGTAACATTTAAGCTAAAATCACCACGTTTCCTAAAGGATGGTGGCTCTGAAGTACACAAAACACAACTATGGTCAAGGGAAAATAAATGAAAAACCCACCAAAAGAAACAAAATGTTGGAAAGAAATCCCAACACTTGAGAAAAACAGCAAAATGCAAAATACATTTTTGTGACACACTAATTTCATCTTTTCTGTTTTTAAAACAATCTAAATTTTGAGATCAAACAACACAAATCTTTGAATTATCTTTCAAAGCTTCTTAGTGGAAGTGTGATGATTCCCCAAAAACAGCAGTAAACACCCTAAATACGTTACTTCTCAGCAAAGGTGACCCTCTCACCTAGATCCAGTTTACATGTGAACTGCAAACAATCCCAGCAGCTCCGTTTCAGCCTCTTTGATGAGGACAATGGTCACCCGTCTCTGATATGAGCTGCTGGCCAACATGGCAGCAGTATAGGAAGTGTGGTCTCTGTCCCATTGTTTGTGGACACAGTTTGAGTCAAATCAGAAGTGAGAGGTGTTAGAGGCTCCCACACTGCAGAAGTCAACTGCAGGCCACACACAGGTCACACACACACACACAGACACCGGGTGGTCACACAAATAAACCAGGTAATCAAATGCCCAAATGCAACTTTTATCTGTGTTTACGCCAACTTATCTGACTCTGAAACAAATTAAAGTTAATCTATTTTCTACCTGCACGTTACCTATATTATTTGGATTCATGTTTTGTAATTCTCAGCCGCCTTAAAGTACCTGGAAGCGTCGATCGTGGGTGCAAAATTTCTCTCCCAGAACAGCGTAAAAGGCGTTGAAGGTTTTCTCTTGCAGACAGCAGTCCATCAAGACATGAACGATCTCTCTCTCCTGTTTGTCCTTCAGGCCCATCCTTCACACAGAGCAAATAAAAGGAGATTTAAGAAAAAAAGAGGAAAGGACTACTAAAGATAACACATCATACTAATCTCATCACAGAAATGTTTATAAAAGGTAAAAAGATAAAAAGGGAAACAAACCTCAAGAGTTTCTCAAAAGCGTCCAGGTAGTCCTCGCTGGTCATAAGCACACAGAAGATGTTTCTTCTGACCTCAGTGTTCATTCTTTGTTTCTTAGCCAGCTCTAAAACCTTAGCACTAAACTGGAGAAGGTACATAAAAAAGAAAAATGATTAAAGCCTTTGAAAAAAGCTTTTCTCATACAGTCTTAAATGAGAAAAGCATTCAGATGTTTCAATGAGAGATTCTACAAGTAAACAGCTAAACAAAGCAAGGCTGAAGATCGTTTGCATATTTATCGTATCATATTCATCTATATTATTTACAGGCTGAAGCAGACTTTTCTGGACACTATGCAGCCACGTGCACTTATAGATCATCCTTTGAACTGTTGTGAGGATGAAGGTAGGTCAGTTTGATGATATTCACTCAAAGCTAAGCTGATCTTTTTGAAAAACAAAGTACAACATGATTACTGCTTCCAGTCATCTACCTGTCCTCCAGCTGTACTCTGCTTCGGGGTTGTGTCGCCTTGCTTGTCGATCATGGGTGCGCCGCTCCACGATGAGCCGACGATCCACCAGCGGCCCACCTGATCTGCTGCCAGGAGGTTTTCCAGAGAGACCCTCAGTTTCACGTCACTGCCTCCGGCACTCCGTTGGATCTGAGCATCACACATTTGTGCACTTTGTAAAAGTTACAAAACAATAAATCGCAACATATGAGTCCTCCTGAACTTGATAACAGTTAAAATAGCCGCTCTGAAGTCAAAGCGCCAATATCAGAGTGGAGTTTGAGACTGGGAATGTGGTACTCTGGGGCCCCCTGGTGGCACACGTGGAGGCTACTAGGAAAATAGCAACTTGCTCAGTATGATGAGAAATGAGTTTCTAGAAGCAACAGAAAAGGATAGCTCAAAGCCAGAATAGTTGTCACCCACCAGGGTCCTCTGCAGCTTCCTAAGTCTCTCCACAGGCTCAGGATCGTATCCAGGAATCTTCCTCATGTCATTGTTCTTTAGAGCCAGCATTGTTTCCAGCATGAAACGCACCTGAAGACACAATAAATATCAAATTAATTTCTTAAATAAATATAAAATCAAGAAACTAATAACACAACAATAATGTCAATAATAGTTTATTTATGGCTCTGAAAGTGAAATAGATGAAGGGTAAGAAGTAATGTTGTTTGGCCTACCCTGGTATGATCCTGAAACTTTGACCCCATGTCACTGGCCTTGCGCTGGGCCTCACAGATGAGCTCCTTAAGAGCCAGGGCATCATCCTTCCTCAGGGAGAAGCCGACATTCCTCAGCACAAACAGAACAAGCTCAATGTCCTTCTCTGTAAATGCTTTGACCAGCAGTTTCAGGATGTCAAAGATGAGCAAGGAATGAACCACCTGGAAGTTATAAAGGTGAGCCACAATGGCAATGAGGTTGTCTGATTCTTTGCTATCACTTAGGCTCTTGTACACTTCATCAAACCTGCGCACGACTGTCTCCAGAAAATGGGCTCCCACCTGGGGAGGAGAGAACATGCAATGACAGCTGTTATACAGTTTATGGATGCAGGGCTGATGACAGCTTGATATAAGCAACATGAACTCTATTTCCAAACCCAATGCAGGGTGTAAACAGACTCTGTGGTTTAAGCCAACAACAGGAATTGTGAAATTCACACTTGATAACTGCGGACAGCTAATTTTTCTTGTAATCCAATTTCATTTGAATAGCTCATTTGATATAGGCAGTCAATGCAACAGAGAGATAACAATCCCATTAGACCTTATTGAAGAGGAAATCATTACTTCCCAATTATGCCAAATGGTATTAGCTTACAACTGAGGAGTGTGGATCAAATTAATCCTTTGGAAGAAAGCCTCCCATAAATAATTCAAGAGGTGATGTAAATCTGCAGTTCAGTGGCTATTTCTCACTCAGGCAGGTAAACCAAAAGCTGCTTGCCTTCTATCACTGCAGCAGACAAGTGACTTGAAAGCTAACTGCAACTAAAACCTGCATAATAAAAGCTCTATCCAATAGGAATTTTATGCATTAATGTCCAGAGGGAAAATCATATTCTGCTAATGTGTAAAAAAACACACAGATGCACAAAGATTCCTTTGGTATATCATCAAGTCAGTTTTAAGCTTTTAGTAAGTCTACAAAACCTTGAAAGGATGGATTAAAGTAGGTCTACCTACCTCCAGCCCCACAGCATGATGGAGGATGCTGACAAGCAGCACGTGCTCCATTACCAGCCGGTCAGGCATCAGGGTTGGGGTGACGCAAGCTGCGAGCAGGACTTCTGTCACAGTGTCGTTCATGTCTTTCCTGCTGCAGCTCATGTACAGCTCCTCCAGCTGATTGCAGACGAAGGCCATGTTGGGCTCACTTAGCCTGGAAATATTGCATCAAGCACAGTTTTCAGATACAGTTGCAGGTCTCTTTACTATCCCCGAGGGGTAATTCGGTCTATAGACAGCAATATTACATAATATAAAAAAACAGCAAGCAACAACACACACCAACACCGATTGTACTAAAATATTATTTACAAAACTGACGACAGCAGGAGTAAATGACTTTTTGAATCGATTGGATCTGCATCATGGCAGAATATATCTGCTCCCTAAGTTAAGTAAAACAATTTCACACCTCTATGGAAGGTTTGGGTCAACCATGACTGAAAAAAAGCCAGATCTAAGACCTGACAGGTTGTTGAGGTCTTGTCAGGATCTTCCAGCAATATTGCCACAAAACTTACAATACCTTGCGAGACACTTTTTCTGTTTGGCAGAAGAAAAAAAAATCCTGCATATTCCAAAGCAGCACAAAGTTTAGTTTAATGTGTCCCATTATTATTCTAAGGTCTTCAGTCACAACACTTCTGTAGAACTACTCTGTTTGTATATTTTTTGGGCTATTTTGGGACACTTAAATTTGACATCTGGACAATCAATAATTCAATTACTTTTATGGTTGAATATAAATAATTTTCAAAAGATTTATTTCCATGATTAAGGCAGAGCAATTAGCTAGCTAATTGTCAGACATAGCTAGGCTAGTTCAATGCTAATACATTAAATTGTTGCAGCAGCCTCTCTCCTTGACCTTCTTCTGTAATGAATAACATTTCACACATTTTGATCAATAGTTCCTTAGGGACCAAAAATCGTGGCTCTCAGCTATAATAAGTACCAGATGGAGACAAACAGGAATATTGAAATCATAATGAGTGGTCGTGTACTAGACCTGTTACAACAACAGCCAGACTGGAGAGGGAAACTTGTTGAAATGGGAAGCTGGTTATTCGGTTCCTGAACGATAGTGCTACATGAATGACAAGCAAACTCTGGCTTTTGTGCCACAGACTGAGGCAGAGGAGGAATCTGCAACTTTGGGAAGCTTACAATTTTTTTTGATGACCAACTTGCTCCAACATCTCAGTTACATTGAGAATGTCCAAATGAGCTGGGAGCTCCCAGCACTTTATACAGGAAAATATTTCATTAAAAAAAGAAAAAAGAAAAAAAAAGAAGTAAAACTTAAAGATCTTTCAGATTACAAATAGTAAGTTCTCCTGGAAAAACTATTGATCAGTCCCAGATTTAACTGTATTTATTGGCAATCAAAAAACAGTTAGTGTCTACAGCTCTGTAACCAATCCATATTTTATTCTTCTACTGACTGTGTGTTTGTTGGCCAGGATGAAGATATGACGCTGCATCAAAATTCTCATGCAGGAAAAATGTAAAGGGCAACAGGACTCGTATGAAACCCAAAATCTGACATCATTATTTATTTTGTAGATTCTTAAAGTGCATGTATACCTATAGGAGGAAGATGATATGACTTTGGTATTAACATTTAGCTATTTTGAGCAGCTTCCACTGCCTAGGATATAAAAGGGATATCATCAAATATTCTATTTCTAATTTCATCTATCATTGACTGAATGCTTGGATATGGAAGGAATTGTACCTGTTCAGCAGGCCTTTTACATTTCTCCTCAGTTTTTCCAACTCAGCTTTGCGCTTATCATCTCCGGTGTTCCGAAGCTGAGGTGGAACATACTTGCTGGTTGTTGTGGTGACCTTAACATCAGGAAAACATAGTCATGATAAGATCCATAACATAGCATGCGAGATGTCAATGTGATGACAATCATAAACAAGTATCTCAAGTATCTGAACTCACATCTTCTGATGTGGAGCTAGATATCTTTGTGTTAGAGTTGTCAGCTTCTTCCTCTGTTTCCTCTTCTCTTTCATCGTCTGAATCATCTGCTTCACTGTCATTCAGCTCATCGTTGTCATTGCCCATTTCCTCCTCCTCTTCCATTTCCTCTTCCTCGTCAACATCATCATCACAATCATCCATCTCCTCATCATTGTCACTATCACTGTCTTCACCTGCCATGTCATCCTCAGCATCTTCCTCTTCATCTGACAGCTGAGAGTCATGCTCATTCAGCTTTTCAAATTTCTGTTTGGACAAATCCATGTCATCGTCATCATCATACATTCCCACTGCAGATGAGCCAGAGTCAAGCACGCCCAGGATGTAATCAAGTCCATCAGTCACAAAGGATTGTGGAAGACCTTTTTTGTTTTTCCTCTTGTTCAACCCAAGGCATCGCTCTAGCTTCTTAATCTCTCTGTCCTCTTGTTCATTTGCCTCCAACAGTGCTAGTTTTCTTGATTCTTGCAGTCTGTTAACTTTCTTGCCTTTCTTGGAGGATGGTGATGTTTTAGACTCATCTGACTTCTCCGTAGGAACATGAGCAGACTTACTTGAATTTGTTTTTGACACTTCCTTGTTTGTTTTATTCGATTTATTCTTCGGAACTTGTGGTTGTTTTTCAGCCTTTATCCCTGAATCTTCAACATCACCGGGGGATAAACTGACGCTTTTTTGGCCTTCATAATGTTTTTTCATCTTAGCTTTTTTCATCTTTCGTTTCTCTTTACGTAGTTCCTTTCTGCTTTTCTTTTTAACAAATCTTATCCCATGGTGGTCTTCGGTCGTTTCTATGCCGCTGCTTTTAACGAAATCATCAACAGACACTATGTACTTTTGTAAAAGTGCATTCCCTTTCTTCTTCTTGGTGTTTTGCTTCCATTTTCCTTTCATTTTTCCCAAATTGAACTTCTAATAGTAAGCTGATAACGTGGATTGACTGGCTACTCCTTCAAAATATGAAACAAAAGTAATTGATAAAGGTTTATAACAACCAGCAGAAGTTCTAAACAGGATGAAAATAGTTGTAAATCGAATCAAATGAATACCTTAGGTTGCACATGAATCTCCATGAGGACAGTGGTTGATTTAACCCGCAAACACGTGACTATTTCCTTCCAGAGAGTACGCTGCAAACGTGACGCACATTGATGACGCAGTTTATTTTGGGGCGTGTTTTATTC
Source organism: Leptatherina wallacei (assembly GCA_028567055.1). Classification (NCBI taxonomy): domain Eukaryota; kingdom Metazoa; phylum Chordata; class Actinopteri; order Atheriniformes; family Atherinidae; genus Leptatherina; species Leptatherina wallacei. Next base: position 10,063,513 of record JAOXYM010000019.1, read on the forward strand.
AGCACGGAGCGGTTTCACTTGGATGTAAACTGTCTTTTAACCAGTCAAGGCAGTTTTTGCAGAGGCGAGAGGAGACAAGAGTTGTACCTGTAGTCACCAGCTGTGCAAGCTAGAATGTAGCGAGTCTGTAGCTTATTTGTACTTGCAATATGAAGAATGGAAGAAGACGATGTTACTATCAGAGAGCAGAATTTTCACAGCCAAGTTCGAGAGTACATCGTAAGTAACGGAGATGCTAGAGGAGGCTAGCTGGCTAACGTCCTCTACCGCTCATTAACGTTAAAGGAAGCTAGCGTTAGCTTTGCTAGTCAGTTTGACTCGACATAACCTATTAAGTGGGATTCTGTGTTTAAGAGTGTAGTCCAAAATATCACGTTTAGGTGCTTGTTCATTTTCAAGCTAAGTTTTGTTTAAATTATATAAATTTATAGTCAGTGAGAACACTTAAAAGCATGAGCCTCCGTTGACGTTAGCTGCTGTTAGCTGCTTAACGCACTTCTGAAGATTATTTTGAACACTTGCTGCTTGTTAACATGCCTGTGGTACACTGAACAGGATTTTTTTGAGTGAGTCAGCTTGAAACTCTGTTCAGCCTAAACTATTGCTATCGTTACATTGTTTTAACGAATGATTCATATATCAAACATGTATCTAGTTTTAAATAATGAACTTGTGAAAAGCTCTAATGGTCTGTTGAAAATCAGCCATACCTAATTTTAACTCACATTTGTCATACAATACTATTTATCATTATTAAATTGGCTTAAGGGCCAGCTCATCATTTTAATGAAAAAGAGTGACATTTGAGAATTGTGAGAATAGTTATTATTCATGGAGCTTATGACCAAGTTAATTTGTTGCAGTGTAATTCTAAAACCCCATTTCCAATAATGATGGAGCATTGTGTTAAATATAAAATGAAAATTGCAACTGCATGAGTAGCAAATCATATGCCTTTATTGGCTGATATCAATGAATGTGCAAACATCATAGTGCTTTTATAATTTCAATCCAGTTATTGTTTTCATTAGTTTAAAGATAAAATCCCAAATATTTAAATTTTGAAAATTCTTCTTTTTTTAAATAAAGTGTATGTATATGTTTAATCAACTTTATATTTTATTGAAAACTTGAAATGACTACTTTCATTAACCAGTTGCACCAATTTTCAAACTATTGCGCTCTGTTTTTATTTATATACCAGCTTTTGCAAGAACAAGGTTGTAGTAAGAAGTTGTGTTCTTGTCTTGTTCTTTCATTCCTGCGGCTCTTTTAGTGTCTTAATGTTTCTGTGGCTGCATCTAAGTGCACTAAATGATAAGGGATATTGCTAATATGTTGTTGTAGTAGGTGAATGAAGTAACTGTTGCTAGTCTTTCAAACCTCCCGTCTGTTTTTCGTGCCATGTTGATGTGTCTAAACCTTAAAAAAGGTAACTGAAACATTTTAAGGAGGACGCTGTGTGAATTAGTTCTGCTTGATTATTCCCAAAGGATATTACATAAACTATCAAATGTCTCACCATCAGTTAGGCTTAACATTACAGCTTTAGGTGGCACATTTTGTTCTGAGCGTGTCTACATCTGCTTCTTGGTATCCCATATCAACACCTAATACTGCTACATGATGCTGTAATGTCAATGTATCATTTAACATTAATATTTTGCTGAGTCAGGCGATGAATGGGTATAACAGGCAGTGGTGGGGTGATATTTATTGTTGCTTGCAATCAAGGCTATTATGGGTTAAGTTCAAAGTTGATATACATGATTTGATGACAAGATAGTATGTGGTTGATAGACAAAGTCTGGGAAAATGTTTCTTCCACAATGAATTCAGCTGTGAATAATTTTTGAAAAATTCCATACCCACGTCTGCCAAGAACACACAAAATAAGGTTACGGCGAGAAATCGTGTTAAGGCAGCATGAAGTGTCACAAGTTTGGCGTGTTCAGCAATTACATTCCTTTACCATTTTTAAACAAGACTATAAAATCTTCATCGAGCTTTCACATTCTTTTCTTGACAAAGAGACACTGTCTTGAGCAAACTGTTTTTTTTCTTTCTTGTTTTTAACCTGTGCAAGTGTGTTTTTATATTTATGGTTAGTGTTTTTTGGTACTGAAGTCTAGATTTTTGAACTTGGAAAAAAAATCTCCTCAGCTTTTAAGATGTTAATGCACTCATTCAAAAATGCCAGCTAATGATTTGTACCACACGTATCTTGTCACTTGCTTTTGCTCTCAGTGTGGTCCAAACATTCAAAAGGTTAGACTTTAATAGATCATCTAGGGAAAAAAATTATGCCCCCCCCCCCCTGTTTCAACTTGAGTTCATTTATCATAAAGGTGTGAAATACTGTTGCTATATTGGTTAGTGATGTTTGCAAATGTCTTGCAACCAGTATTACTGATTACACGCCATTTACCTTTGTTTAGAGTGTGAATTTTTTAGGGTGAACCTGATGATAACTATGTCTGTTGCAGTTGTGTTACTGCTGTTCTTTTTATCTCTCCCAAAACTGTTGTTCCTTTCTGTGTGTGCCAGTTAATCAGCACTGTGCACCTGATTCTGTGTTATTCTGGGTTTTTCCCTCGGTGGACATCATTTGGCTTCAGCCAGTGTCACCGCAAGGTCTGTAGTTTCAGATGTGTAGAAGTCTTTCTCTGGAATGGGGGCTACATGTAATAGAAAAACAGTTTTTCTACAGCTGGCATATATTACTGAGGAGGTGTGTTATTTCTTTATATGTCTGAAATCTATACAGCCTGGCTGAGTCATCTCATAATCCCAGCTCAACCGCGATGATTTGTGCAGTGTTGACAGGGTGCAAAGTGCTGAAGTGGGAGCTTCTAACATTAGTTACATCCATGTCACTGTCCCAGTAGAAGAGAGGAATGTGGAATTTGATCTTTCTGTAAGACTATCCAGCTTGTTTTGAGTGTGATTACCCAATTAATGTTATCAGACAACGCTGCAAACGGTGATACCTTGTTCACTTAAAATCACATAAATGGGTCATTTTAAATAGAAATTGAGCAGGACACATTTCTACTTTTTGAAATACCACAATGAAATATAATCTCATTTATATAATACTATTTTTTCCTTTCAGCTAAAAATCTTTTATCAGTTATGAGACACTTGCACATGAGACCTGAAATTTTGTAGAAAGGTTCCTAAGCAGTGGTATTTAACAACACAAATGTCCACAATATATGCCGCAGACTTTATGCTGATTTTCCACCCAGGCCCCCTTATAAAATCTCCCTTTGCTGATAAGTCGATATCAGGCTTCTAGTTTTTTTTTTTATGTCTATGTAATAATAAAGATGAATTAAAGCATTAATTTTGTTTATGTTTATTTATGCTGCTTTCCACTTGCTCTCCACTATTGTGGAGGCTTAGATAATAGCTACATACAGGACTCATATTAAGTATAACATTAATTAGAACATCAGTGTTTTGTAAATACAAATGCTGTGTTCTGACTTCAGGTCCCAACTCCTTTCTTTCATGTCCAGTTTATTTCAGTTTGTTAAATAATTACACTTTACGCAACAATTAAGTTTTCTTGCCATAAACAAATGGCATCATCAATGTTTTGATGCACCTCCAGTCAAAATAAATCTTCTTATGTTGTCATTTTCAGATTTGCTTCCTCCTGTTTGCTGTCCTCTACATTGTGTCCTACTTTATCATAACCAGATACAAGAGGAAGAGTGGTAAGTGTTCTGTAAAATCTGATATATCCTGTCCCAGGGACACTTACCAGACACCGATCACATATCTGCAGTAAAACGAGGACTAGGAGGATCTGTTACACTTACACAGCAGTGGTGGAAGTATTGTCACACTAATCATTGTGGAGACTTTGTTATCCCTCTGTTCATGCTGTGTTTACTCACAGACACAGCTCCTCATTGTGTTTTGACTTAAAGCAAGTCACGGTCAAGAAGGCTTAGGGTGTATGTGTGACAGACTAAAGCTATGCCTTTAATGCAATTTGTTATGTTTAGGACTGTATCTGTATGAGTTGTACCCACCCTTAATTGTGTTTAGGGCTGTGGTTGCATGAATGCACTTTGTCACAGTAACAGTATTCAGTTGATCCTGACATAACCTGTTGAGCAAAGTTTGAATCTTAACAACTTTAAAAAAGAACATCTTTTTTCCATTTTCCATCCAGTCTGATTGGATCTGAGCATGTTTTATGTCATGGGATTGATATTTTTCAACTGAACATTCAATCAAAGGCAAAAAAACAAAACACAATAAGCTGTAAAATAGTTGCGTCTTGTACCAATCTGTGCTAGACACTGAGAAACAAAAGTTATGTTCAGTTTGTTAGAAAACCCTAAGTTATAAGGAAGATGTTTTTAAATAGGGCTGAGGTTAAAAATGCTAATGAAATGAGTCTATAGATAAGCTATTTGTGTCACAGCAGGTAGCAATATGTGTATTTGAATATTAAACCTGAATTTAAAAAAAAATCAAAACGTACATGAAAACAAAGGGACCGTGGCTCACATTTTGAACTGTATCCCATTTTCCCAGAACAAATATAGTACTCCAGGGCCCCCCCTCGCCTGTCTCGGTATAAAAGTAGACCAAATTTGCTGTAAAAGTCCCTGCTGAAGATTTGGACATTAGTAAAGTAGGCTATTCCTTTTCACACCAAGCAAAGAGTGGCCTAACTTTTGTTTACTGTACAAAATTGTAAGATCATGCACAGTAAACAAAAGTACGACTTGCCTTTACATACACTTTTTGCTGTCATTTAAGACCCTATAATCATTAACAAAAGTATTCAGTCCCCTCTGTTGGGGATAATTATGCTGGTGGTGACTGTATATTGGTATATTTGTATTTGTATTTATTTTTTTAATGAATTTGTTTTAAATTCTTATTATTAGAGACTTTATTTTCTCTAATAAGTAAAATAACTATGTTCTATTTCTTTTATTTAATTTTCATGAGTAAGAGCAATTCACTGCTCTAATTATTACCTTAGGAGAAGTATTATATTCAATAGACTGGAAATTGTAGAATTAATTTGATGTGAATAAATTTTGAATTAAAGATTTAGTGGCTGTCTGCCAAAATTAACTTTTATCCTGCCTGTTTTCCCTTTTCTTTGGTGTTGGTGTCAGCTGTGTTTAGACATTACTTATATTTCAACTATCTACTAGCTACACTGACATTCTGAATTTAGTGATGTCCCATGTTTTCTAATTTCTTTCCACAGTACGGTGTTATATGTAAAGATGATAACTTGATCCTAGATTTTAGCTCATTCACAATCCCACCTTGTTATTGATCGGTGTTGTGTTCTTTCCAGATGACCATGAGGATGAAGATGCTGTGGTCAACAGAATATCGTGAGTGATGATGGTTTCAGTTTATTATTTTGTAGAACAAGATATATTGAAATTTTGGCAAGAACTTAATTTTGAGCTATTTTGCAGACTATCTACTGTGGTTACTAGAAATTGAAACAAGAAAAAAAAGTTAACTTTTTATTAGAATGAACACTTAATCAAATATAAATAGAATTGGTAACTAAAACATGAAAACATCACATTAAATAAAAGGAATTACTCATTAGGAAGCTCAAAAGAAAATTACAATTTGGTTATCTTAACAAATAATCAGTTAATCTAGAAAATAATCACCAAATGATAAGAAAAGTAATACGAGATCTTTTGCTAAAAACCAGTGACATAAGTTTAAAATGAGTGTCACATGCTATATATGTGTAATAAACTAAAGGGGGGACTGCTATCACTGCATTTATCTTATCTTCTTAGTCCAGTTGTGGGAAATGGTACCTAAGGGTCTGGCACAACAAAAAAGCATGTCAGGTTAACAAGCTTTCTTTAGTGATATGGATGAGGTGATGACTGCCAGCCCACTGAGCCGATGGTCATTCTCTAGGGTTCAGTCTGTACTGCTACTGCCTTTGAATCTTTATCAGCTGCAGAAACAAAACCAATTTGTCTTTTGTAAGAGTAAAGGTGGATTGCAAGATGATCTTCTATCTTTCCGTTACGGTCGTCACCATAGCAATGCATTAATCAACTGGTCCAGATCAGCTGGCTTTTGACGGATGAATGAGAGAAACGCGCTGTAGCATGGATTCTCTTGACAATGGTTGTTTAACATAAAAAGTACATTGAGGCCAAAATAAAAATAGTTCCTATCCTTAAGCACATTTAGCAAGTTTTGCAAAGAAAATGTTTAATGTGTGGGACCATGGTATAAGTGGATTAAACAACTCGGACCAATGCATTATACGGTTTTAATGCACTCCGCTGTGCATCGTGGTATTCTAGACTCCGCGTAGTGCATTAAAACTGTGTAATGCACGTGTCCTTGTTGTTTAATCCTTACATATAGACTGGCAATCAATCAGCAGTAGGTTGTTATTTAAGTAGTTTCTATTACTACCCATGCCCTACTTGCTTTTCCCTCTCAATTCCTGTCATGCTGAAAAAAAAGCTACTTATGTCTTAATCTAGAATTAACTCTCATGGAAAAATATCCAAAAATATGTAACAATATATATGTGGGGAAAAAAAGGTAAGCCTTATTTGAAAATGTGCATGCATTAATTTTCATCTTGATTATCTGTAAACATTTTGTGGGTTAGTGTTTCTGTTCTGATTGGGTGTGTTTGATATTATTTGCAGATTATATCTGTGCACCTTCACGCTGGCAGTGTCGGGTGGTGCCGTCTTCCTATTGCCTTTCTCAATCTTTAGCAATGAGATCCTCCTTTCCTTCCCGAGAAACTATTACATTCAGTGGCTCAATGGCTCCCTCATTCACGGTCAGTAATTCACAGTCTGTAAGTCTGTCTGTTGAATATATTCCCTGTGCTTTTCATACCCTCTGATTGGTGACTAATAAATGTAACCGTTTGATTGTTTGGAAGTTGTTTTATAAATATAATGCCCACTTGCCAATGTTTGTTTTTGCCCAGTAAATTGTGTTATACCTTACAAAACCGATCACAACAATCATGCTTCAACTGCTGCATGTTATAAGGTGACATATTTATCTTTATGTGGAAGAATAAAAAGCATTTTTTTAGTGGTACTAGTAGAACATCAGTTGCATATTTGTCTCCCCCTTCTGGCTGTGAAAGTCATTCACACACTACTCATGTGTTAATGGCCTGTAAGTAATACTAGTAGTTCCCTGTACTTGTTCATGCCATTGATTGTCATCTTATATTTTTGATATATAGTAAAAATATGTTTTTGAATCTCTAAGTTTCTTTTTTTAATTGGAACTTTAGAAACCTTTCTTTAAACCCTTCAAAATGTTGAGCCTTAAACTTTGTCTTACCTCATGTTGCCTTAGCGTGTTAATGCTCCCTTCTCCAGTTCTGACAAATGTAAAATGCATCGCTACGATCGTGGCACCTTTGGGATGTTTCAAAAACTGTTATTCAGAGAAATACCAAGATTTGGCTAAAGCTCTGAATTATCTCCTTTAGGAAAGGCTTGAATGTGACAAAAATTCATTGATTATTCTTTTTTTTTTAAACAATCCTGCTTTAATTGTGCAAGCTGTCATCAAGCCAAATGATTTGGATGATAAATTGTAAGACTGAGTGCTTTGCAAATACAGATTATTCGTTGACTTTGTTTGACAGTTAAATTTATTGATAAAGATAGTTTGCTATTCTGTTAACAGTTAACTATACCAGATACATCACAAGCAGCCACGGCTGCTGGGAGATTAAACTAGCCAATTTTCATTCCTTGGAAAAACAAAACTCAAAGCATGTAAGCTTAAAAAGCCAATCTGTGTCAATTGCAGTGACACCATAAATCTGATACATAATATGACTCTTGGTGCACTGAAATTCATACAGGCTCTCTCCACTCCAGAGTTGATTATGTTTTAATAAGGCTGTGAGGGGGTTTGAATAGCCACCAGATGGCAGTAGAGACCGTGAGTTAGAAATTGCCAAGACACATAATAAAAGCCTTGTAACCACTTTATAGTAATCTAAGAAACCCAGCAAAAATACAAAATTGTCACTCAAAGTAAAAATTGGTAATTTATGATGCGTTTATAAATGTGTCCTGCTCTATGTGTTTGTTCTGATATGTGTGGTTCCTGCAGGTTTGTGGAACCTGGTGTCACTGTTCTCCAATCTTTGCCTCTTCGTCCTGATGCCATTCGCCTACTTTTTTTTGGAGTCAGAGGGATTTGCGGGATCGAAAAAGGTACAAATCATAAGTCTTCATAAATATGAGATTTCCTACCTGTTCTGCCATAATACTTCAGATCATTTATACTAATTTAAATTTAAGAAGGCAAAATGTACACAAAAATTTGAGGCAATATCTACAACCAACATAAAAATTAGGGATGGGAATGATTAATTGGCGGTTGATTAATCGATCATTAAGACTTTTATCGATGAAAATACTTTTTAATCAATAAAACTAATGCATCTTTAGACTTGTGCTGAAGTTGTATGTGAGCGCATATTTTCCAGTGTAACCATTGACTGAATCCCATTTAACCGGCACAAGAGTCGTTCATCTTGTAATAAAGATCTAAATGAGGAAACACACTGTTTTCACTTCATTTTAATATAGCCTATAAATACAGAATTTTGATGTGAAAATATTAATGATTAATCGATAATCAATCGTTAATTGTCTCAATGATCGATTAAGACAATTTAATCAAATGCCCATCCCTTATAAAAATCACTGCAAAGATCAAATTTCTGCAGGGCAATTATTACATTGCTTTATTACACACTAGGGAAAGGGGCAAATAGTCTGTCTTTTTTAAAAGAAAAAAAAGGAATCTAATAAAAGTAGAATTTTGAAATATATAGTTTTCAGTCTTTTGATATTCACATATTTAAACATTTTGCTCCCTGTGCAAGAGGTTTCTTCTCAATAACCAAAGCAGCAGCAGGTGCTTAGTCTTAGTCTTGCCCTCTCCTTGACTCGTGCCATGGACTGTAACTGCCACCGCAGAAAGCTCATTAACCATGAAAGTCTGAATCTGGTCTTCGCCTAGTGCCACATCCTGACAAACCCTTTCAATAATGCCGTAGGCTGCAAACGCTTCAACACTGCTGCATCGGCCCCACTGATTTAAAACCTGATTCCTTGTCACCCGCTCCCCAGCCCCCTAAAATAAAACTTCAAAAGCACAGGCTAATAATCGAGTTGTAAGGCTCAGCGAACTTCCTCGTTTAATTGATTACCCCCCCCCCCCCCCCCAAAAAAAAAAAAAAAAGGGTGGGGGG
>JAOXYM010000019.1:10072901-10088158 GCA_028567055.1 Leptatherina wallacei
CCCCCCCCCCCCCCCCCCCCCCCCCCAAAAAAAAAGAAAGAGGTTGGGGGGCTCGTGTTCCGAAAGTCCATAAAGTCGCAGCAACATGACAGGACAATAGAGCCTTGCAAAATGGAGGGGGAAAGATTTACTTTTAATACACCTTTATCCTGTGTCACAGTTTGAAACCTCTCTGGTTTATGTCCCTCCTGGCAAAAGCACATAAAAATTAGTCTGTACTGTAGTGTGTATAGCCAGTTCTTTTCTTCCTTAGTCGACTAATTTGTTTCGGTTGGATTTCTTCAGTAGAGGGCAGGTCCTGATGTGTAGGAAGCAGGATGAGGGCCTCTTTCACATTTCTCCTTTTAGTTCTTTTTCATTACAGCAAGACTGTTTCTTGCTACATAGCTTCTATAAAATTGCTCAGAGGAAGCACTGTTCAGTGTTGAGCTTCACTTCTAGGTATATATTTTGTCTGTGCTAAAGAAGGCAGGAAAAAGTGGGGGTGACAATTCTGTTTCACCCACAAAAAAAACAAAACAACTAAAGCTGCCTATAGAGGGAATAATGTGGCAGACAGAAAAACATAAAAAACAGATCTGAGTTTTTATATTGTGAAATTATCCTTTTGTCCAATAACAGCCTTGGGCCATGATGTTATAAGGTTTTATGTGGTATTTTAACCTCCTGGGCTAATGCTGTAACTCTGCGAGTTCCTTTTGACTGCGGAAATGAAGTAAATGATGAATTTCACTACTAATGTTGTTAGTCAGCCTTTTCATGTGGCTGTGTTTACTTTTGACGATGTACTAAAAGACGCCAACAGAATAAGGATGGAAATGTGGATGTATTTTTAAATGTTTTCTTTCTTTAATGCTCAACTCTTTAGAGGCTCTGTCACCTGGTTGATTAATAGTTTAACAAATTGTCCAAATTGTGGATGAATCAGAAGGACTTAAGGTCTCGATGTCAGATGTTATGATCTAGCTTTATTTGCCGCTGTAAAATGTCTCCCACTTTACGGCTGTGTTCTCAAATCCTTGCAGAAGAGCCGCATCATTGAGGCCGCCAGAGGTTGAGTAGTTTGTTAGTTTCTGATCATATTTAGACACCTATACTATGGTCTAGTTGTGCTGCTTTATGTTGCATATTAAAAGTTTTCTTAGTCACACTATTTTCCATTGAGATGTTTTAAAGCTTTGGGGTTGATAAAGTGTCTACCTTAAGGACTTTATTAATGTGCTGCTACTGAATTTGTTATAGTTATCTCCACACTACCAGTAGATGGCATTATAATGGTAGCCAACCATGTCATCTTTATAGAGAAGATCAGCTTGTTTAACACTGTGAAGATGTCTCCATAAGCCTTTGTTCAGTCTTCTAAGGGATGTCAATCATCTTGAGAAATACACAAGTGTTATATCTTGAAGCTATATTTGCTCAAATAGTGAGATGAAGGTAAAAAAGGACATTCTTGACTGACAACTTCTTTGTCTATTTCTAGTGTGCTTTCTAGGTTTTATGTCTATCCAAAGGAATTTATTTAGCAACACAGCTTCAGTTACTGACAACTGTTAGAAGCTCAGGATGATTAAAAAGTACACCCATTTTAAAAAATTTTTTTTTAGACATTGGCTTTTGTACAAGACACAATAAAAAATGTGGCAAGTATGCTTTGGAGTGAATAGTCTTTAGTCTTACCCAGTATTGAAATGTGTTTGATCCTGAAACGAGTTGGAACGAGTCTGACCCCATGACTGACCCAGCAAAGGGCCAACAGGTTTCATCTGGTAGTTAAAGAAACTCCTCATCAATCTCATCCTAAGCCCTAACCCGCTGATGATGAGAAGTGTGTTTATTGTGGAGGAGGAGGAGGTGGAGGGGAGAGAAAACGTCTCGCCAAGAAAACTAGTTTGGTGTTACTAAGATACTCTTCTTTGTTGGAGCGCCACAATAGAGGCCTGGATATTTATTTCAAATCTCCTGCACATGCAGACATTTTTCCCAGGCCTTCTTTCTGGCAGGGCCAGCCCGAGAATATAAAGTGGTGTTTGCATACCTTCCTTTAAGGTCACAGTGTCTCCGTAAAGCTGCCTGTTACAATGTTGGTTACCACAGCAACATATTAACTTGAGCTGGGAATTTTAAAAAGAACAAGCAAGATTTTCCCGTCCTCTCATGACTCCGTTTTTCAAAATTAAGTGAAAAGTTGCAAAAACTTAACCAATTCTTGGCTAATTTGTAAGCATTATTTTTGCTCAGAGTGGGATGTCATTTTTGTGGAATAGATAATACCATTTCATTTACAGGACCTGAACTAGGTTAGAGTAGATGATGTAGATTATTTTGTTGGGCCAATGGATTAACTTGGTCCCAACTGTTGTTTGGAAGAAAGAAAAATGTAACCGGAAAGAGTGAAGTTTGTGTTTGTTCATTATTTAAAGATTCAATCTAACAACTCTCCGACAAAGATACCATAGCAACCTAGCAATTAAGACTGTGAACAAAAAAAGAATTGAGGTTGGTCCATTCATGTAAACAACTGTTTTCTGACTCACTTGAAATGGAATCAGTAATGGAACAGTCACTTTCAAAGAGTTGCCTCGCTACAGTGAGGTTAGAAAGAATTGACTTCATTCATTTTCCATGCTTGTATGTCATTGAGTCTTTATTAAGAAGTCTAAAAAGTCTTTAGAAGTTCATTGCACAGCTTTACAGGGGAGTGTCCCTCTTTTCTGTTTTCTGTCTTTGACACGGTCATTGCATTGCTGCTGACTGGTTGAAGGATACGCTAATAAGGTCCCTGAGCATCTGGCATGTCTTTAGCAAAGAGAGCAGTCTTTTTGCTAGGGAGTGTAAAAGGCCCTGCCCCCTTCCTCACTTATTACTCTCTTGGCCCTTGTTGCACGCTTCTCTGACAGTCAGCAGAGGGATGGTGCGAAGGATGATCTCTGCCACCACCTGCTGACCTGCTAAGGATTGATGGCAGCAACTAGGAAGCTCCTGTGCAATTCTCTCTTCCTTTGTCTGTTTTCGTGTCTATCTTTTTTTCCTTTTCAATATAATTCAACCAAACAAATATAATTATTACACTTTTTCTGCATTTTCATTTACAACAAGCACAGTAGCAGCTGTGCTTCAGCTAGTCTGCAGCCCAGGCTATGGAAAGCTTGCAAACTGTTTCCAGCCTCACTTACTGTCGCTGGATGGATTTAGAGGTTGATTTATAAGTTTGGCTGTGTGTGTCTGCCTGTGCATACATAAATTCATACATTTACGTTTGCTGCTACACATGAAGTTGTTACTCTGGCCACTCCACATATTTCTTGGAAATCTCTTCAGTCTTGTTTGAGCAAATCTGCAGTTAACCAGCCCCTCACTCGATGTCGGTGTGAGGATCAGGGGATGCTGAATATTTTAGAATTGCTATATTTAGAGGTAGTTACACATTTAGAATGGCAAGAATAGAAACTTTCAGCAGGCTCTCTGGATCCCAAGACAGTTTTTTTTTCTTTTTCCTTTTTCTTTTTTTGTGCCTTCACCAGTTGACAACTTAATCTTTGATCATTGATGATGACTCAGTTGGAATTTTTTCTATTTATAAACTATACTTTTTTCATACCTTTTGTGATTGTGAACAAAGGCTCAGATTTTTCCCTTTGAAGAATAAGTAAGTGTTGACAGAACTTTGAATGTGTAACGTCATGGATGTAGATGGATTATTTAACTCAATCAGGCAGTTCAGTGTCCCTTTTCTCTTCTTTAGTCAAATAATGTCATTCAAGAACCAGTGATGATAGTAAAGGAGGTGATGAACACTGCCTTTGCCCTAAATGATCTGAATGTGGAATGATTTGAGTCTTATAAATGATTGAGAGACCTATCTAAAGGGAATATACCTTCAGCATGTCATAGGCAGCTTGTTAAGGTGGACTGGTGTGCTTGAGTGGACACATGTTCTGCCTGTCGGTTCTGCTTGTTCTGATGCATCCTTAAGAGAGCGCGTGTGGGACGTGGCTGAAGTCCCTGAAAGCATTCCTCTCTCACCTCTGTTACCTCTGGGGAATGAGATTTGCTTAGACGTTGACTCTTCTCTTCCTCAGCCTTCCTCTGTTGTTCCCCATCTTTATTTCTCTCTCTCATCTCCTCCCGTCTACCTTTTTTTCTTTTCTTTTTTTAAAATTTATTCAGCAGTATTAAGTTTTTCCACAATGCTTGGTTGAACATGGGTTTGAGATGCTAGATTATAGCATCTGTCTAATGTACTTAGTGTGTAAAGGAACATGATACTATCAGAAAAAATCTTTTTTGTCAGATTTGTGGACATATTGGAGAAGTGTTTATCTGCATTGAATCAGGAATTTGTAGCTTTTTGACATATTCCAAACATGATTACTATGTGTTAATGGCTACCATTGTGATGACTGTTTATGTGTTGTATTTTCGTTTTTTCCTATACTGAGCAAAGGTCTCTGTAATTTTACTTGTAATGAGGCTGCAGTGTCCATGTTAGCCACATTGGGGCACTCTAGACCCTGCCCATTTCCCTCTTTATTGTACTAGAAAATTCTACTCTCACTGAGGCTTTTCCGGAATAACACTACGAGTGGAAGTGAGAGGCATGTAATTGCTTGATAATGGCACAAGGATGCTACAGGGGATTTTCACCACAGTGAATAAGCCTGTATTTTTATAGTGCTTCTACTATTGTAAATGCAGACTAAATAGATCAGTGTCAATGTGTTGACATTTGAATTTATTAAAAATGTCTGTAACTCCTGCATACTTAAAATATAGCACTCTGTTAAAGAACTTGAAAGTGAATTATAAGGGACTCCTGCCATGGAGAGAAGATGGCAATTAAACAGTGATACAATTTGAAATGCAGATGCTTAAGTGCAGGTGTTTTGAAGCAGTGTTTGGGAATTAAGAACTTAGTTTGGTATGATTAAATCTCCAGAATTAAAACCATCTCAGCTCTGTAAAGGGGCTTCTTGATTAACAGGTGAAACTTTCAAAGAGAGCCCCCCTTCATGTACTTGTTGGCAAATACTAAACAGCAACCACACGGCCATTATTTTAGTTGGTAACAAATTGGTCACATGTACCCAATTTAAACAGCGCTCAAAAAGCAGAGAGGCCTTGTTATCCTATGCCTGGCTGGCGTGTATGAGAGCACCTATCTATCTTATAGTGCTAGACAGCTTGGCTCTCTTGCAGGGGAGGGAAGTTATGAAAACTGTGCGAACAGGTAGAGAAAGACTTTATTAACCACTCAGCAGTTTGTGACCCGGAAAACCCAAATTACCCCAAAACCCTCTCGTCTGCATGGCCTAGGACATGACCGTGGTGCTAAAGGAGCTCCTAATCGCCCCCAGATGGGGGATCTGCTCTTGATCGCAGACAGTAGCTGAACCGGCCAGGCATCATGCTCCTTACAGCAACCCCCCTCCCCTTTCTCCTCTTTTTAATTTCACCTCTCCCACTACCAGCCACTGTTGGACCCTTTTTATAGACCACAATATGTGTATATAAAATAGCTGTTTTACCCACAAGTCCATGAGAGCCTTTGTCATGTTTGTGTATTGGGTGGAAATTATGCTGTTTTATATATTTTTATATATTTTACTTTTCATCTCAGTGGACAGCTCCATCTTAGTGTAAAGATGTGAGCTCTTTTGTGCACAAATAAATATTGAAACCTAAGAAGAAAAACCTAATTACTGGGCCTTTTATATGTCAAAAGTACTGTTTTTTTCACAGTTCTTTCAGTGTTGATGGAAACCTATTGTTTTATTTGAATTTAATTGAAGACTTGGCACTAAAATGCAGTATGCAATTTATTATTTCTAGTATATTATTCAAAATGAATGTCCTGAAGAACAATATTTTTTTCATATATTTTTGGTGTGAATCAGATTTTCATGCCATTCCCATCAATAATGTTATGGTTATATCTAAATATTTTTCTGTCTTAAATGTGTACTTTTCTCTTTCAGGGCATTAAGGCACGTATTTTGGAGACTTTTGTGATGCTCTTCCTGTTGGCTTTGCTCATTCTGGGTATTGTGTGGGTGGCATCTGCTCTAATTGACAATGATGCAGCCAGTATGGAGTCCCTCTATGGTACATAGTTTTAAATCATTCTTTTTTCCCTTCAAAATGTATATGTTTTTCCTAGGAATAACCTTTAAATTTTGTGAAATGCAGCTATTAATTTTTTTGTAGTGTTAAAATTGTATGAAGCTTCTTATCTGTGCTCATGTTTTCACGATGAAACTTCACATTTGAGTTATCAGGAACTAGAATGGAAATGCAATCTTGACTTATAACAGAGGTTCAAAAAGATGGCTCATGTATTAATCTCTGCAGATCATAGGTAAAATAGTGTCTGCTATACCAAAATAATTTTTTTATTTATGTATATATCTCTAGATCTTTGGGAATTCTACCTGCCATACCTCTATTCCTGTATATCTCTGATGGGAGGACTGCTTTTATTGAGTAAGCTGTTTGATTCAATTTCATACATACTGAGGCAAACGCAACGGTTATAGTGAACTACCCACAGCTGGTTTGTGTTATTGGGCTTAATCTTACCTGGTAATCATAGTGTTTTCTGTTTCCTGTGTAGTGTGTACTCCTGTGGGATTATCCAGGATGTTCACTGTAATGGGCCAGTTATTAGTGAAGCCAACAGTAAGTAATTGTTTGCATTGCCTGAGATTATCATATCATATATCTTATATCATATATCATATCATATCATATCATATCATATCATATCATATCATCATGTATTTGCCACCCACTATAGATCCAGTGTTTACATGGTTGGGTTATCGAAAGTGTAGTCACTGGCTAAGGTTTTTCTGAATAGTTTTGAGTACAAGCTTAAATGCTGAAAGATCAGTGTCCGATTTATCACAGCTTGCTCCTTTGCTCTGAAAACGGTCTCAGTTGGCCATTTAAATGCATGACAGAGGACTACAAATACATCACCAACTCATCCTCCCATCTGCCATCATTCCAGTCCCACTTTGGGCCTAATTATAACCTATTTCATCTTTTCCTACTCCGCTCCCTCCCCTTTAGATCCTAGAGGACCTGGATGAGCAGATTTACTGCATCCATTTGCAGGAGGAAGCCCTTCAGAGGAGATTAAACGGTATGTCTGTGGGAGACGTGTTGGCACATTATAGGCAAGGGTAAGGGGTTGACTGCACTATTGGGTGTGATAAAGTAGGCCACACTGGAATCAATTAGCATTGAAAATTCAGCTTGAAACATGCAGACATGGACATCAAAAAATTCACACACACTTGAAACCAGCTTTTTTTTTAAAAAAAACTGTCTCACTCTTAGAACGAGCTGCTAAAGGTCATAGCAACTACCGTGGCACAGAACATATATTATGGTAGAAAGTCTTTCTTGAAGATCCATTTACGACGCTTCAGAGCCATTGTCACTGCTGGTGAAATGATTGCCTCTATTAATGTCAGGCACAGAATGGTAGCCTGGCTAATAGGATGGAAATTAAATCTTTTATGGAACTTGTTGCTTGCTGCTGTTGACATTAAAGGGCAACTTTTTAGTGACTCTAAAAGGGGACCAGGAGAATTGAGCTGTTCTTAAGACTTGTACACAAAGGGAAATTTTAAAGAGTTGAAAGATGTTGAAAATGTTATTTTTTTAGCCTGCATTTCCGTCTCATGTCCAGACCTCTGTTTTCCCCCAAATCCTTGCTTGACACTGAATTATCTCAAAAAGCAGGAAGTCATTACCCAAAACCTACTTTAATATTAACTCAACCACGCAACCAAGTGTACAGATGTGAGAAAATGAAGGGTACGAGCGTCCTTTCAAACCAGGAAGGTAAGAGAGATATCAGTCCCTGATAGTGTATGTTTTAGAATGCTTTGCCTGCCTTCTCCATAGACTGCCACCAATGCGTACGGTTTCTCTTTGGGCTCATTCCTCACTAGCCTGCTTTGAACTTACTCATAGAATAATTGTAATCTGTCCCTTATCATCTTCCGAACTGTGTGATCTTTACAAGTCACTGTGAGGTAAAAAGAAATAGCATTGGTCAACATATGTCTGTGTGTGGACTGAGGCCAAGCTGCAGTTCATATTGTCTGTTAAAGGTGGGAATTAGATGTGAGCGAGGATTTTGTTCAGTGGAATTTAAACCCCTGCTTATCAGACATAAATGTTTTTATGCACATACTGTATGGTATGCACATGCAAATACTTGTACATGCTTATATGTAGGTAAAAACCGAAGGTTCAAGTTGTGTTCCTTTGATCTGAGAGCATTAAGTTGAAAACAGTTCAGGAACAGTTCACAGGACACACTCCAAAGACAAGCATTGTTGTCTTCTTGCTTCACCTCTTTGCATCAAGCCTTTCTAATAGATTATCCTCTTACCCAATTTGTATTTTGTAGATGTGGCCTGTTACGCCACATCAGTTGATGCATTCATGTTTATTTACATGTCAGGCCCTTTGTTGTCTTCCCCTTTACATTCAGTTGCCCATTTGCAGTGGAATGCTTGCAGTTTAAATCATGTGGATCAGTGCATTGTGGCTTTAACTTGTTTATTAGCCATGTGTGTCTACTTCCCTGGAAAAATAATCTTTAGGGACAGTACTTTTAGAATTTGCTAATAACCTGCAAATGCTCTATTACGGGAAACTTTTTTTCACTATTTATTTACACTATTGTGCTCTTCTGTGTTGTTTTTAAATTAATTTTGGCTTGCAAAATCACAAAACTGGAATTTTTTTTGATGTACCTACCAGATAAGGCATATTTATTAAAGTTGCCACAAATACCCGGTAAATTGATCATCTGATAGGTAGAAAAATATGTCAACAAAACAATTTTTTAAAACATTGCAGTACTCTAACATTTCTGGATGGATGATTCTCAGTTTTTAAACAGGTTTATGATTAAAATAGCAAACCTAGTGCTTACGTTAACCATGTCATACCTGGACATTAGCAGTTTAGTTTCAGATTTTGTGATGGGCATTTAGACTATTTTCTTACAGTTTAAAAACAGAAATGAACTGATAAATAAACACTGTCCAATTGATTTATATATTGCAACTCATTTAAGTCTTTTTTTTTTAAATCAAAAACAAAGAGTTATTCATTATAATGAAAAGAAACCTCTACATCACATGAATGTTTTCTTAGTTTATTTGCTTTTTGCTTATGAATACCTTCCGTTGTGTATTGGTATTGTATCACCTTGTTTCAAGAGAAGTGTACCAACAATTTTCAATTAATGCTTTTTAAAAAAAGATCCTTTTTGAAAATGCATCACTGAATATTGATGGAATAAAGTTTTATGTGGTTATTGCAACAACGTTAGTCTTTAGTCGTTCCACCAGCTGCTTAAAGTTGGCTTGCACACAAAAGAGAAGGGTTGAAAACGGATTCAAAAGTCATGAGAAGGCAGCTTAGCAGTGTATTTTTGTTTTACGTGCTTTGTTTCCCGCAAATTTTCCAGAACAACAATCAGTCCACCGCAAGTCCAAAATGTCTTTGCATGCAGGATGGTTTTTCTCAGTACAAAGCTAAGTTAAATGGATCATTAAAATGAACAATTACAACATCAAGGAGGTGATGCAAGTTTTACAGTTCATGCATGTACAGTTTAGTCTTCAGTGTGGCCGCCATTTGTTTGAATGCAGACTTCTGACCTCAGCATGTTATACAAGCTAGGCAGAAGCCTGAGCTTAACCTCTATTTTTCTTTTATATTTTTAAAGGATTATTCTTCTAGTGTTTTAATATAAAAATCCTGTATACATTCATGCAGCTGGCTTCAAGGCCTTGCGGTGGTTGTATTATAATGATGAACCTTGAATATTCTAATCAGACCCTTTTGTCTATTTGTATGGATGTCTTATCAGGTAATCTTTTTTATTTCTGCATTAAAGTCAGTGTTCGAAGCTTCAGGAGAGCAATAATCCACCATGTCTTCAACAATGTAGTTTTTGTTAGGGATGCACTGATCTGATACATTGGATCTGTACTGGTGCTAATCCAGACCTTAATGAGCAAAATTACATAATTAATATCATCCATTCTCTTCCTCCTTTGGAAATTTTTTTTTCCTGTTGAATGAACATTATATTCATGTCACAAAGGATTTAGGTTGTTGGCATATATAGTTATAGTTATTTTGAATCAGATTTCATCTGGGTTTTTTGTTTTTAAGAACATTTTGAATGTATAATCTTCTTGTAAAGGTAAATAAATGCACTACATACTGCAGCAGTCAAAATGATGCACACACTAGTTCAGACTGCTTCCCATTAAAACCGTGATCTGCTGAAAACAGAGCACTTGTCCAGATGCTATGCGGCACAATGACCTTGCCAGTGCCTCCGTTGTCTCAGCATGGTGTTTAGCATATTTGTGGATGACGTAATTCTTTCACTGTGGAGAAGGTTGGAGAGGATATGTTGAATTACTCTGAGCCCTCCTGGCTGCCAGAAACCTCACTCAGCATCTCTGCCTTGCTGTAACTCAGTCTTTTACTTGACGGTGCCAGCAGAGGGAGAAGAAGGATATATGTAACTTCAGTATTGAATGATGTCATTGAAGATACTGCAGTTGAAGTTCTCACTAGTTCCCTTTACTGCTTGAACAAGTAACGATTTTATCCTTGGTTTAATCTATTATTTTTTGTGTGTCTGTTATGAAGCAATTTTTCATTTCAGCAGTGAATCATCTGACTTGTGGCTGATCAGATTTCACTACCCTGAGGCCAAATGTTGAGGTTGTCTTTGGAGAAAAGAGCCATTGAACTATCAGTGACATTTCCTGTTGTGTTGTGACTGCATTTGCTCGGAGGGTTCAAACTTTCCCCTGTTCAGATCCTGAGGCAGGTACCTGCCAGGGCTTAGACATAGACTGTTAACTCTGTCTATCTCACCTCTTTAACCTACTTAAACCCATCCAGACAGGGCGTGTCATTATAACTGAGGGAAGAGAAAAGTCTGATCAAAGTGATTGGTCCTTCACTCCTGCAACAAAGATGAAAGATGGTATTTTTATTGCACGCTAGTAACGGTGTAACACTGAACTAATTGGTCTTGATCTGCCAATCACCTAAGGGGATGCAAATGGATACTCTTCCCACTTTGGCTTCAAGGGGCCTCTATGCTGGTGTGTCATGCTGGAAGGAAAACAGAGTAAAATAGATAAATTAGCCTCAAATGAGCTTGCCTTGTGGTTTTCCTGGAGAATCCCTAGCTGTCTTATCCAGCCCACTCAACCAGTCATGGCATGTGCTAGACAGCTCCTGACACAAGAGATTATTTTTACTTGTTTGAAATCACATGTTCTGTATTGAGTAGGAGTGCTTAATTTGATGGGAGCTCTAAATAAAGATAAATTAAATGCCATGAGCTAAGGCAAGACAAAAACAGAGATATTAAGTTTTTCTTGTATTTATGTGTACATGAGAGCAGTGCCAGAAAGAGTTTATTTGGCAGATACTGTATTCATATTCAGTAAAGGAAAAAGTAGAATGTTACCTTTTAGAACATTTTAGCTAAAACTAAAACGCATCTTTTATCATTTTAATAAACTATCATTAATCAAGTAATTAAGACATATTTCAGCTCATCTAGTTTGACAGTGTTCACTTTTAGGGATGGACTAAACAAGACAGAACTTTTAATTTGTTAATAATTAGTAATGACAGTGACAGCATTTGAACATGCTTTTTTGTTTCATTCCTTTCCTTTATTTCCGTTTCCACAGGATCATCCTCACACATTTACTTCAGAGGAGGCTTTACTCATCATCTCAATAAAGAATTGGATAATATTAAAAATCAGAGGAATAAATTGGGTAAGTGTTTGTATTTCATGACAAAGATGATGTATTTTGTTTTAAGACCTTGAATTACCATGGAAATGGATGCCAACGATGTTAGCTTTTTACATATTGCTGACAAGCAGCCGCTCCCTCTTCATCTGCCTTAATTTCTTAATTTGGAGTTGGATCAAAACTGCCTGATAATTTTCCATCCATTTCAAGATATTATAAATGAGGCCTGAGCCTTTTGGGGAACCGGGTGGGGGGAGGAGAGCACAAAGGCACTTAGGATATTGGACAAGATGCAAACTTTATATTGTTGCAAGCCTTTTAGTGATGTCATTAATTTAGAAGGATGGTGCATATAAAGTGCACTTGGCAAACTTCTCCGGCAGGCAGACTGAATACACTTTAAGAAAACAGAGGACTAACAAGGTTGGAAATGGAGAAAGAAAGTCAATATGGCAAAGAGTAGAGGGCAGTCACATACACAATGTAAGAGGACAGTGGATGTCTAGAAGACATAGTGCATGTGGTTTACAAGCTGTCAGCCGTGTCTACAAACATGACTGATTAGCTGTTGAAATATGAGGTAGATATAAAATTGAAACGTTTCATCTGGCTTGGAAGAAAGAGTCACATTAGTGCCCACCACGTGCATACATATTCCAACCAAAATATAAATCACTGAATTAATTTAGTTTAATTTCTTTTTATCCTGGATTTATTACTGTTTCCTCTAATTAAGGCAATGATGAGTGTGGCTAATTAAAGAGGAAGAGCATAATTTTTTAACTTTATGAAATTCATATTACCTGGAGGCGGGATGGTTGCGATAACAGGTGATATGTGTTAGGTACACACACTCATGATGTATTTTACCAAAACAAGCAATACAATCCCTGTAAACAAAGCCAGAGGGCTTGTGGTTTAGTAGTTGTCTTTGATGAACATCTTTATTAACTAACTGTAAAAACTGATTTGTAATGAAGGATTTAAGCTCATCACTGAATAGTGTTACTGAAGAGTTTGTTTTACATATACTGGTATTTCTTAAGGTAATTGACCTTATGGTTTGTTGTACTCTTAGAGAGAAGAAAGAAAGCATCAGGATGGGAGAAAAACTTGTTGTATCCAATAGTGATGCTGATCCTGCTCACAGGAACGGTGAGTGCGGAGACTGACCTATCATTACACTTGGTTTGTTTGCTCATGGCGTGTACAGTCTGGCTGGTGGCCACTGAGACTAACCCTGTACCTCAAAACTCATCTTTTCCCACAGATTCTGGGTGGCAAAACTACTTTTATTTAATAGCTGTTTAAGACAATGCTGAATAGCCACTTGCAAAAACTGTGATTTTCAATAAATTATAGTGTGGGAATACCATTTATGTCTTCTGATACTGTTAAATAAGGCAAAGAGGGCATGTGCAAGGCATGGCACGTGCATCAACCCTCTTCCCCCACTCCCCAACATTGTTCAGGTCTTGGAAAGCTTTATGTTGGAGCAGATTACAGTTAGAAAACAGTTATACTGCTTTACCATACTTGCTAATCAGCATGGCACCTCCAATTCAATTATATCATGATGGTAGATGCTTGGAGGATTTGATCAATCTCCTTATAATTATAATAAGTGTAACTAAATCTTTATCTTCCTGTGTCTGCAGACAATCTCTGTTATTATGGTGGCACTGAATATCCTCTACCTTCTAGTGGATGAGACTGCCATGCCCAAGGGATCCACAGTAAGCCTTCTGTCTAACTGCAGTACATTTTTAGCTCACACACACACACACACACACACACACGCACACACACGCACGCACACACACACACACGCACGCACACACACACACACACACATTCACATTCAGACATAGAAGGTAAACTGCAGAAAAGCTTGCCTATCAGACCTGCCGTGTCCCTGACGGAGACATAAATCAAATTCCGGATATGCTCAGGTGCACGTTGGAAGAAAAGGCTCGACAAGATGTTAATCAGGTTCCAACCATGAGCTACTGGTTTTGTTTTGGAAGCTCATTCAGAGTCATTTCACAGCAGTGTGCAGATTCAATGAGCTTGCTATGTGTTTCATGTCAACAGTGACTGAATAAGCTGCTATTTCTCCCCACTGCAAAGGCAGGCAGGGCCAAGTGAAGGGCTCTTTACTGTGAAGCAGAATAAGAGTGTGGAATGGCTCTGAGATTCTCATCTCCACCTAACATGCAACCTGTTTTAAGTTCTCTGTATCTCATCTCATCGGCAGTGACAAAGCTGGTTGCATGTGTGCGCTTGCATGTGTTTGTGAGTGTGTGTGTGTGAGTTTTTGTGGTTGGATTCTTGTCTGGAAAGGGGCAACATAATGTATCCTATTTCTCCCACATTTTATTTTGTGTCTCGCGGGGAACTGACAGAGCAGCCCTCGACATTCCAATTATTTTATTGAGCAGAGATTTATTCTTTGGCATGACACATCACAGAAAATCCCCCAAATTATGCTTGTCATGTAGCTTGAAGCTGTCCTCCCTAATACTATAGCCCCACTAAATGGTTTATTTTTTTGTTGAGCTGGATGGATGCCACACCTCTGATCTTACAGAACCTCGAAGAGGGGCTTCCAGTCCTCTTAAACAATCAATACTGATATGAAATCCATCCTTTCCCTTATTTTACATGTACTTCAACTCTCAGAATATCCCCTTCAGGCACAAAAATTCCCTCTGCCCGCTATTTGGAAAAAGAGGACAGGGATCTGAAGAAAAAGTTATTTGAAGGAGAGAAGGTCTGGTTTGATGTCTGGACACACCACCAAGAGGGCAGAGACTCAGACTGTGGGAAAGTCAAATGAGGCCCTCATACGCTGATTGTTATAGGAGAACACAATAGAAGTGCCCTGTCAATGTTTGTCTTCCTTTCCAACGAAGCATCCTGCTGCAGTCCTTAGCATACTGAGCAGTGTCCGGCCCAGCTTTACAAAGCAGGATGATGAACAAGGAGAAAGGAGGAAGAGAAGCAGAGAGGAGAAGCAGGTACAACAAGATGTAAAGCTAGTGCTACTTCTGTCAAAGAATGCAGCATTTTACAGCTTTATGAGCAAGCACTGAGAGAGCCTAATAAAACTGTTACTGAGGGCCCTTTTCTTTGGTAGCCATCACACTTGACACTGTATTTAGTAAAATTGACAATTACTTGTGGCTTGATGGCAATTTGAACCCTACTCTAAACACACTAACCTATTAATATCGATAGGACCCAAGCACATAACCCACAGATCCCAAAGGATCTATTTCTGTCATCCCAATATCAGACAACCCAGGATACCTTGTACTTAATCCATTTAAAATTAAACCAAAAATAAAACTGCTTGCAGTAAATATATATATATATATATATATATATATATATATATATATATATATATATATATATATA
>JAOXYM010000019.1:10088258-10105251 GCA_028567055.1 Leptatherina wallacei
AAAAAAACTCTGCTACAACAATAATTTCCCTCAAAAGGGATAAGGTATTTTTCATTTCATTTCATTTCATTTCTATGACCTTAAAATTGTGATTCTTCGATTGATATTGACGATTTTTGTGATTTCTAGTTTGCTTTTTTTTACCCCAGACCATGTGAAAAAGTTGAATATCTCAGTTAAATATGTATATCAGGAGGCTTTTTTTTAAAAAAAAAAAACGTTTTCATGATTTATTCAGCAACAATATATTTGAACCAGCTGAAAATGAAGAATCTAAATTTGGAAAACGCAACACAGTAGCCAGACCATCATTCTGCTTGTTATAATGCCTGGCAAGTCTTAAAAAAAAGATCAAATATTGTTTTTTCAAAAAACTTTTCTTTCAAATTAATTTTTTTTTTTAATTTGAAAGAAAAGTTTTTCTTTGAAAAAACCTGTTTTTTTTAACAAAAAAAAAAAACGTGAAACAAAAATTTGTGATATTAATGTGAATCGATATTTTTTCCCCCACCCCAAGTAAATAACGTGTTAAAGTCCCAACCCTAATCTATATGTGTGTGTGAATAAAAGTCTGGCTATAGTAAACCTTGGGAATAAATATTAAGATCTATTGCAGTTACTCTGTAAGATGAAATGCTAGTAGCCACTTCATGCCAAATGGAGGATTAATATTAAATTCATATGGCTAATACTGTGTAAGTCCTCCCTGTACTACCAAAAGTGTCACTGACAGTAGTGGCAAAGTCACGGGACTTTCGGTGGTATTGTGTCTTGTTGTGCCGGTCAGATTTGTCATTACACAGGAAGTATATCATTCATACACAAACATAACTACACGGTTACAACTTACCTGTGTTACCTTGAAATATTTTGGATGCTTTTCTAACATTTTTAATAATTGTACTTTCTGCCTGCACACTCTTCACTTCAGCGTTTCCTGCTTTTCAAATGAGGAACTTTTGCAGTGTGACGTGAGCTACATGTTTGTTTGCGTACAGAGTAACTGAGATCCAATCACAAGCGGTCACTCAAGACATGTGGGGACACATTGTAATGCCAAGTGTGAACAGATGCAGTTGGAGCAGTCCACTTGCGATCAGATAACCCAGAACAGACATCGATACCAGGTCTGAACAGGGCCCCAGATGACGTGTGTGTTTCTACCTTGTTTTGTTCATTTTGTGAAGCACACACCAAACATGCACTTGATCACCATTCCTGCTACCTGAATGAGAAGAATTGACAGAAGTCATGAACAGTGAAAGCTGGCAAACTTGAGCGAATACATAAATATATATATTCTAAGTACACACAATCTTAATGCATGCCTACGCTCCCCGCATTAAAAAATGACATCAGCTGGTGTCTGCTAACTCTGTTTGAGAGATAGAGAAAGAGCACTGCACCATGGCTCTGCAGTAAACTCATGATGATAACAGTTGCATTACAAGGCATGAAACAACCTGCCATGCTGTCCTTTTTTCCTGCAGTATCTTAAAATGCAGATGCTAAGGAAACTCAAGATCGAAACAAACTACAAAAACAAATACAAATATTTACTAAAGAAAACTGAAATAAATCATAATAAATGCTTTCAAAATGGCAGAATAATAACAGCAGTATGTTGATGTAATGATATGGTGAAATGCTTTTGAATTGCAGTATACTTTCATATAGAAAACTACATGCATCTACGGCTACTTAAACGGACGAATTAAAAAAAAATTGCAATTTTAATCTGTTGTGTAATACAGGGGCTACTCATGTTTGCTATAGTAATGTATCTGAAATTAATCCCAAGAATGTGTGAGTTTCTTACACTTGTAAGGGGTTTCAAACAAGTTTGTTCCATGGAGTCTTGTAGGTCCTCCACACAGTTCCTTGATTTTTAAGAGGATTAGTCCTGGTGCCAAGTCCAACAAAAGCCAATATTTATCATTTGACAAAACAGATGCTCGGAATGCGCAGTGTATGTAGACATATGTATTTTTCATGCTCCAGTTTCAAAAGACCTCAGGGTTGAGGACGTCTAGTGTATTTGCTTAAGTATTTGTTTTGTTGTTTTTATGTTTTTGGCATGGTTTCAAACCGTACACTCGTCTTACCGTAAGCAATGTGCAGTTTTTGTTTGAACACCTGTTCACATATTGTATGATCGACAGTGATTTGCAAAGAGCCTCTTTCATCTTCTTCCATTCATTATTTTGCTTGTTTGATTCTTCCATTCTCAACTGGGAAAATTCTTTGTGAAATGTCTTCTTACTTTGCAGGATTTCTGTCATTATATTTTTCATTTTTATTTTTTTGAATTGGTGCTGTGTTTATGCAAGTTTGGTATGTGACGATGCTGATCGATCTATTCTTTTTTTTTTCCCTCCCTCCATCATCCAGGACCGAAGCATTGGGAACACCTCTTTGTCCACATTTGGCGTGGCTCAGGCAGTGCTGGAGATCATCCTCATGTTGTATCCTTTAAGTGACCCCCCCCCCCTTTTGTCTGTGGCCAGAGTAGCATGCTCCATGGCCAAGAGCAACATTGCCACGGCAGCTTTGTTTACCCAGGACATAGTTCAGCCGGACACCTTCCGGAAAACATGTGTTGTTTCATCACCTTTTATCATAGTTGAAAAGATGCAGTCTTGTGACACATAAAAGTGACTCGATGAAGCTTCTTTCCAACCAGAAGCAAAGTGTTTTTGGTCCTTGATTGATTTGCTGAACAGCTACTTGATGGTGTCTTCCGTTGTCGGTTTCTACAGCCTCCGTGTCTTTGAAGGGCTCATTCCCAGGAAGGATGACACAACAATGACAACGGTAAAGATGGGATATAAGGACAAGGAGAGTGCTGAAGTGGGGGCAAAGGTGGTAAAATTCCTCCAAAGGTGCTGATATGTCTGGGTCCCTTGAGTTTTATCTGTTTCCGTTTTTTTTTCTACTACCACCTTCCTCTGTACTCTGAGCTCCAAGAGCTCACTAATGTTTTTCCTCAGGCCCCCTCAATAGCTTTAGTTGATCTGTTCAATATTTGTTTGTGGGTTGCGTAAACACTGGCAAAGTGCAAGCTCTTTTCTTGTACATCAGAGGGAGAATGGAGTTTGCAGGGGTGGGGGGAGGAGGATGTGTGCTCTGTTCAGGCCATAGTAGCACCCATTCACTTGGTAATGAGTTTGGGAGTGGTGTGGCTTGTTAACTAGCCATGACGCTTCAGTGAAAGGACTTGAAAGGACAATAGAGGGAACCTGGTAATGACCAACTTCAGAGGTACTAATTGTGTAATATGTGGAACCAATTTAACATCAAGTGTTGTGTATGTGTGTGGGCACATCATGGCTGAAACTGTTTCTGTGTGTGTGTGTGCCTGTACTTTTTATAGTTTCTTACATGTAAAAACTGTTCAATTTTCTGCTTTTGGCTCTTATAAGATCATTGGTTGCTGTGTGTCCATCTTGGTCCTGAGTTCAGCTCTTCCAGTTATGTCCAGAACTCTGGGTAAGTAACTTGTTTTTGTCTGTCTGTTAGACAGTGTGGGCATGCTTATTTCATGTACTTTTTAAGTAAGATCGAAAATTTGAAACCCCTTTAAAGTCTGTTTTCTTTGCACTTGATTAGCTTTTCTCATTAAAAAAAGAAGCCGAAATTGGACAAAACATCTATTCATATTTGACTGATAAAATTTTACATACCAGAACTTATTTAAATTATTTTAATGTACTCGTGATTTAACAAGGAAAACTTCAGAGAGAAATATTATTTTGTCAAGAGTATACCGAAGAACACAAATATATCTACTTTTTATACAAGAGGAAATTTTCTTAGCCAAAAAATGTCCTACACATAGCCCCTGTAAATTTTTGTGAGACTGTAAGAAACAAGACATAACATGTTTATTAGTGAGTGTTACATGTGCTGGTATGAAATGAAATGAAATGAAAAATACTTTATTTATCCCTTTTGAGGGAAATTATTGTTGTAGCAGTTTTTTTTTTTTTGGCATGTGGATTTTGTTACCTGTGTGTATATGTATGTATGTGGATTGAAATGTAAGTTGAAGAGACTTCACCACAAACAATAAGGGAAAGTAAATCTCTGTTTCCTAGAGCCATCTTCAGTCCTATCAACACCAGGCCATCGAAGTTAAATTCTCCTATAGTTTCCCATAGTGATATAAGAAAGGACTATAGGCAGAATAGGTAAAAATGACAGGAGTGGTGCTGTCACAATGGCACTAATAAACATGCAAAGTGCAGAGCCCAGCTGTTTAAATAGCACTACACTGCGAGTATGTGTGTGAGACTAACAGAAATGGAGAATGGGACAAAGTGAGCATACAGTGAGTCACCAAGAGCTTTACAAAATATCAGCAGGTTCTGCTTTGTGAGGCTGAATGAATGAAAGGAAAAGATGCAAGGGATGCAGTTGAAGAAAAGAGGCCTCTCAGCAAAAGATTAAAAAAAGAGAGTAGTGTGACAAAGTGTGATTTTTAAGAGACAAGAAAAGGTTTTGTGTGTTATGGGGGAATTTTTTGTGTGCGCACCGGGTGGGAAATGTACTGTATTCCAGAGTGGGAAACTAAACCACAACTCAAAACAGTGTTTAATGCATGCCGATTTGATAATGAAGTGACAAATGTTGGGTTTTATCTGATGCCTTTTTGGTCAGTTCCCACAGAGGTAATGATGTTTGGATTCTGAGCATCCTCCATAATTTTTAACACAGACCTTTTAGCTCAAGAATATGTATTTAAAAAAGAGCAGTTTAAAACAAAGCAAAATATTAATATGTGCTTTTTAGATCTGCTACCAAACAAAAGTAGCCTCTCACTTGCAACCACAATAATAACAGTACCAAACAGTCTAACCCTGAAAAACTGATGTATACTTCTTGAATGTATGACCAGCACTGTACTAATGTCTGCAGCTCTATGCTATTCTTCTGACAATTTAAAGACAAAATTTGATTTTTAATGTGTTTTTTTTGTGTGTTTTTTTTTTTTACCTCCAATTGGATTTTCTTCAATTACTAAACCAAGATCAAAACCTTTGGCATTTGAAACAAATTTGTCCAGACCACAGTGGCTAGCTGCATCGACTGGGGTCCCGGTCATTTCTCTCCCTGTCTCTTCACTGGCAATTTTGTTAAAGGTCTGTGGTGCTTGCCAAACTGCTTACTGCGGCTGTAAATACATCTCTCCAGACACTAAATCAATAGCTCAATCTAATTGACGGCAGAGGTTGTGAAGATGTTTCTGGAGAAATAGTGTCCTGAGACTTGGGATTCATCAGTTTGACACATCTGAATATGACATTTGCATACAGATAACAAAAAGTGTGAGATAAATAAAAGAAGAATTTTATGGTTCATACACTAAAAACAATAAATCTGTAATTTCCTTAATCATTCCCAGTCAGAAATGGCATTCATTAAACAGTGCTAATCATGTTTTAGACAATGTGATGCCACTCATTGTTTTTAGACTCCATATTGTATTGTCTTGTGCTCTTATGCTGTCTTTTGTATGCATAATGTGAATTCTAACCTCTGGGCAATTTTTCTATATTCAAACTGTAGGATCAACTTCTAAAATCTCAGTCTCGTGTCCAGTCTATTCCTCCTAATCAAATATTAAACACATCTGCCCACTGCAAGTAACAAAAGCAAAATGTTGAACTATCAGTGCTGAATCCCATTTTTATTATCAATATAGTGACTTATAGAATCTACAAAATATGCCTCCATGTAATAAACACATTAATGTATTAGGTTGGTCTTCTTTATTTTTTTTCTCCCTTCCTTCTATTCTCCAAAATATATGGTTTTTAGTCAAACAAAACAAAGTCTAACTTTGGTTCTTAATGGAAGTAATGGGAGAGCATTCCTGACAAGATGGCAATCCTGTCCCTGCACATAAAACATGATGTTCGTCCACATTGGATACTCCGTTTGTTATGACTCTGAAAGTCAATGAAAGATTTAGCTAGCTCATCTTATCAGTCTTATCTTATCCTAGATAGGGGTGGGAATTGATGGGATGTTATTGATATCAATGCCATTATCAATTCTGCCTATCCATCCAGTCCTTTATTGATTCCCATGTTAATTTAAGACCCAATTTTCTATGTGGAAAGGGGTATACAACACAGATATGGTGCAAAAATAATTTTCAAATTTTCTATTTTATATCTAAAGAGAGTGAACTTTGATTATAGACTCTTTTTCAACTCCACACAATGTAAAGAAAATGATTCAGATCAATATTATCTTCAAACTGATATGGATGCAAAAACTGCAGATAGTGTGAAAAAGGGAAAATAATATCACTTGATATAAAAACTCTGTAGATGTTTACATTAAGTCAACCAAGAATGCAATAAAATAAACATTGACCTCTGTGTTGTTTTACAGTTATACACTTATTATTGAATACTGCCACTGTAACCACAAACACATTCAAATCCCAATATCTTGCTTCTGAATATATTCTCATAACAGTGTTTCCCCTACGATTATATTGAGGAGGTGCCCCGCCTGCCTTTAGACCTTTCCTTTAGCACAGGTTTATTCTTTAGCATTTTATCAAACGATCAAACAGTATGATGTTATTAGATAGATTGATAGATAGATAAATACTTCATTGATCCCAAGGGGAAATTGTAACAACTCAGCAGCAGCACAAAAACAAGGTACTATGCAACAAAAATATGCAATAAAATATTCAACTGAAACTAAATTGAAATTAAATATTAAAAGTGCCGACTCTTGCCCTAGTCCGGTTGTAAAAGTCTTAACCAGACTACTCATTGTGGTGTGGTTATTTATCTCATTTACACAACTGCACATCATTTCTTCTCTGCCTTCTGTAGTACGCATGGCCCGATGCACACACAGAACGCACGTCGCAAAATATGCCCCTGCCCACCTCAACTTTTTCAACACTTCATTCTCAGAATGGATTTTATGTGCCCAACTATGGCCTATTAGTCTCCATGAGTACACATATACACCTGTGGCAACAGGTGAGCTAATTGTTAAATTAACAAGCTGCTAATAGCCTACAGACAGATATAGCAGAAATATTTTCATCAATAGGAGGAAAACTCAGTTTGTCAGTGACAAAGTATCTGGCATCCAGAGAAAGTAGAAGGTTATTCCATTAATTTGACTACTGGATAGAAGAAACAATATAAATATGCAGCTGCACATCAAGCAGACCTCCAACGAGTACTCTACTCAATTAAGGAGTGTCAGGCAGAGTTGTGATTAGTTTGTGGACTCCTCTGTGCAAAGATATGCGTCTATGATATGTTACTATTATTGGTCTTTCCAATACACCATTAGAGCTTGTGTCATTGTCATGTTTCATAATGAAATGTAGCCATATTCTGGATCTCCTCTTCAGCAACAAACAGCATTGTTAACAGCATTATTTGCTGTCAGTGAGCTGGCCAGCACCTGTCGGCACCGATACAGGCATTGATAAGCCCGGTTGCGCACAATTCCGATGCTCTGGAAAAATGGAATGGGCTCCTGTGCGGAACCGGTTTTCAAATTCCCATCCCTAATCCTAGAGTACTGGAACATGTGGATTAACAGCAGAATAGACAAGCATGAAAAAATTTACTTATGGTGGCTTTCCAAGCAGCATCTAATCAACTGTGACAGGTGGTTTGAAATTGTTCCAGCAGATGCTCCTTTATCTTTGTCTGAGTGTGAGATGAAGTATACTTGCCTTTGGTGCTACGTGTAGCCCGTCATTCATTTTTATATTCCACAGAGACTGCCATTAAAACAGTCAAGTGATGAAAAGTATGAGCTTGGTCATGTTTCAGCAGTGTCAGGCAAAAAATGTAAATGTAAGAACATAAATACATTTATATAGCCACTGAAAACATCCATTCCAACCTGCTTGTCTATATGTTTTAATACAAAATCTGCTGCTAAGTGTCCAACTAAGTCAATTTGATAAAAACATACAAAACCTGGCTTTTTTACTGTTTGAAAAGTAACTCGGCAGATTACTCAGTTGACTGTGAATGTGAGAAAGGTTTGGGAGTGGCTTTCTTAAACCAAGCTGACATCGTCCACACTTTAAAAAACTTTTTTACACTAAGAATATACCTGTCAAACACACAAATATGTTTTTGTATGTAAGCCCTTCTATCAGATTGAGTTCTTAACTTGTTGAAAGAGATACACTGCTGTGGAAAGATGCATTAGAAGTTTCAACTTCAGGCAGAACTGGCATTCCTACATTTTCCCTCTGCTTTAACTGAGAAGAAAGAATTTTGCTTATGAACACAATACTTACTATGTCATTGGTAAAATATCTTCATTTCATCTAACTTTTTGTGCTTTTTCAACATTAAGGTAAATATTTGTGATTTGGTTATAACACCTTTTACATGTAGGGTTTTTATAAGACACTACAGTTTTTAGTGAATGTCAACCTGATTTCTTTCTATTAACTGGATGTGTATTTGTCCCTTTGCAGGCATAACAAGGTTTGATCTTTTGGGAGACTTTGGGAGATTTAACTGGCTGGGAAACTTCTACATTGTCCTTTCATACAACTTGCTATTTGCAGTGGTGACAACACTCTGTCTTGTGAGAAAATTCACCTCAGCAGTGCGGGAAGAGCTCCTAAAGGCTTTGGGTAAATTCCTGTCTTATTCACATTATTTCTAAGCAACACTTTGTAATATATAACAGATTTGATACTGCTCCTCGAGGTTAAAACTTTTGACTACTCATTGACTACGTTTACATGCCATCAATATTCGGGTTTAGGTCAATATTCCGGTTTCTGAAACTTTCCCCGTTTACATGCGGGAGCAGACAGAATTACTCCTGTTTATACCATGGTCTGGGTGAATACTCTATTCTGATTGGCTACAGGGTGTACATTAAAATGTGATGGAGGACCAGTTAAAAATAGTTCCGGTCAAATAGCCTGATTGTTCTAAATTATTGCCCTGCCTAAAATGACAGTTGGTAACCGTGGCAACAGAAAGTCAACATACCTCGCTAAGCGTTGTATGTTCACCCACTAATGGGGAACGTGAGCTGGGTTTAGAGCATCGTAAGATTTATTTCACAGTTTATTTATCTCGACGACGAGACAAAACGCTTGGTTTTATAGTTTCCTTTAACCTGTGTAGTTAATGTGGAGACGCGCCTCTGTGACGCAGCGCTGGGAAAGCAGCCTGACTGGGCTCCGTCAGTCCAGGAGAGATAAGGATGGACCAACGTCCTGACCAGCAGCGGTCAGGGTCCATAAACGTTAATCCTCCGTCCTTCAGATGCCTCTATGATGGACATGCCAGTATCTCTATCACGTTTCACCATCAACGGCGTGGCAGCAGAAAGTCAGAACAGCGACGTCGCCCTTTGACCCTTTACTGTCGGCTCTTAATGTGAAGCAGAGTTCACCAAGCGTGAACCGTCCGACGCGGAGTCCATTATTTTCTGATTATGGACACCTGGTCGGGCATTATCCCTTACATACATGATAGTTGCAATCAATTGGAATATCCCGACCCAAACAGCGACGCACAGATGTGTCATTTTCTGCGTCTTCCTGTATCCATGGCAACAACAATAACATTAGGCGTAAAATGAACCATCCGGGACCAATAGTCGCTTTTGCTTGCGCTTTGGTGCTGGTACTGACCCACCAGCAGTATTTGACACTATTGTGCGTCATGGTCCTCAATAGAGAGTGCTTAATTTGGTCTGGCGTTCTTACAAACCCTGCCTCAGCTAACTTCTCGGCAACCCTCTTAAAAATATCTGCACTTCGGTGCTTTCTTCCGTCCACGAAACATTCATGTCTTTCACCACTGTGATGAAAAATGATCAGTTTCCTCCTCGCTCCAAAAGTGTGGTGTGATGCGTCTTGGTCGCGCCATGTTTGTTTACTATTTAAAAGACCAAGAGTCCTTGCGGATAGAACATGCGCAGAACATAATTTAATGTTCCTTTCGATGGAGATATTCCGACACGCGTTTACATGACCAAATATTCGGGTTAGAAAAGGAGTAACCCAGGGGTGGTAATCGGGTTTTTAAAAACCGGAATATGGGCATATTCGGGTTTCTGCCGGTGTTCACATGGCCATGCGCAACCAGGTTATTGCTAATATTCCAGTTATGAAAGGGTTATTGGCTGCACGAACACGGAGTCAATTTTGTCCTAACTTTGTTTCCACAAAGGTTTAGTCTGAAACATTGACAACTCCAAGCTACTCTGTGGCTCTGGAGAGAGATGGTGTTTATTTCTCTCAGACAATGTGGCCTGGAGTGACAAAATGGAAGAAATAGCAGTAAGATCCAATGTGCTGGAGAACTGACATGTGACAGAGGATGGGGCTGGTCTTTAAAGGCTTGTGGCGACAGGCCCTGGATGTTTGATACACAGGGTGGGATAGGTTTAGAAAATGTCAGACAAAGGCACTCGGGGAAGAAATGGACATCAATACCTCTGTCTAAGTGAAAGGCCGAGGCTTTTTAATAAGATTTTTTTTTCTTTTTTGCCTTATCTCCCACTGCCCAGGTCTGGATAAATTACAACTGTCAAACAGCCCCACAGACCCTGAATCTGGGAAGCTCTCGGCCAATGGGCATCAGAAAACTCTGTGAAAGGGACGATAGATCAACACACACACAGACATGCGTGTTAGCAGAGCCAAAGGGAGATTTCGGCAGTACTGCCTGGCTGCTGAAAGGTGAAAAGGATTGGAAGGAACTTAATAAACCCAGGCAGTGTCTGACTGTTGCTGCAAATGGAGGCTGAGAGCAATTTAGCTTCGTGACATTCCATCTTCTGCGTCTCGGATGGAAGCTGGGACAGAGCCAGAGCTGAGACTGAGGAGTGAAATAGACTGGCATCATTGCACTGACCTTGATGCTAACCTCAACCACAACTGTGACTTCAAACCACCCATCTCTTGCTTCAGGGATAATATTCTTGCCCCTAGCATTGTCAACTGGCTCCTTCTGTAAGCTTCACAACACTGCACTAGACAAACGCAGATGTAATAATGTACCGTCTGCGCAGTTTCTCAAAAGCTCTGTACTTGGAAATTTATACTACCGCCCCCCAATTCAATTAGACAAATTTCTTAAATTTTTTTAATTCTATGAAAGAGTAACTCATGAATAATATGGTATGTAACAGTTGGTTTTGACCGTTACGTGAAGTAATACAGGTATGATAAGGTATAATTTTTGACCCAAGTTCAAAATGTGAAAAGAGGATAATGTGCTTTAAGTATGAAAATTAGTCTCTTATTCATATATTCATTACAACCAGTACATAAAACTGCATAACATCAGTTCAGTTCACATTATATGCATTACTACGGTCATTTTGAATGCTGACATTTGTCTTTTTTATCTGGCTTACGTAAGTGCGCTTTAACTTTATTGATGATGTCACTAGTTTGTATGAAGAAGGGTAATTTCTTTTTTTTAATTTATAATTTTTTTTTAGGTGCTCTAGATTTGACTTGAGCTACTTTGCTAAATGGAACCTATATGGGCTTTCTATCCACCTCTGTCTCAATCTCAATGTGTAAAATGCTTTGATACGTTTGAAGCAAATCTGAGGTTGTATTCCAAATATTTTATTATGCACATGGTAAGAAAAAAAAGCCCCTCCCACAAAAAATAAATAAATAAAAAAAAAATAGAAAATTACAGTGCACAGAAAATAGTCCCATTTGTAAATTATGTATCTAGATGTACATATTATTTCATACCTTTTTTTCCCTCCCATTATTTGGATGTAAATATATTGGGCTCTCATTGAGCCCACAGAGGGTCTGAATCATTGAGCTTTTTCTTTTTTAGTTTGTTTTAAATGGAATTACATCACATGAAGAATAAATCAGACATCCAGCCTTCTAGTCAGGACAAAGACTTGGTGACTCAGGCCACTCCCCCTCGCTTACATGACATTGCATTGCTGCATAATCTTCTAAACTGTGATAATTCTTGTCTCCACAAACCACCTTTATTGCCTTATAAGACAAGCATCTCGCAGGCTTAAAGTTAAAGTTGTTTGTTCTGTAGAGTTTATGCACACGTACATTGTGATTCTCTAGACAGTTTACACTGTGATCCTCTGCCACTGAGTTTCTTGTCTAAAGCCAGCTGGATGTCACATTTCTTTTCACCATGAATGTTATCACATTGGTTCAAATTTCAGATTCATTCATCACCGAAAACACTTCAGCACTTGCTAGGATAGACTTTTTTTTCATGTTACCTAAAGACACATTATGTTGAGGATGAAAAGGAAAACTAAATTAATATATTTTTAGGAATCATCTCTTCAAGCAGAGAATTTCTCATATCAAAACTGGATTTAAAGAAAGTTTTACATTTAACTTATATTACTGACCCCAATTTTAAATCAGACACGGGAATACAAAATATACATTGGTGTATAGAGACGATATATATACTGCACAAACATTGCGGATCTTACCATCTCAAATTCAAATCTGAAGCATTGCACGGCAGTGTTTCTGCTTTTAAAAGATGCCATTTCAAGAGACTAGGTTACCCATAGTACAGGTATGTCATATGCCATTTTATTACTTTTGTCTACAGCTATTCTGTTGACATTAGGACAACACTGATCTGGGCATACTGTAAAAAAAAAAACTCAAGATGACAAAGTTTGATTAGGTAATACAAAAAGGATGATACTGTAACTTGATAATGGGGACATTAGGATGAGCCAACAAGTCAGACGGATTTTTTTTTCTTAGTCTGGATGAACTATACTTTAATCGGCTCAAGGTGGAATGGAAATATATTGAGCCATATGATAGTTGTGCTTACATCCACTCGGTTACAAAAACTGGTCATGTGATACTTGGCAGGTAAGATACATCACAATCATACTTCTTGCAGATGAGAACTTGTAGGGCCATTTTCGATTTGAGCAGGCTTTCTCTAGTTGCCTTTACAGTACATCCCATTATAGGTAGGGGCAGGGCAAGTGTCACAATTTTGGAGTTTGTCTATACTGGAAGTGAAGTTGCTTTTATTTCTGTCCATATGTCAATCTGTGCATGTAATTTTTCGTAAATGTTTTGTGAATTTATTTTTTTACAATTTCTTTGGTAAATGTTTCGTTATTTTTTATGTTTCTGTGTTTGCAAATAAAAGAAAATGCTTC
Source organism: Leptatherina wallacei (assembly GCA_028567055.1). Classification (NCBI taxonomy): domain Eukaryota; kingdom Metazoa; phylum Chordata; class Actinopteri; order Atheriniformes; family Atherinidae; genus Leptatherina; species Leptatherina wallacei. The sequence continues at coordinate 10,101,444 of JAOXYM010000019.1, forward strand.
AACATGTTTTGTCATTGTGATATTTAGGACATTAGTGGTGACTGACAAGATTAGAAAGTACTCCAGCACTATCTTGCAAATGGGTTTTTTATGTGGGGGGCTTCTCGGTGGAATGTATACATCAGTTGCTGTGCTGCCACCTTTTTTTTTGGCATGTCAAATCCATACTTTCTATCAGCTTGAGTACAATCAAATATTGGGCAAACATGCTAAAGCAAATATCTTAATAGACAAAAATAATGACCCCATTTTCATGTAAATGCTCTAAAATTGGAGCTGAAGCCAGATCTTGGATGTGACTGCCTTTACTGGGCATAAAGAGTGATAAAGCATAAAAGCTCAAAAATCTGTGGTTCAGTGTTTAGGTGCAACTGATTCTGATTCATGGGGCAAATGGGATGCAATGATCAGAGAATATCGAACTGCCATTGTATTCACAGTAGAAATAGAAAACATCAAATGTTGAAAGGAATACATTTTACTATGTCATGAAACATATTAGCACATCTTGATGTCATCTTTAATGGCAGAGACGGGTCTAAAAATGTCAAACAGGGCCATGTTTACAACCTTGTAACATTCCCTCTGATTTTAGCAACAGTCACCAATGATCCTAGAACTGGGAGTGTTGTCCAATTCAGTGTGCAGTTTAGCGTTGTCTTGCTGAAAGGTGCAAGGCCCATGTGAAAAAGGCATCATCTAGACAGGAGCCTATGTTGCTTAAAAGTTGTATACCTTTCAGTATTAATGGTACCTCTCCACATGTGCAAGCTGCAGTGATTTATAGAAATGTTTTTCCTGATTGCTAACCTCTACACATCTCTACTTCTGAGGGACTCTGCCTCTCTAAGGTCTTCTCAGCCACATTACTGACCTGTTGCCAATTAATGTAATTAATGGCAACATGTTCCTTCAGCTTTTGTTTTTGTTTGTATCTTTTGCTTTTTCTAGCTTTTGTTGCCACCATCTCAACATTTTGAGATATGTTGCTGCCATCAATTCCAAGATGAGCTAATAGGTTTTAATGAAATAATAAAATCTCTCAACAGTTCAACATTTGATATGTTTTCTGAGTTTTATTGTTAATGAAATATTGGTTTATGATTTGTGAACCATTGCATTTTGTTTTCATCTACATATTACACAGTGTCCATCCTTTTTGAACCTGGGGTTGGAGAAAGTACTTTGGCTGACAAATATTATAACAAGTGATCCAAAATGCCAAGTTTTCCTCATTAGAGGAGTTTTTTGTGGTAAGTAGATCTGCATAGTGGACACTTAGGTCTGCTATCTTCATTGAAGGCCTCAAAGGCCTCTAAACAGAGATGATGGAAAAGGTGGGAACAGGACAAGAGTATGGTGTGTCTAACTTGGTGGTTGGATCCAGCAGACTCTGTTTGAAGGCCAGAGTTGCACATTGCAGTCAGGCAGATGGGGCAGTCCCAGACACCTCTCTGGAAAACCTGTTAAAAGTTTAAAGAAAACAAAATGAGTTCTTTGAGTTAGTGTGGAATTTTTAGCTCCTGCTCCAGGGGGTTGGCAAGTATATGGGTTTGTTACGAAAAGTTAATAGAAATGTGGTATAATCGCTATTATTACGTCCAGGACTGTTGAAGCCCTGCTGATTAGGATGTAATAATAGTGATGTCCCACAGCCCCTGTGAGGGCCATTTCATTAAAAATAAAACTATCTATCAGCTCTACCTGACAGGTTCAATTAGAAGGTACTAATATGTTAATCCATGATAAAAGAAATAAAACCGCACATGCACAGCTCCACCAACTATTAACTAATGTCAACTTCCTCTATTTAGGGGCTAATGTTCCCTGCTGTTCAATGTTTCATAATGAGCTGCACTCCACATTGTGGAGTATGCACCCATGAAAAAAGACGCAAGGTATGTGTTGAAAGAACATTTACTTTGATACTTGTCAGGGCTGAGCCACTCCTGCCTTGTTCTCAACCTTTTCACACCAGCTAAAAAAAATCTTGCACACACCCCACCCCCTCAATGGAAAACATCACTGTCTGCAAAGAAAGCCAACAATGGAGCCTTATGGAACAGCAAATCTTAATGTCTTTTCAGCTCTTCAGTGACAGTCCACGTGATGAAAAGCCTCCCATGCATTTTCAAAGGTACTCCATGTTTTTTAGTAAATAAAGGATTATTAGCCTCACGAATCATTCACATTCACATGGAAAAGTGAATGATCACTTTAGGAGATATGTGTACTTTCTATAAAGCAGCTGTGATGCTGTTGTCACATTGCAAGCATTAACATGTCAAGAGGAAGGAGAAGCTGGAAGAAGAATCTGACTAGGATTAGATGTTTTTATGGGGCCGCGTGTCTTGTTTCAGACCTGGCTCTTTATGTGGTTCCAGTCGTTCTCCTGAGGTTCGGAGACTCTCTTCCTTTCCAGCTGCTGGAACACTCGTCTGCTTGATGACAGTGAACGGTCGATATCACTCAGAAAAGCCTCCGTGTCGGTGTGACAGTATCGGACAAAGCTGTCATTCAACTCCTGCAACTAATTAGAAAAACCATTTTAGTGCACAAAGGATGTGAATGTTTCATTCATTTACACAATAGAGTCGTGTTTTTGATGAAGACAAATTGTGTGTGTGTATTGTAATGGCTGAGGCACGCTGACAGGGTGCAGTTGTTTAACAGCCAGATCAATACAGTCACATCTCCCACTAACATGGACAATTAATGGAAACCAAGAAAAAAGATGAAGATGCTGCTGGGTAACAATAAAACGCATACATCCCTAACATCTCTAAAATCGTATTCTGTTACAAGTTATGGATGTTCATTGCTTTATTTTTTATTCTATTCTATTTTATTTCAATTTAGTATACTGAGTGAGATTTAGTGTACCGAGTGACATTATCAGTACTATTTTTTCTAGTTTTATTTATTTATCTGTGTATATTGTCTGTTATTTAAATGTCACATTTGTGATAAATGTGTGACTGTATATGTTCTGTGGTTTTAATTGTATTGTAATTTTTATTAATTTACCCCAGGAAGAATAGTCACTACTGAGGCAGTGACTAATGGGGATCATAAATAAAAAACAAATAAACCTTCTTTGATTCAAAACCTATCATGCAAACATGCTCTCTATTCCTTCTTACTCACACCATTTCTCAAAAAAGCCCTAATTTATAGATGACTGAATTACAATCCAACACCTGGGTAGTGGACTGGTGTTTTCCATCTATACATCACAGAGACCTCATGATGGCATTTCTTTTCGCAGCAACCATCACAGTCAATTTCTGTGTGAATATTGACATTTTAGCAACCAAGTTTGAGTTTGCATTTCACATGAAACTAAATTTGAACATTTAAGGAGCCTTATTTGAATTTTTTTTTAAATATATGAATAAAGGAATGGGGTTTTGGACTCTTGGTGTCCGTCTTTCTGTAGCTTTGATTGTCGGATGTGAATTTATAATAAACCATCTCTGTTCTGGGGGAACTACTCAACTATCCTTTAACTGACCACCCTCTTTCTGGTGCACCTCTAGCCACTACTTATCAGTTTTCCCCCATTTACAGCAGCTATTGCCAGGTAACATATAAATTCAAAAATGGTCAATGAAACAACAAGAAGGCTGCACATGTCTATAGGGTGTCTCATAAAAATGTAATCAAATAAAATTAATCAAAAGACAAGGAATACTTAAAATATATTTCTTTCTAAAGCACACACACACACACACATATATATATGTATATATATATATATATATATATATATATATATATATATATACATACACAGTTAGGCAATCAA
>JAOXYM010000019.1:10127885-10143652 GCA_028567055.1 Leptatherina wallacei
TTATTATTATTATTATTATTATTATTATTATTATTATTATTATTATTATTATTATTATTATTATTATTATTATAAACCCAGGCAGGAAACAACCAAATAAAAAGTTGTGCTAGATTCAAAATTCCACCTAAAAGTGGTTGAACCAAATTTTCATGTCTGGTTGTGTTGGAGGTCACTTCCTCTTCACTGTCATTTCCCCATGCATGTTCAAAATGTAGGATGAATCAAAGTTAATATTTAATGCAATTTGTTGGATTCTTTAAAAACTTTTTCATGGATTGACATTTTCTAAATGTTACCTGGTCTGAGTTCAACTGAGTGGAGTTAAAATGGATTGGATTAAAATAAACGAGATTGCATAAAATGGACTGTAATGGACTTGATGAACAGAATTGAATTGGAATGAATTGAATTTCATTGAACTACATGCTGCACAGTGGTAGGTTTAGAAAATTTGGAATAACCTCACCGGCTTTACTTCTGCAGAGATTTTAACATAAACACCTACTATTTTAGCCAAATTATTCAGTGAATTTTTCTGCATTGCAGAATGAAGGGTGAACTGTGCATAAGGAATAATTGTGTGATATTCTGTAATCTGCACTTTGTTATTTTTAATCCAAGCAGCCTATGTTACTTTTAAATGTGTCAAGTATAAAGCTTTTATGCAAACAAGAGACAGAGCAAACCATTTGCAAAACATACAGTGCACAGACCCTCAGATTTATAAAGTACTCTAAGTTCTGTTAGGTGTCACTTGACAGATACTGTCATAACTGTCTATTAGAAGAGCCTGTGTGTTGTACAGCAGGGGCACTGCTGATAGACTTGGGCCAAATGAAAGAGCTGACAGAGACTCTAGAAGTGCAGTGTACTATAAATGATCATGCCTTACCATTGATTTAACTAATGATGAGTGCTCCGAGTGCAACAATAGTAATTTTGTCATAAAGCTGTCAGCAGTTAATCAATCTGCTAAGGGTTTTCCTCCTTCAATGTAAGATTTATTAAATGTTCATTGAGGCTTGTTCAGACTTGCTCATGTCTGTCAACACAAAGCAAGTCTAAATGTTTCACAATGACTTTGATGTTCCCATTTGTCACTATCTCCATTTTTATTTTATATGAGCTACTTGCTTGATAAAATGAGGGCGACATAATTGTGCAGTTTTCACACTGAACACTGAAGACAGCGCATGGTTCTTCTCTCACCTAAAGAATGTGATTATTTATTTTGCATCTTGGGTTTGAATATTTTGTCCGAGCTCCTCAGGCTGTGTCTCATGAAGCCATGGTTTGCTCACTAGATGCCTCAAGGACTTTCAAGGCCTGCAAGTACATCTGCCAACAAAATGTATTAACCCAGTTTACTCAACTCTACACAAAAATAAGTTATTATCTAAAGATTTGACCTCATTGTTTCCTTTTTGTGGAGGGTTCGTGCCACTGAAGAATTTAATTACCTTATAGTTTTTCAACTTACTGAAACTAATCTTTTGCAATTAACGTGATGAATATCGCTTAGAGGGCCGTTTTCTAATTAGATCTTTTTCATATTAAAAAGTAAATAGTAGTTTTGTGGTAGGGTCATTGTGTCAGTATGGAAATTATTATATACAAAAATAGCAAACACAATATCATCTGAAAGAACTTACGCCATACTAAGGAAATGGTCTTTTTATTTTAACAACAATAATAAAAACACACCACAAAATAAGAAAGGAATAGTTTAGGTTTTCATTTTTAAAAAACAACATGATGGGGTTTGTGTTCATTGACTTTTTTGAGTTTGTTGAGACTTACTGTATGACTAATATAGACTAAATCTACATACAGGAGCAGGTAGGTCAGCTAAAAGTCTTACATGACTAAATCTCATTTCCAAAAGAATTTCCAAAAGACTTCCAAAAGTATCAACAAGTCTTAGTTATTTCACTGTGTTTGACAAGTATCTTAAATTTTTGGGTAAGCAAAAGCTACTTTTAAAACAAAAAATAAACAATGATAACCTGTAAAAGGAGGGGCGTAGCCAATATGACAAGATATCACTCTCTCTTCTGATCACTATAGATTTTAAGCCTTGACTTAAGCATCTTGGCTGTTGTCTAAATGACATTTATATCAAAAGTTAGCCTATTCCAATTAATCATTTTCTTTTTAAAGAGTACCAGAATTTGCTAAATGAACATCGTACTGCATTAAACAGAAATGTGTTCATAAAAAACCATAAAATCAGTCACACCCGTCTGGTTGTTGATGAGGCACTTCCAGTTTGGCTTTACTTTTCAGCCCTTCAGTTATGTCCATATTCTATACACTCCATCCAAAATTAGTCAAGTACTAGCATTGCATAAAGTAGCCTGACATCATAGGAGTTGTCTCACAAATTAAAACAGATAAGCCTACTAGTCACGCTATATTTTGCTACTTATGTCATTTATATGAAAAGCCTCAAGCAAACATATTGATATTTGCTCGCTCAGATGAGTCCATTATCCTTAAAGCTACTATAGCTAATACTAATGGGGAAGTTGTGGGTTTTTTCTATTGTTATCATCCACAGTCAAAACAAAATAGGCTAACAAAAAAGCATTTGATAACTGTGTGAAATTCCATTATAACTTTATATTACTGCACACATTAGCTTAGCCTAGAGAGAATCACTTGTTGCATGTCATAGTCAGCTGCATTGATACTGAAACATCATATCAGTAAATTAGTTTTCTGCTGGATTAATAAACTGCAAAATGGAAACAAAAATGATAATGTAAAAACACAGATAAACAAAATATATGACTCTGTTCTCATCAGTTTCATACATTATAATACAAGTTACACATTACACCTTTAATAACACAATGTTACTGGCATTTAGCATTCTTAACTAATGAGGAGACATTGTCTATTATATTCATCATCCACAGATCTCATTACACATGATGGAAATATTAAATTTCCATCCAAAAGTATATTTTTGAAATGTAAAAAATATTCATAATAATGCCTGCAACTATCGTTTTTGCTGTTGGTGCTTGCTCCTGCTGCTCTACCTCTGTCCTTTGAAGTCAAATATTAAAGTACTGTTTAATGTGGTCATGGGCTTCATATATTGCCTTCCAATGATAGTCAGCTCCTCCTAAACACATAGTCGGAGCTGTAATTTTTACAAGTTAAGGCAAAATGCACTCTAAATACAGTATCATAGTTTCAAATGAGTGGGAAAACCATCTCATTTTGTATACATCAACATTTCATAATCAGTCAGTCATCTTTTCTCACATGGAGTGGCATGGTGTTATTAAGATGTATAATCATAGATTTTGTGAATGAAACGACTCCATGAAATGGCAGGTATGAAACATTCACTTATAGTATTTTATACTTGGCAAGTCTCCAGATGAAATGTGTCATTTTAAAAGAACAAAAACTTGGCTGAATATGAACATAGATTTACTTTGATAGGAAGCAGAGAACACAGACACACTGCAAAACAAGACAAGTCCTAGATTTGCTCTACAATTTGGAACAGATACAATCCATTTTGTTGTGTTTATCTACTTATTATGGTGATATATTGTAATTACACCTGACATGGCTGAAAAGGACAAATTGCAAATATAGAGACATGCACACAAACTCAGTGCCTTTTCATTTTGTTGAACATCTACTGATGGGTGATTAATCTTTATTTTTATCTATTCCCTTTTTATAGATAACGTTGTGTCAAATCTGCTTCTTAAAGTGTATAAATGTGCCTGTCTTGACAGGAAAATTCTCAAAATAACCTTTTATTGTGAGAAACGCTCATGCTTTCATGTATTGTAAGCTTTCATCAGTTAAAAACTGTCTTAAATTCTGCAGCATCAAAGCTGAAAGTAGCTCTTCGGTCAAAACCCTTTCTATTGCTTATTAGATTTTGTCTACAGGTTTCATCGGATGAGCAGACGATGAATAGGAGGAATGCTGCTAGTTGTTAAGCGCAGACCACCACCAGCTTTCCTCTGTGGCTCCTCCAACTATATGAAGCACTGTGGTGTTATGAGAACAGGATAGCTCTTGAGACGCTTGCCTTTCACTCCTGAGATGGTGCGTAAACAGAGCAGGGGCCGACAGATGGGCCTCAGCAAACTGGTCCCGTTGACCTTTCAACCCCACTGTCCAGCACTCCTCTCATCTATATAAGAAAAATGCAGAGGAATTCCAAGGAGATTATCATCCTTTATGTGCCTTGGTTTGCTATCCATTGCAGGTGATGGATATACAGAATACATCAGCAAACAAAAGGCACATTCCCAGGATCCTGGCAGAGCAAAAGCACAATGTTCTGCTAATATAATCCCATTACATAAAAGTTTCATTCATAAATAGACATTTATGCAACTTATTGTTAGTCCCTGTTTGACTTGTGAGAAAAGGTGGATTTAGATTTTAGCTGACTTTCAGATTTGAAGATGTTTCATAAATACCCACCCTGTCTTGCAATAAATAGTGACTAAACAAAAAGTCACTCAAACCAACCACATTTGTAATTCTATGACATAACAAATCTTAGTTCTGATGCAAATCCAGCCCACTGCTATACAGCTATACTGTTTACCTGTTCACAATATGTGCATAGAGATAGCAGTAATGAGAGAATTGTCTGTCTCAGTTAGGGATTTGAGCTTGCATAGTGAGACAGAGGAAAGACGAGACTAGCAATTTAGAAAATTATCACTTCAGATTGCCTGGAGGTATACTTTTGTTTATTCTTGTTCTTATTTTCATTTTATTTCCAGGTATAAGGTAAGCCTGCCTGATGTTTTTAGGCATTTGTAATTGCTATGTGGATGCAGCAAGGTAGGTTCATTGATAATTTCCTCTGCAGTCCTATTATGGCTTCATTTTAGAGGCATGCATGCACACTATATCTATCAGGTGTGATTTTATATGTACATTTAAGATACAAGTTATACTAAATAAATTCCAATTCCAAGATTTTGCTGTGATACATGGTGCCGTTCTTGTAGATTTGCAGCACAGATTCCCCCTTCCCCCCCTCGAAATCACAGCAGGGTGTTAGTGTGCACTGTTATCAGGACCTACATTTAAGTCTAAAGTTAAGCAACTTTTAGTTGTATAAATAACTACAAAAAAAAAAGTTTTTGTTGGACTTGTTGCTTTGGCAACCGAGAAAATGCAGCTTTGTGGCATGTCTTTTCTTTTTTAGCCTGAATCACAATCTTAACCAACCCATAACCAAGTGTGTTTAAAACCTAAGACTTAACAAGTAGTAAGTTAAAAATAAACATCAAGACAGAACAAAAATGAAGGTCCAAAAGTATAGCTAAAAAAAAGGCTGAAACATTTCAACCTTCAGATTTGTTTTCATTAGTAAACATTATTACATATCTTTTTGGCAATGTTTGAGATGGTAGGATTTTATTTTTGTATGCATTTTAAGCTTTTCCTGTTCCATTTCCCAATGTAAAATGGTTTGAAAAATAAATAAAGTAAAAGTTCAGTGAACGGTCTCATTCTTTGACATTTGAGCTGACACTCAAAAAGAAAAGAAAATGACCAATATTTTTGTTCAAGTTGGGTGATTGTTAGCCTTTCGGGCTCCATGCTTTCTAGTCTGTTATTAAGGATTTTCTGTTGTTTCTGGTTTTGTTTTTGTTTTTGTTTTTTGTTTTTTTGTTTTTTTAAATCATTATCATTTAAGAAAATGTTTTCATGTATTTTGAATATAAACTGCTTTTTCTCTGAGTTATGACATCTGAACCTTTCGGCCTCTGTAGTGGTTGTTACTGTGTGATTTGGAAATCCTCATGAAAATGAAAACAGCTGACACTGACACAGCTACTGATACTGCTATAGCTGAGCTTTTAACTGATTCTTTATTTGATTTTGCTTGAGTCTTTTTTATCTTATCTATTTTATCATCAACTTTATAGATTTATTTTTACATATTTAATCCTATACTTTTCCACTTATCTTAAATACCACCTATTAATGTGGCTTTCTATTTATGTTATGTCTTTTCCAAGTACACTGTTTTTACAAACTCTTTTATTAGTTTGATTTTATTTAGCTTTATTTTTGTGTGATCATTTTCATGAACTCTTTTATCTGTAATTTTATTCTTGTCACTCTTATCTGTTATTGTTTTTTAAGTTTATTTGATGTTGTTTTTCTTTTTAACTCCAGTGGTTTCCTCATGGGGATCCTCCGCACTGGGGGCATTGCCTGCTCAGTCTGTGGGGTTGTTGCTACGGTGATCGCTCTTGTATGGGTGGCTGAGTGTCCTGCACTGCAGCCCTACGGCTGTGGTGAGGACCCCAGCCTGCCCTGTTTTGGGTGGTTCCTGTGGTTGTGCCCCCTGTGGTGCTCGGTGGGCTGGCTTCTGATGTGGACGGATCCCCAAGATATCGTTTCCTCACAGCAGCGTCAAGCCAGATGTTCTTGCTTATTTCTACTGATATTTTTATATCTTCATTCAGTTAAAAGAGACAGTCACCCGGGATTGGAGTTTAATTTTGTGAAGAATGGGGTGGGGGCAGGTGGGGGAGTGTACATGTGATTGTGTATGAAAGAAATCATAATACGGTGTGTTTTTAAACTGCTGTTATATTTGGTGTGTGAAGGCTTTTTAAATTCTCGATTATGCATGAATTGTTATATGTAAAGCAATTTGTGTTGCCTCGTCATGAAAAGCGCTTTATTAATGAAATTTGATCATTTTGATGATATTGGTAAAATGATGTTGTTGTATAGTGATTTTAGTAAATTAACAACTCATTTCTCTCAGCAAATGGACAGGACGAGCAGTGTCCCTTGTGTGTTCTAACGTCTGTGTATGTTATGGTTGTGAAGTAAACATTTGTATTGCATAGTTGAAACTGTTGCTGATCCATGCAAAGAGGCATTTTTTGCATTCCTCGTTGAGTTTTAATCTGCCTTGCTTTTTTTTTTCATACAAGTAGAGGGAAACAATTCCCCATAAGCTGGTCAGGTCAGCATTGTCGTTTGTTTTCCATGTCAACTTGCTAAGGATTAAACCTCTGTGAGAAATATCCAATTGATCCGGTTACACCTCATGCTATGTGTTTTGTTTGAAATACAAAAAGTAGGACTGAAACACACAAACTTGACGAGAAGCAGACGGAACAAGTAGACGGATGTTACACCTGTGAATTGTCCTGCATCCGTAGCACTGTGCTCACTGATGCTGTCCACATATTTGGTATTCCTTGGTATCGATATTTTTCATTCATAGCCTCAAGGTGAGCATCCAGTCACATAGTTTTGAAGGAAAGCACACTTACTTATATAACAATGCTGATTAACAGAACATTTCCCTTTTGTAGGCAACCACAAAGAGCATGTCTTTGCATCTCTTGTGGCTGAGTCACCACACAGCTTGGGCCCCATTCATGTTTTTCCCATGTTGCAATTTACTCACTGAATTAGGCTTCGACCGAAAAAAGTGTTTCAGTCCCAATTATCATCTGGCAAGGAAGAGAGGCAGTCTGACAGGGGTGGGGGGTGGGGTGGTGAAATACTTAAGCCTTTTCACCAGCGCTGCCTTGTTTCCCCTGCTCCTCTCCTTGAGAGAGTAATGTGTTTCCTCACACAAAAGGAGGATCTTCAGAGATATGCCAAGAGTCTGGAGAGTGTGTTTGCTGGACCTGTGAAGAGACCTCTTTAGGAGGCTTTGAGGACAATGGAGCATGGGCACCGGCCATGGTTTACTTTGTCCACGCCAAGCATTTCACACGCACCCAGGGCAACAGCCGGTTCGAGCAAAGGCACAACACAAGTCCGAGTTATTGAAAGACCTTTTTCATCTTTGTCACCCAATCAGTGCAATGATCGCTCTAAGGGAGATTGGTTTGACCAACAGCTTTTTTTTTCTATTTTATGTGTGACTTTCCACATATTTTTACCACCAAACTATTTATTCAAATAAATATTGAATCTAATACTTCTATTTTGATCATGAATAAGAGTGCAAACAGCAGGAAGTCCACAGTCTGATTATTTATTTATTTATTTCTATGCAGCAAACTCTACTTCCTGTGTGTGTTTTGTTATTCATAAATATTGAATACCAATCAAGTAAAGGATGCAAACTTAAGAAAAATCACATTTAAATTCAGATTCAGGACTCCAGGACATAATTGAGCAACACTTTAACAGTTACACCTGTCCTGATGAGGACAGCAAAAAATGTGATGCAAGTTATTGAAGAAAACTGGAATTGATTGTTTTGATTAATTACAATATGCTAATTGATAACTATTGTATAATATTCTGTTGGTTTACGATTTCAAACAATTAGATTGTACTACCTAAATATCTATGACAATGAACATCTATTATTCTAAAAGCAAATTTGTTTTCTAACGTATCTATTCAACTTGCTCTGGATCTGAAGAAAATATATTGAAGGCTGGGAGAATTTCATTTTGAATAATCTACAGCAGAAATGGAGCAGACATCCAATAGATCTTCATTACAGCTGAAGTTTCCCATCTCTCCTGCGTCTCCAGTCTCAGCCTGCTCCATTTGCCCTGCCACATTGTTCATATCTCAATGGCAAGGCTGTTGTTGCTATAGCAATATGTGGATCTGACAAGGGCCCAGGTTGCTCCTGATTTAAGTAAATGGTACCTTGTAGGAGATGCTATACACAATCTCTGCAGCATGTTACATTAGCAAGCCAGAACAAAGAATGTACAATGTATGTAGAAATGAGGCGATGGTTTATGAACACTTTTTTTCTTTAAATGCAAAAATGTGTTGGTAAGATTTCCTAAAACAAAATGTAAAAAAAATAAAATATATGTTCACAAAAATTTTATTGTATGTTGCCTTTATGATTTTAATCTGACAAATATTTCTAATCAATCAGACCACAACAAGCTCCTATTTTAGCTTTTGTTATAAAGGAGAACCTGATAACACTTGTGTTCTTATGAAAACACAGCCATTCAAACTACAGACGGCAGCAATTTCAACCAATGTTGTGTTAGATATTAATGTCATGCACTTTGAGAGCAGCATTCCTGTAAGATCACAGTCGAGGCAACTTGTGGAATGCAACATTAAGCCTTAAACTGTATTTCCTGGTTAGGAACAGTGGCATGCTGGGAAAGTCAGCAGACTCTTTTTTTTTTAACCCTCTGTCTCTCAACAGGTGGCTCTCCTATCCTGATCCCTAAATTACTGCTCTTCTGAGACCCTCCACGAGGGATGTGTTTGACAAATATGATTGCCCTTGTTGTATTCTCCCTTTGGTTTAAGTCAACAAAAGCACAGAGGATACACTGACATTTTGGACTTTGGTTTTTTAGAAGACCATTAAGTTCAGGAGTTGAAGGTGTGACTGTATCCCATACTCAAACAAATAACAGCCTAATGAATCACATGGTTCATGTTTTGAGCAAGCATGTGCAGGCAGATTTGTAGTCCTTGAGAAATTTCTTGATATAAGCCTCTCTTGCTAGTCCACATTATTAACTTTTGACCCACATTTCTCTCCCTGCTTTTGTATGCACGAGCAACAGGTCAGTTTCACTTGAACTGTGACTTGACACCTCAAGTAGATCTTTATTGCCTGACCAACCCACACACACAAAAAAAGGGCATGTCATTTGTAAATGTTTGCCAAACAAAAATGTAACCCTCTTTCACAAGTACCAGCTGATTTTGGTTTTGTTGCTTCAAAGCCATTTGAAAGGGTGTTTGTGGGTGATTCACTCCAATTGTAAATGCTTAAAGATAACTTCCTATGATTGAAAAATCCTCCTTTGACTATGTGATGATGTGGGTGGACAGCCTCTTGAATGGTGTTCTTTTGAATTTAATTTGGCTTCTACCAGAGTGTCTGTACAAATATGTTCCTTGTAATGTTGTGCATTCTAAATTCCTAAATGGAAGTGTAGCAAAATCTAACATAACATAACATAGCATGATATGACAGTAATATTACATGGCATTCTATGACATATAGTAACATGGCATGAACACTTCATGTAACATATGTTTTGAGATGACATCCCACTATGGGAACAATATTGCTTGACATACGGTAACATTTCACTGAAATAATATAAAGCTTAACAACATCTCATGACATGACATAGTGTGGTATGAAGTAAGGCATTATGACTATGAAATGATTTTATATAAATTTATAATGACAGTCCACAGAACCCATTAATTTCCACAGCATAATAAAATAATTGTGGTCCGGATTTTCATAGTATGGCACAATGGAACATCATGAAATAAAGTATTATGACATGATGTCCTATGACATGACATATTGGATATTCAAGGATTCAAGCATTCTTTATTGTCATTTCATACATGTTAAAACATGAAGTGGAACAAAATTTGTTACTCTGGTCCGGTACAAGCCCAATAACAAACAAGAATAAAAGAAACACAAAATCTAAGTATACCTAATAAGAAATATAAATATCTGATCTTATAACATATTTTATGACATTCCTATAAAGTTAATGATAGTACAGAGTAAATACATCTCATTGCTTAAAATAACAGATTAAATGTTGATTGGTATGACATTATGTGACATGACATAAAGTGAAACAACATTCTGTGATTGTGGTTCGATGATATTCCACAAACTGAGGCGCGTGTCAAAGTGTTAAGTGACATTATATGGCATAATATGATGAAGTGTGCCATTTCAAGACATGACATGTTATGATCTCACATTCTAGAAATCAGACAATGAGGGGACAGAGTGATGATAAGATACTGAATGACACAATGTGGTATAACGTACCATGGCACAACATAACAGAACAAAACATTCATTGATGCAAAATACTATAGCATCACATTTTATATTACATAAATTGAATTGTGGTTTCATGACATTTAACAAAATGAAAATAACAATCTATGTCACGACACATTATGACATTAAATAAAATTGCCAACTGTAAAATAACATTCAGTAGTATGACATGAAAAAAAACTTCTCAAGGAATGATACAATGTAAGACATTTCACAACTTGAAAGGATATATGACAGAAATGTTGAGACACAATGTGGCATGACATTCCATGTCATGACATAATACAATATAGTATCATATAATATAATGATATATCATACATGACATGACATGATACACTGGACAGTGCTTCTTGTGAATGATGACATAATTTGAAATGATATGAGATAACCCAGGTTATAACGTGAATACATGCCATAACCACATTTCACCATGTTACACAATGTTATATAAATTTACTTTCTATAAAATTAATTGGATATAACATTCCACGGTAAGATTAAATATGATGAAACATTTTGTGACATCACATAATGTGATTACAGCTCAGAGAAAGATATATTATGATTTGATAGAAACTTAAGAACACACCATGGCATGCCGTTACACAAAATCATTGAAAGGGAAATTTGATCTTTTGAAGTGGGGTTGTATGAAGTGAGTAGTCAGGTTCAAACCTGCTGTAGACTGCAGTGAGAACGCTCGCAGTTTGGAGAATCGGAAGCTTTCCTGATGGACAGGCTAAGGATAAAGAGAACAGAGGATGGGTCCATCATAAAAGCAAATTCTTCAATATCTAAAACAACTCAAACCTAAATAAATGTATTGCAGTTTAAAGAAGTTATTTTGTATGTACACTGGATCACTTCTACATCCACTGTAGAATATCATCTAGAAACAGGGTCGGCAATATTTTCCAAAATAGTCCAGTTTGCAACACATTGTGGCAATGTGGACCTGATTTTCCAAAGTGAAAGCATTCTAACTGAACTGCAGGTAAGTTTCTGAATTCTCATTGAAACTGCACACAACCCCACTTAAAAATACAAAAAGACATATTTTTTGATATCAGGAAAAGTGATTTTTAATTACAACAATTACCATGACATAATATCTTGTGACATGACACGCCATGCTTTAATGATGTATAATGTAATGTTGCATGAAAATCTATGGCATGCAATAATGTCAAGTTGAATAGCATCCAAAGGAATGCAGTATGATACAGGTGATAACAGTAAGTGCTCAGAAGATACCAACACAGAATGATACATTAGGAGTCCATGTGCCTTACTATTAATGTTTTATGACAAGATGCAATAAAACATTCAAACAAAACAAATCATACAGTACTACAGAAGAATACTTGAATCTCAGTCTTATGTTTTGTTTATGCTTTTAGTCGATTGGTTGTGTAATAATTGCATTTTTTTATCATTTGATTTAAAGTTAATTCCAGTTAGTTTATATTAAATGTGAAAATGTATCTTAAAATGACAACATGAAAAGTAAAGTTTAGGCAATATACAATACAAGCTTTTATTTAGAACCATCGACAATTCTACCACAAGGACAACTGAGGAGGAAATATAGACATGATTCATTGCATTTCTATGATAATTAAGAAGTTTTTGATGACACTTGACAATTCACCATGGCACAGTCTCAGATTTGTACTTCACTATTCCATTTATGCAGGAGAATGCAGATAGTCTGTGTAATCCCAGTTAAAGTCTTGTGGTGAGAAAGAAGATGCAGGCCTTACAGCAGATTAATGCCATGACGATGTGTTCCGCTGCTGATGAGAGCAGGCGAAGCAGCTCCTTTATGAACAGTGGAAATGTTGGGGTTCCCTGCATTGAGGGACGCGGGGCCACAGGGTGACATGCGTTGCAGAATTCATACTGTTCTTAATGTTCTCACCATAGGAAAGACCGGATGTGAGAAAAGAAAAGACAAAGTAATTCAGGTCTCTTTTGTATAAAATCCTACCAAGAGCTACTCAGTCCATGATTTCATTATCAGTCCAACTTACACTAATCCTCTCAGAGAGGAGTTTGCCCTTGTTAGATGTCTATACTTGGGTATCAAAAGCGCTGGGTGTCAATGGGTAAAGGAGATGGAAGTGCCCAATATCCCTAAAGTTTACATGTGTGTGAGGCTGAATAATCGTGCAGGTTGGCAAGTAAGAGATTTGTTAGTGTGTGCTTGCATGCGCGGGAATGTTGGATGTTTGAGATCCTCCCCAAGCGTTCTAGACTGTTTTGATTTCCCACTTCATGGAGGACGTGAGAGTAATCCCCTCAGGATTCCCCTTCTAGAGGTCTTTAGCTGCCATAAGCCACCATTCAACAGGCAAAACCCAACATGGGCTCTATACAGCCTGCTGGTATTACTTGATGATTGGGAGGGTAGAAGGCTTAATCTGCCCTTGTGGCTAACCTGTCACTGAAAAGAAACCTGCAGGGAAGCCAGCCAGGGGACTGGGTTTGCTGACAAAGTATATTGTTCATCCTCTGGCAACATCGAAGGAAACCTGGGAAGAATTTGTAAACTAGGGAATGAATGATAACTAACTCAGTTTGTGTCTCATGAATGACCCTAATAGTTTTGAGCTCCTTATAAATCCTTAAAGCTTTTTACCAAAGAAATGTAATTAAAGGAAGGCAGCCAGGGTGATAGCCAATTATAAAGTGTAAATACTACTAAAGTATGCATAATAACAGGATGGAAATGTTCAAAAAAATAACATAAATGTTGGACACATGTGCACTACTTTATAGACTGTTAATGAGCAGATCAGTATATTGTTTTCAACAGATTATGTCAACAAATTTAACTAAATGCATTATTTTAATAATTTTCTTAAGATTTGGTAGTCCTAAAGTTCCCACTGAGGATCAACTCCCCCCTCCTCTGCATGTTTTAGTTCAACTTAACAGACCACACAAGTGTTATGCGAAGACTATATCACTCCCTCCAAGAGGATTTAAACAGAAAATTTAACATTCCAACACATCTATTCACGATGTGAGCACAATAACGAAAAAAAATTAAGATTTAATCCTAAATTAAAGTCAATTAAGTTTTTTCAATTCAGTGAGAATTGATAAAACAGGTTTAGTGAAATCTTCACATGATGAATGGGAGATGAAGGAGAAGTGTTTATATGTACACCTCACAAGTCACCCATAAGATATCATTTTCAGAAAGATTTTACTGAAATATAAGATATTGATGTTAAGTAACAGGAGGCTGTAGGGGAATGAAAGATTTGTTGCATTAGAAATATATTTTTTTCCCGATGTTCCTGACAATATGTGTTCATGTGTTTTTGCCAAATTATCCTGCCATTCAACTAAATCCAGATGATACACTAACTCCATTTTAAGTGCTTGATCTGAAAGCATGTATTGTTAAGAATAATAACAAGGATGTGGGATGGATAACACTAACAAGGAATTAGGTGACCTGAATGCGATGCAGTAGCACGCTCTCCTTTGCAGCCAAAAGATTCATGTCACATTGCACATATTGGTGGATTACTGGCTGTTTTAAAGAGCTTAAGATGAGTTCCTCTGCTGTGCGATCAAGTCTGAGCAGCGTGCCTTATAATGCGGCACTAAGAAGAAAAGGCCCTGTCACACTGGCTCTCTGTCCGTCTAATTCTCAAGGTCTCTCATCGTTTGACTGTCTGAATGGCTTTGTGTGACAGCTGTAGCTGCGCAGCACTGATTGCATCCAAGCCACATGGTGTTACCATGGAAATGGCACTCAGGTTGCCCCTTTTGTGCTATGCTTTGTGGCAGTCTATAGCACTCTCATCTGCAATAGATATATTCCTTCAGGGCTGCAGGTTTGACACAAAATGCTGCTTGTGTTAACAATATACAATGTAAAGGGGCAATTCACCCAAATTACAAAAAGACATACAATCTCACGCACTAATAGTTGGTTTTATATTCGTATTTATTGAAATTTTGGTTACTGCACTCTATTTTCGAGGGAAGAAAACAAAAAGAAATAAAACAATATCCACATGATATGCCAACAAAGAGCCAATTTCTCCAAAGACAAGTTTTTTCTCTTCAGAAAGTTTATTATATTCTTACATGCTCCAGAAATGATTTTAATTGCTCATAATTTTGCTGTTAGTATAACATTTACAGAAATGTAGTTTGCTTAAAATTGATGGTTTTTATATTCAAATTTTTTTGCAAATATTTTCAAAGATAAGAAAGTTAATAAGAAAGTTTCTGCCTTGATTATGATCACAAGTAATGTTTTGTATGTGCATGTGTTGAAAGAAGTACTAGATGTTATAGCAAGTGCAACTGCAGGATAGTCGCATGGAAGATGTGACAAGTTCTTTAAAAAAGAATCAAACAATGTTGGTATCCACTTGCTAGCTTGTGCCATGGTGCATAAAGCCAAACTTGGCTACAATATCACGTGCATCCCGGAAGCAAAAAGTGTGAAGTGCAGTTTCTCAGCATTTGGATGCTGCAGGGCAGCAGCAACTCCAGAAAATGTACATAATAAATGTCACTGTGTCATCAAACGAGTCTGGATCACAGATATTTAAGGTCAGAAAGTCACATGGTGCAACTTTAAATCATGACATAGACAACAAATGTAAGAATTTTTTTTGTGCAGATGGATGTGAATTATGAATTTTGTGTGGAACCCAGAACAACTTTTGAAGTGCTGGATTTCAGTTTGATTTTAGTTAAATGTGTCTTTCACCACATTTTGTATTTTTTTCTGATGGGGCAGAATATTCATCACCAAAAAATCTCTAATTAGGTAAACCATGTTATAAATGTTGACAATCAAATCCTAGTAATACCACCACCTCAGCTATCAACTTCAAAATTCAACACACACACACACACACACACACACACACACACACACACACACACACACACACACACACACACACACACA
>JAOXYM010000019.1:10145523-10155754 GCA_028567055.1 Leptatherina wallacei
GTGTGTGTGTGTGTGTGTGTGTGTGTGTGTGTGTGTGTGTATATATATATGTGTGTGTGTGTGTGTGTGTGTGTGTGCGTGTGTGTGTTGTTACCTGGGCTTATTGAAGTAAAAATAGAACCATTTTTTGGTGGATGCTCTGCAACCTTCGTTGTAGCCATTCACCACTAACTATTGCACAGTTACCTTCATTTATTCATTTTAATCATCTCTGAGCAGACACAAATGCCCTCTGTTATATTTATACAGCAAAGAACAGTATTTTATAAAATCATTGAATTTGCATCTCAGACTGAGCAATGCAGCACTTCAAAAGTCACCACAAATAATGTGTCATCATCATCACTGTACAGCTCAACATGATCTTGGATTGGTAACGCTTTGTTTGAAGTTGTCTATGGGGAGAAAAGGCTGAAGGAAAATGATCTTGTATGTCCTCAAGAGGTCTGGCATTATTGAGAAAAGGCTGAGTAAAAGAGATCAGAGAAGGAGGGCATACACAGAAGTACATCTGAGGGTTTTGTAGATCCCAGGTATTACCAACTGTCTGAATTAACAGGATACACATACTTCACTAGACAGTCAACATGTCACGTCTTAACAGCGTTTGGCTTCACCTGAGAGCCAAAATTCTTACATGAAGCCCCATGAGCTCCGTGCTGTTTCGCAAGCTTAGATGAGGTCTTAAGCTTCAACAGAAGATGAATGCCGAGTGCTAAATTAATTTGAGGCATTTTCTTTTGTGCGCTGACAAAAGCGACCAGGTTGGTGCTGGTTTCCATAGCTGATGACAGCTCATCGCGCTGCAGTGTTTGCCCAGGTGTCAGGCCTCCCGCTGCAGACAGCAAAGGGTTTGTCCAGGTCTCCGAATTTCCCATTGCTAAAGCTGCTGTGCCTCGATTGTACACATTGCCATGAAAGAAGCTCTAAAAAATAATTGTGACAAAATAACAGTTGTTGAAATGTTGGAACATGCCCTGTATTCAAGATATTTCAGGCTACAAGAAACAGGAAGAAACTTTTTGTAAATGCTTTTGCAAGGCAATGTTTTTAAATGTACATCTCTCCTTTAGCCTCATGAACTTGCAATTGTATCATATCTAGTTTTGTATTTGTGTATGCTGTGGTTCTAAGCAATGTCTTAACACTTTTTCCTAACATTAATCAAGAGTGCATTATAATTACCCTGAATCATTCACCTCTGGAATATTGTTTTAATTGCTCAGGAGTGTTACCAAAAAAAGAAAAAAAAACTGCCCTGAGGCATTTGGCACTTCACTGCAGTGTTTGGTGTGGTCAGGAATTTTTTGAAGTATGAGTATATGAGCATTGACATTGTTTGATCTGTGTCACTGAAGTTTGCAGTGTTTTGTTTAGGTTAAACCTTTGGAGGCTAGTCCAAAAATTTCTATTTTTAGGGGGGGGGGGCATCCCTCATCTTTACATACAGTAATACCTCTCTGACAGAGCTGTGATGACTAAGAGTCCTAACTAGATGCTTTCTAATCAATGGTGATTTTTTTAAGGGGGACCTGGGGGTGGTCAGGGCCATTCCTGAAATTTCATTGGCAGCCCCTGTGCCAACTCTATTCCTGATTGGTAACTTGTGAAATTTATTAACTTGGAAACCAAAGTAGATATTTATCTTCTTGTTTTATCACCATCTATGCTGATTATTATTGTTATTATTATTTGCAACTTGCTTTTATAATTGTCTTTTTAAAGTTATATTATTTTCAATTGCTTTATTTCAATTGTTTTAATTGTTGTGTCCTTGCATATTTTACTTTGAAAAGATCAAACACATAAGAACAACCCAATAAAGTTGAGTTGAGCCTAATATTATCATTAAAGACATATCTGTTTCCTGAATCAATGATAGAAGATGACAGCAAATGTAACCAATATATTTGTTCATTAGAGCCAATGATACATGGCTAACCAGTGTACAAAATAATGACGGACGATGGACTGGTGTAGTAGGGTTCTTCTGTCTGAACTTGCCCACCACATTAAAAATGTCCTGGATACGCGACTGTTAGAATCACAGGGAAAAGGCCACAAGTGTTGCAGATTTAATATTGCATCTACAATTAGCCTGGTGAAGGCTTTAAAAACTCTTTGCACTCTCATGTAGTGAAATCACAGGTGTTTCTTTTGCCTGTTTGGAGGGAGTGTCATTTATACTTCTCTCCCACTCAGTTACTTCGATGATGTGTTCAGCCTTTTGAAAAACACTAACACTCAACTCCATCATGTGCTCACATGCTCCTCTTGCAAGTTTATATTTGTCCCTCTTTTCAATTTTAGAAGTTGATATAAGAAGAAAAAAACCATGCAGAATTGTATGTCAAACTTGGAAAAAGAGCACAAGTTTCTCTACATTGCTACGGCTTACCAGACAAAAGAATGAGGGGATTCGTTTTTCCACAGGGTGAGCAGAGAAGAATTAGAAGCCTCTGCCACTTAATTTGGCGGCTGAGACTTACCCTGCAAAGTTTTGTTTTTCTAAGCCTCCAACATAACAGAGTGTGCCTTGCCGTCAGCACCTTAAGCAAGTAAAAGCGCTTCCTTTATTAACTAAACCTGCCAGATATTTGCTTTGTGAAGCCCAGTGAGAAGAAAAGAGGAGGGTTTGCTGTGAATAACTTTTAAAACAGTGTGTACGAAACGAAAAAAGCTGTAGGAGACATGAAAGAGCAGGAGAAATGAATTGAATGTTGTTTTTTTTTCAGCTCTATGAAAAAGAGGGCGATGGATCTGAAGGCTTCTTTTCCAAAAGCCTTAGCCAGGTGATTCATCACAGTGCTCTGTCAAAAGAGCTTTCCACAACATGAGATGAACAATGACACTGTGATTGCAAGGACAGGAGAGCTCTTGATTGAAAGATATCAGCTATATGTTCAGCACAGAGGGGGCCAAATGAAAGAGCTGGGGGAAGGAAGAGGGAGGAAGCACAGCTCACTGATGGAAATCAAAAATCTTAACCCTTCGACATGGGTGTCAAGAAAGCTTTTTTGGGAGATCTGTGGAAAGAGAGCCTCCAGATATAAATTAACCAAAACAATTTAACAGATGCTTAACTGTGAACAGAGGAGCTGCCAGGCAGATTGATTGAAAATGTAGCGAAGGAGAGCAACTCTGATGCTGCTTTTCTGTGACAATGAGTCCTCAATTGTGGAGCAATGCACAACAGATCATGGACCATTGCCAGGTCTTGAGATCACACATTCAGGAAAGTCACCCATGTTGGTTTGTGATCTTGTTGACCGAGACTCTCGCAAATATGCTTGTTTTGTTTTTGTTTTTTAACCATAAAACAATTAGCAAATTATTTGAACCCTTTATTCAAATAAAGAAGGGAATGTTAGCACAGGGTCTTGTTTTGCACAGTTTGGTCTGGTGAAATAATTATAACATAGTTACTCATGTTCCATGTCAACACATTTTTTTCCTGCATGTCATTGCATGCCATTTACTATAAAGAGATGACACCTCTAACCATTTGGCATATCATTTCCATGGCAAAACAGACATGCGCAAAGATTAAAATGCTATGTGCACAATGGGCCAGAGGTGCACAGCACCTTCTCTTTTTCAATAACATTTGTTTGGGAGTAACTTACCGTATAGACATTTTCTGGCTTAAAAACAATACTGGATGCTCTCACATCCAGGGGGCAAAACCGTGGTTACGATAAACTTTCTATCATTTGTACATTCTTTTTGAGGTAGTCATGAACATAAATGTGCATTACATTATTGTAAAACACTATTTCATAAAATAGCTGTAGAAAATATGAGTTCATGGTATTTCTGAATGATCTCAGCTTGTTTTTGAAGTTTCTTGTGTTTCATTTCTCCATTTTTGACAATATTAGCAGTTTACATGATTACATGATACATTTAATATAAATGGGCTCAGTGAGACAACATTAGGTAGCATTATGTTTATTTAGGTGACACTTTTATTCAAAGTAAAATACAAACAAGGTACTTCTTTTTTTACCTGGCAATACAGGGTTAATTTTTCTGAGGAACAGTTTATCATATAAACTGGGGAAGTTGGGGATCCAGATACTGGGGAGGATGTAAATCATAATACACTGCATATAATTATGTTCATGAAGTTACAGGTCTTATGACATGGGATCGGAGTTTTGCATGTTGAGACACCTAGTGGGCACTACACAGGACTTGCTACTTGGAGAACTAACATGTCCCCAGTCCACCCTTTTATTGGGCTTGGTATACAATCTTCTTCTGCTCTTGGTGAAGGGCAGTGATCCCTTCAAAATAGTAAAAAAAATTCTATCCATATTTCTGGCTGGTGATACAGTTGACTACCTTGTATGTAAAGCACCTTGAATTGTCCTGTACTTGAAATGTGCTATACAAATAAACTTGCCTTGCCTTGCCTTGCCTTGCCTACCTTTTCATCTCTTCATTTGGTGACATGTGAGAAGGCAGATGCCTGTGACACTTGCTCTGGATGTTCTGTGGAGATTTTCCACCCAGGCTCCTAAAAATTGTGAATTCTATTGGTCTACCCTTGACCTTTGCTTACAGAGGTTTCTTCTGATTCTCTGAAAAGAATTAGTTAAAAGAAATTAAAAACATTTTTGAATGAAAAAATTTAAAATTACAGCTAATATTTAGTTTATTTTCTTGTTGATATACCAATTCTGTTTATAAAAAAAAGTGAAGATGAAATGCTCACAATTAAACTTCTCTGGTGTTTGTTTTCCCAACTGTAATGTATTACACTGTTTCCGCCCATCTCCCTATCCACCCCTCCACGTGATAAAAGTGTAATCACCTTAGACACTATTTACACTCAGGGCTGAGGTCTACCATTACCCTTCCATCAATATCAGCACTTAAAGTTCATAAATCTGTGAGCCAGCCCTCCAGTCTGTAATTTTCGTAGTCCCTAATTCATGGTGAGAAGGAATAATATTACAGGGTATTCAGCTAAATAGTGATGACACTCACACATAATTGTGAGAGACAACCAGAACTCTCACTTCTTACAAAAACTGTGATACATTAACCCATATTATATAAGGAAGTAAATGCGTCATAACAATGTAGTTATTAAATTTGCTCTTTGGGAAAGCACTGGATGGATGAGACACCCTGCCTTTATACATATAGTGTGGCAACTTTATCAAAAGCACCTTCCTGTTTATGCACAAAGCTTGATCCTGCAGACAGTGAGTCAGCACTTAACTTCAATTGTTCTAAATGTTAGAGTGGACAAAACATGTGATTTAGGCAACTTTGAACAAGATATTGATGATTCCAGGCGCGTCGACTTCAACAGCCGTCTGATTTTTAAGCGCAGTGACTTGAAGTGGTCAATTTACGTTCAATAAACATCCAATTAGTGGTAGGTCTTTGGATTAAACTCACTGAATAGAAGCACAGTGGAGCAGTAATGTGCTGAGGGTCATGTAGCAACACACAGCTCAGACTTCGAGGTGGTTCACTTTAAATATAATGTATCTAAAATATAATATTAGGCTTCAAGGTTTCATATAATATTCAAAAATTGTTCAGCATGCTGCAATTCTATGAAAGTGGATGATGTCTACCTCTTGTATCTTATTAATCTATCCATTTATTGGTCAATGTGGCAATGCTCGCAAGTGCCGGTAAGCACCTCAACAAACATACAGAAGTTGGTCAATCAGAAGAAACTGGACTTTTAGGAAGGGTGCACTTACACATCCTGACATTGCAAAGCCAAAAAGAAGAAAATAAAGAAAAATTTAATTCAAGGAAAAATATTCACGGTTTTTTGGGGGGGGGGTTTCTTATCATTTTGGTAACAGAATATTTTCTAAATCTAATAAATCAAGTGCTATGCATCTGTATTTTCATCTTTAGGAGTCTGTTTTCACACCTAAATCCTGCCCAAGTTGGCATCATAGGTTATTGATTGTTCTTAACCCATTCTTTGTTCCCAAATGGGTAACTTTAAAGTCTGAGAAGACAGATTCTCTTATGACGTAATTTCCTGAATCTTGTAATAATACAGTTGTAAAAGTTCATTATAATTATTTTTTCAATAATACCAACATAAAAATATAGAATTGGGAGTGATCATGTGTCCCTTGGATGCAAAAACAAACTGACTGGATTGGGTGTAATAAAATATGTAGTTAGTTAATGCATAGGAAAAATAAACAGCTTCTTGAAACCCTAATGAAATTTATTCAGTCCAGAATTTTTACGTTTTTAAGATCAGTAAATTTAAAGGATGCCATGGAGATAAGAAACACAAAACCTCCAAAGCTGCTAAATTTACTTTTTGTTTTTATTGTTGTAATAGTGATAAAAGAGACATTTAAGCATTTATGTTGTTTAGAAATAACATAAAAATATTTAACAATGTGTAATCCACAAAAATTGTGGAATGAAAAGCTAATTTTCTTGATTTAACCATAAACAGATTCCTGGAAAGAGAGATCGAGCTCCTGATGGACACATTGTCTTACAAGTTCTCAGTTAGCTTGAATAAAAACACCTCACACTGCATGCTCGAATGAATCGAGCAGGAATGTCTGACTGGTCCCATAACCTGATGTGTTAATTAATGACACCTCAGCTTATACTGACATTGTATGCAATATACTGTGATTTATGTAGGCCTACTGTATTTCAGCAATTAATTGGAAAGCAAACTACTTGGCTGAGAAAATGTGTCTGGAGGCATTTTGTCTGCAAAGGAAATGTTGTCTGCTTACATGCACTGATGGGACAAATGATATTACTAATTGTACTGTAAAAATGTGTTTGGTTTATTGTTCAATAGTTTCAACATTTCATTGTAATAATCAAATATAACCTTTGATACAACAAAGTCCTGCTTGAATTCCACTGGTACTTCAGTCAAGATCAAACATTGCTGTCTTAGATTGAAAACAAATGGCAGTGTTTGTGCTCGATATAATTAGGAGCATTTTCTTGGAAGTCACAAAGAGTTGTTGTACTTTACATGTTAGCATAGATAGATAAATATTTGCTGTCCTGGACACCACAATCTGAAAATTGATCTTTATCAAATGTGTAACTAAGCTACATATGGCCATGTCAAGGTGCCTCATTTCCTTCTGTAGTCACGGCCAGAAAAGATAAGAACAAGGAAACAAAGACTTGCACATGATGGAAAAAACCCTGGAAAATCTATTTGTTATTTGAGCATTGAGGTGAAGATAATATTATATCAAATAGTAGTTTTGTAATCCTGCTTTGGCTGGTTTAAGAACATATAGAATCTTTGCAAAGTGGGAAATGTCCTTCTCCACAAACAAGCAATCTGAGAGATCTTGTTTTTTACCTTTTGATCTTCTTTTGTTTGTTGTCAGGTATGTGTATTAGATGCATATCTTACAATAACAGAAAAAGAATAAACAAAAAAAAAAAAGTCTTTTAGCATTTGAGAACAAATATTATCTAAAGTTATTTGTATGACTGTGATTTTATTCTTCATTCTGGTGTGAAAACAATAGCCAAACATTTCTAGTATTCTAGTACATTAATTATTGAGATGTGTTTCAGAGAACTAATGGCTCTTCTTCTCCAGACAGATGTCGATATGGAGGATAGAGAAAATAGATGTTACACTATAAAACTGTCAAACAACTCTTCAGGGGATGTAATTGCTTCTTCCTGCACCCTGGTCTTGTCATTCCCACCCTGAGTGTAGACACATTGAAAGCTTCCTCATCACCCCACCCTCCCCTAAAAAACCCCAACAACTAACCAAACTCCCCTAGTCTATCCTGAGATGCTCATTTTCCCCCCACAGCATTACACATGATTGAAAAGCATCTGCTAAATGATAAAAAGCGCCATCGTTGCCAAATTAGCACCACATTCAGAAGTTCTGAAAGGCTGCTGAATGTCAACAATGGAGGCTGAGCAGCAAAAGCTTAATTATCCTAGATGTGTGTGGGTGTTTGTGTCGATTTTACATGTCTGTGCCTTCTACCCAGGTTTCGTATGAATGATGTAATATCAAATCTGTTTTTGCCTCTGGATGAGCATTACATCACTGATACTGCTGGCTGGCACTTTGGGATGCTCAGGCTACGCTGATATTAGAGACATCATCAAAACTGGAACAGCAAGGAGTGTGTTACTTGGACTCTATAGCAGTGGCTTTCCAGGACCCTTCAGCAGTCCAAAAAGATTTCAGAATTATGTGTTAGGAGTAATTGTGAAAAAAGTTTTATTATGAAATATAAAAGACTATAAATATACGGCATATATCCATTAAATCTCAAACTAATAATGTCAATGTGACACATTTTGTGCACTTGTGTATTTGCAAGGTTAATTTCATCAAATTTAACACCACATTTCTTTTGGGTTGTCTGTCATTGGCATTATCCCCCTTTAAATCCCTTTAGTTTGGTAATTTAATTGAAATACAGAGCATTAATGCAATGTCAAAATAGTCTCCATCTGGGAAAATCCAACTGAATGGTTACCCCAGAACAGCAACTTAAAAATTTAGTTAATACAGTTAATTGCTATAAATATAAAATAACATATAAGAGCTTAACTTATTCAATAAAATTGACTTGGAAAAGAATAAAGTAATATTTTAGAGGTTTTAGGGAATGCAAACAATCCGAATGATGAAATATAACCCATCCTCTTTGTAGTGTCTGTGTTTATTTCCACATTCTCACGTAGCATACGCGCACAGATTTATCCACACTGCTTAATTTTTCATGAACTCTGTACCATTTTGCAAAACAATAAACCAAAGCTGAGCTAATTTATTTATAGGTTATTGCTATGTCACTGTAGCTGTAGCTGATGGCAGCCTCCACTAATGTGTATGCTAATGCTACATTATGTTACAACAAATTGCATTCCAGTAAAGCCATTCAAACAGTGACAGGCTACTGAAATCACAATTCAATGAAGGTCAAACAAAGCTACAATGGCTATCATAATCATAATAAACTTATCAAAGTGTTAACAATTGACATCATGCTAGCTAGTTTTTCTTGCAGCTTTCTAATTAGAATAAGATAACTTATTGTAAATACATGTGAATACATGAAATAGATAAATGAAATTACATATGAATATCATTTCTGAGTGACTTCAGATAGATTTTCATCTGTGGTGGTAAAGCAACTCCTGTCATTTAATGTCAAACTATACGGCATTTGTGGTTTCAAAGGTTTTTTTTAATTGTAGCCAAGTGTCTGCTTTTGAAAACTGTTGACATAGTTCACATGACAGACATGTCTGAAATGATTGCAGTCATCCCATTGTCCATTCACGCTTTATCCAACTGAGGGTCGTGGGGGGCTGGAGCCTATCCCAGCCGCCAGTGGGTGAGAGGCAGCGTACACCCTGGACATGTTGCCAGTCTATCAGGGGGCCAACTCTGAGACAAATGAAACAAACAACCACTCAGGCTTCTATTCACTCTTTGGGCGAATTTAGAATCACCAATTAACCTAACATGCACATCTTCAGACTGTGGGCGGAAACCAGAGTAACCATGAAAGAACCCATGTTCACAGACATAATTTGAATAAAGAACCAGTAAGTAGCCTACTCTGCACGCTTTCATACACTTTGAAAACACCAACCCTATAAATTTGACAGTAATTTTCTTCTTTTTTACATAGATGTGATGGCAACCATCAGTACTAAATGACCAAAGAAGTTAGGATAGGATGGAGGCTAAAGGGGGTAGACTGGGAAAACCCATGTAATTTTTCATTTATGTACTTTATTTAATCTTTATTTATACAGGTGATACCAATGTCTCATTTTAAAGAGACTTTTTTAATTAACTCACATTATTATTGGGTCACAGTAACTATTTCCAGTTGTCTGCCATGTTTGATGTGCTTGGCAACAGTATATCCTACCTGTACAAACATGCTTAATTAACAAGAGAGCAGGTTGCACAGTTCATGGAGTACATTACAAGCTGCATTTTCTTGCACTTAGTCTGAAATTAGGGTGGTACCTGGAGGGGCCAGTCAAATTGCCTCCCATTGGCCCATCCCTAGCGTTTGTGAGAAGCATTGTCTACATTGATCATTTTCTACATTATCAGGGACTGCATCTCGGGGAATTCTTTCAGAGCTTTGAGATGAGATTTATGGATGCCTTTTCTTTCTTTCTTTCTTTCTTTCTTTCTTTCTTTCTTTCTTTCTTTCTTTCTTTCTTTCTTTCTTTCTTTCTT